>CM075855.1:21837650-22355804 GCA_037975125.1 Latrodectus hesperus | reverse complement strand
ATATATATATATGGTTGTTTCTTTTGTTCTAGTCCAGATTATGATTACATGACTTTATTACAATTCTCATTGGTTTATAATATCCATAACATTAGATAACCTTTCATTTGCATCATATCCTATTGAGATGGCGTCGTCAATCCGACTTATCAACGAATTTCTAGCCTGCCTTCAATACGCAAACAAGGCGAAGTTCACCATGGAATGTCAGAGAATATTGTTGAAGTCCATTTTATAAATAATACGATTTCTTATACATAAACGAAAGCATGGGTTTAAGAAGTCATTTCCCATTCACTCAAGCCATTAACACGTTGACAATAGTGCAAAAGAAAAAGTAAAATGAAAAAGACAAAATATCCACTTTATGTTTAGTTTAAATCGGCAAGGACGACTTAAAGTTTTCAACAAATTTTATTAATTAAGGTTAGGTTAGGTTAGGTTATGGCAAAAAACTGTTTTTGAGCTTTATGCTCATAGGCTTATAGCTCGCATTGAGTAAGATTGAGTTTTCGTTCGTAACCTAAACACAAATTGATGGATTGATGATTTTGGAAAAAAAAAAAGACAATCAAAACGAAAGGATAAGCACGGCGTTTGATTGACAAATGAAGGGGAAATAAAACCGTTTGGAAATACAAAAACGAGAAAAAAAATTAGAATCTATTAATTTGTTTCAAAAAAAAATTGTTGCAGCAATTTTCTCTTAAGGACTCGTTGACAAATCTAAAATCCACGAGAAAGAAAGAGCACCAATTCCGAGTTTTTCTCTTAAGAAATTTCTTGCTTGATCATATCGAGGACACGATAGCATTATGTGATCCATGGTTTCTCTTTCACCACAAGAGCATTTATCCGTTGAAGAAAGTCTGAATTTATGTAATTTAGCATTTGTCGGAAAAGATCTGGTTCTAACTCTAGCTAGCCACACTTCTTCAAGACGAGAATTAATAGAATTGCGGTGAATTTTCGTGATAGAAGATATGTGCGAAAAGTTATTGGCATATTTACTATTTTTCCATTTGTTGTTATTTTGATTGATAAAAATATTTCTTATATTATGGATAAGGTCTTCAGGTGAAATAGAGTGCAGAATATAACTTTTATTAATGGCCGATTTTGCAAGAGCATCTACTTTTTCGTTCCCAGCAATTCCGGAATGGCCTGGAATCCAAACTAATTGAATAGATTCGCAAATCTTAGTTGCATTTCCTAAAGCTGATCCGATGTGTTGAATAATGGTTGGGGAAGAAGTTGAGAGAGTTTCCAAACTGCTTAGACAGGATAAGGAGTCTGATAATATGATATAGTTGGAGGGAGAAATACAGAATTTAGTCACCGCCAGATATAAAGCCAAAGCCTCTGCTGTAAAGATGGAATTAGAATTATTGATTTGCCCGGAAACAAAGGAGTTATTACTGCTGTCATAAACAGCGATTCCAAGTTTATTTTCTATTTTAGATGCATCAGTAAATAATAATATGTGATTGGACCATTCAGAAGTACTATGCAGTTCAAAGAGGTCATTGATAGTATTTGTAGGAAGATTTTTAGTCTGAAAAGTATATTTTCTAAGAAATATTTTTAAATTATTATTAACAGATGTAGGTTTTGCAGGAACCCATAAAATATGTGATTCTTGAATTCCATTTTCTTCAAGCCATTTTTTCACTCGCAAAGATAGAGGAAGAGCACCAGAGATATAACTGTATGGCATTGATTCCCACAAACTACCACATGGAGATCTAGTAGAAAGTGCAAGATTTCTAATGTACATCCTTGTAGAGAGAAAGTTCTGTCTTATAGTAAGGGGTAGGACCCCTGATTCTTTCAGAAGAAGTGGAATTGGTGTCCAGCGAGGAAGACCTGTAGCAATTCTAAAAACTGAGTGATATATCGGATCCAATATTTTTCGGTCTGATAAGCTCGCAGATGTAAATACATGACATCCATAATCGAGGCTACTTGTAATGAAGGACTGAACAATTTGAAGTAAGTGATTAGTTTTTGCTCCCCATCTGTTACCTGCAATAGCTTTTAAAACATTAATTTTCTTCTGGATAAATTTTTTTTTTCATTTGAAAATTATACTTGAAGGTTAAGTTATTAGTAAAATAGAGGCCCAGAATTTTTATGTGCTTAGACCAAGAAATAGGTAATTGGTTGATAGTTAGTACAAAATTGACAGGATATTTTTTGGAAGAGAAATCAATGACTGAGCATTTTGAGGAATCAATTTTTAGTTTCCATTCATCACACCATTGTTCAAGTTTTATGATTGCAGTCTGCATATTTTGCTGTAGACTTTCTTGTGATGTATGAGCAGCCAAAAGGATTATGTCATCAGCATAAATAAAACACTTAATGTCAGGAGAGAGAACTTCGTAAATATCTGACATATAAATCATAAAAAGAAAGGGAGAAAGAACACTGCCTTGAGGAACACCTCTATTAGAGAAAGTGGGTTGAGATAAAGTTCCACGCCATTTCACTTTAAAACTTCTATCCGATAAAGAATCCAATATCCAATGAGCAGCATTTCCTCTGATACCAAATTGGAGGAGCTTATAAATAAGACCGTCTGGCCACACTGAATCATAAGCTTGAGATATGTCTACAGTTGCGCATATGATGTATTTTCTCTGTGAGCGTAAAGCAATAATATGATGATGAAGCATAGAAAGAACACTATCGCAACCTCTATGAGGCATAAAACCATGATGATTTTGATGAAAATATTTGGAAAGGGAGATATGATTTATTTGACGATTTAATATCATGCGTTCCATGACCTTACATAGAACACTTGTAAGAGATATTGGGCGATAAGAATTCACTGAAGTAGTTCTTTTCCAGGTTTTATTATAGGAATTATTATGGATTTTTTCCAAGACGGGGGAACAATACTGCTTAACCAAGAGTTATTTATGAGTGACAAAAGGGATCGCAAAGCTATGTTTGATAGACCCTTCAAAATTTTAGCAGATATTAAATCAGGACCAGCTGAAGTATTTTTGCATTTAGAAATCGCCAATTGGAGTTCTGAGAGCGAGAATGCAGAGTTATATTCTAAATCAAAGTTTGAACTTAAATCAAGGGGTAATACTTCAGTTTCAGATTGACGAGAATAAAATTTGGCAAATAAGTTAGCCTGAACAACAGGGTCTGAAATCATTGAAGTTTCGCTAGAAATTAGTAGATGATGAGTTGGTGAGTCAGTAGATCTATTTTTAAGCTTTTTAAGAATAGAATAAATGTCCTTAGATATACCAGCATTTGTTATAGTTTTATCCCAGAAATTTCTGGAAAGGGTTAGAAGAAGCTGATGAAGTTTTGCAGAAATTCGTTTGTACTGTATCCACAGAGTCTGATTAAGAGAACTTTTCGCTTTCCTCCAAAGTTTTCTTTTTTGACCCAAAAGATAACAACATTCTGATGTCCACCACGGAGGATATGACTTTAACGGAAAGATTTGTTTTTTCTTGAATTTATCAAGATGGTTTTTGCATAAAATTTGGAATTGATCTACAGAAACTAGTCCATTATTAGCAATTTTAGTGTTCATTGAATTGAAGAAGCCAGTCCATAAAATTCTATTGCGGGAAATACCTTTCGAATAATCAATATTGTAGATTTTAACACTTGTTTGAACAGGAACATGGTCACTACCATAACTATCTGAACTAACTGAGAAAGTACAAAAAGGAAAAATATCAGGAGATATAAAGTTATAATCGATAAGGGATGGTCTATGGTGGAGTCCGAAGTGAGTAGGCTGAGAGGTATTTAAAAGACAGATATTGCTATCCAATATCCAATCGAGGAATTCTGAAGATTCGGGAGAGTTTGAATAACTACCAAGCGCCGAACTTCGTATGTTAAAGTCTCCAATTATTATGAAGGGAGGATGAATATTAGATAAGATGCTATGGAACAAAGAACTTGAAAATTTACCGTGTGGGACGTATACATTTACTAAAGTAAGAGATGATTTGGATACAGTAATTTTTATAGCTAATATTTCTGTATCGTTATCTTCTGAGCGGGATATATTTAAAACTTGCACAGGTAGAGATTTATCAACAGCAAAAAGAAGTCCTCCACCACGGCCATCTTGCCTATCTAATCTAATTATTGTTTTATTACAAATTTGAAATAAGTCGGAATTTTTAAGAAAAGTTTCTTGAATTGCTAGGACATCGGAAGATTGAAAGTACGGAAGTTTTACGTACGGGCGCTTAGATAGAACGCTTCTTGCATTCCAAGAAATTAAATTGAACATTAAATAAAAACGAAAAACCTGAACAGTTATTGAAAATCAAAAAAGGTGCGCTCGTAGTAAAAGAATATTTAAAAAAAAATTATGAATGTTTTTTACGACTTTTTCCTGGCTCAATTCTTTCTTTAATGTTAGGTTCTGCATATTTAATATTTGGTTGAGGAGATTTCATAATAGGTTGTTCGGGAGATATTATTTGCTGATTCACAGAACTTTTTGGACTTATATTTCTTGATTGGATAGATCTTGCACGACTCTTTCTAGGAGGAGATCTAGAAACTGATCTAGCTGGATTCGAACATGTTCGCATACATTCTTTCATGAATGAGAACATTTGTTGGATCATTTGATCTTGTCTAGCCTGTATCACAAGTAATTTTGCTTCAAAAATAGAAGCCATCTCAGTCACTGCTTTTTTAACAATATCAGTTATTTCATTTTGATTCGGCACGAAAGGAAGATGACTTTTAGTTACACTGGAGTAACTGGTTTTTAAAGATTTATTATAACGCCTTCTCGCCTCAATAAATGGAAGGTGGTTCATGCTTTTAAAATGTAAGAATTTTTTTCTTCAAGCCTCGTAGGGCAGGAAATGTCATTAGCTGCATGATTTCCCTGACAGTTTATACATTTAGGTGTTTCATTGGCACAGGGAGAATCTTTATGGAATGTTCCACAGTTTTTACATAGGAAGACTTCTTGTGTACATTTTTTCGTAGGGTGAGTGAATTTATAGCATTTTCCACATTGACGAACATTATCAATAAAAGGAGAAATTGGAATGATGCAATAGAATAAGTTAATAGTTTGAGGTAAATGATGTCCAATGACGCTCACTAAAATATTTTCGCTCAGTTCTTCAGAATTCTTTTTTGTAAATCTTTGTAAGCTTAATATCGTTAAGCCATTTTGCGCAATTTCTTCAGCAACAAGATATAAAGGTAAATCTACGTTTATTTCTTTTATAAGAAATCTTGAAGAAATGTATTCAGGTTGAAAACTGGAGTTAACTGGTACTCCAAGAATATTGTTTATCTTGCTTATTTCTACAGCAGCATCTGGGCAATTAGTTTCGAATAGAAGCTTACCTTGACGGGTGTGTTGAATTTGTATTATTTTCTTGTGATTCTTTACAAGTTGAATTATTTCTTGCTTTAAATTATAAGGTTTCTTTGGAATAGATGCAGTACCATCAGTGGGAGACAGGAAAATGAAGAACTTAGTTATACCATTTTCCGCAGCTAACTGGATTAGTTGTGGAATAGAATCTTCGAAAGTCAATAATCTTGAAGTATTTATTTTAGGAATGCGCGAATCGCAATCCGTGTAAATCATTTCAGTCTCAGCTTCAATCATTTTGAAACCATAATAATGAAAAAAATAAAAAAAAAATAAAAAATAAAAAGAAATATATAAAAAAATTAAAAATTTAAATAGTAAAAATAAAAGAACAAATATACACAATCTTAGTCAATAAAACACTAAGCCAAATTCAGACGATAATTTCAACTCGAAAAAGGAGAAAAAGAGTCAAAGAAAACATCAAATAATCACAAAATAAACAGAGTGCAAAAATTTACGTATTTCGCAATTTAGAACAATCCGCCATTTTGATTATTAATTAATAAAATTCAAATTATTTATTCAATATTTATAAGCAATATTTTAAATCTTAAGACAAATGCCATGCTTACGCCAACATTAAAATATTTTTTTTACTTTATTTTTCTAAAAATATGCCTGTTTTCTGATATGACAAAATATTAGTGGCTCCCACGCATTTATGCATTCGTTTGATGGAACACTTTTTATTATAAATTTATTTGAAAAGTTCCCCACAGATTATTCCTATTCCTCTTCGAGCTCCCGGCATGATTTACGGCGTTTGGGAGATTTATCGAAGTAAAAGTCCGAGAATAGATTGGAAATACTTTGAAGGGAAGAAACATGAAAAGTTAATAATTCCTTACCAGTGAAAGGTATCTCCGAATTTCATCATGTTCGAAAGTGTGGCGACGTTAGGTAAATCGTTTGGATATTAAGTGAGGACCGTAAAAGCAGAGAGTACTTTTTAAGAGGACTTTTATTATCGTTCCTTGAAGTTTAGCGGAAGTTAGCGTGGGACATAAAGTTGGCTGCTGTAATATTACTTTTATTTGAACTAGTATCGAAAAACTATAGTATAAACTATAAGTAGGTAATTTATTGCTTTCGGCTATCGTTCGAGTCAGGCTTTTTAATATAAATAAAGACTTGAATTTGTTCGCCCGCAGGGAATGCTTAGCTTTGAAGTGAAACGATGAATGACTTACATTTCGATTTTATTCGAAATAATACATTTTCTGAACATAAAATAAAACGATGAGGTCTTCAGTAAATGTATATTAGTTAATCTGAAAAACACTATGGGATGTGCCATTTAATCGTTTTGTTCATTTTTCAATCGAATGTATTTTTTATCATATATTTTTGTCAGTAAATGAATTATGCAATAGCTTCTTAAATCAATAAGGAAAAATTAAGGGTAATTCTTAAAATTTCAAATTAGAATTTTTCCTTCATTTCTCGCCGATTAATTATCGTTCTAAAAACTGTTTATGTATAAATAAATTTAATGGATGATGAATAGCATTCGCTTATAATGTGGACAAGACAATTTTACTCAACTTTTAATGTGTAAGACGATTGCCAAATAATGTGATTTTAATTTATTTTATGCTGAGCATTAGCCCGACAGTTTTTGCTCTTGCCTTCGGTTAAATAGCTCGTAGGTTCAAATCTTACTTTAGAATTGAATATTCATAATGGTTCGGAATCTACTCTAAATCGTAGATCCTGTAATTAGTCTTCGTGGGCAGAAAACTACCACTGAGCGACAAATCAAATTAACTTGTTTCTAAATTATACGGTTCAAGTAATTTACATTGTTGTTGTTGTTAGTTATGACATTTGGAGAAGCCAAGCTCGATAGCCGACTGCTATGCGAAACTAAGTCAAAAGGGTGTGTCTTTCGCTTAGCCAGAGCACCACGATTGTAAAAATACGTCTTTGCTCTTAGACTTCTCCGACAGATGGCACCACTAGAGAATCCACTCTCTGAATTTTGATTTTGATCTGGAGGGGGAGGAAATTTTGTCCAGATCATCACACTCATGATAACTGCTCAACGATAGACCATAGGACCATCGATTCCACAGATCTGATTCATGTACTAGGTGGGTCTTTGGCTGCAATGGGAATCGAACCCATGCTTCCAGACGGAAGGCCGATGCCCTAATCACTAGGCTACTACGGCCTCATTTTCATTCATATTAGTGCATGAAAAATAACGTGAGAAATTTATGTCTATTTTAATTGATTTAGCAAAAATAATTAAGTGATTCCTTGTTGCCATTTGATACACGCTTTTTAATACGAATCTTCCTTTTATGTTTTATGCAAGATAAAAATTCTAATATATTTATATTTGACTTTTATTTTACAGTTTTTTCTAAATTAAGTATTTTACGACGAATCCCGTCAAAATCTCTTCAATAAGCGTCAGTAATTTCAACAAAATTTAAATACGTTAATTAGTTCATTATTAGCTTTTATTATAAATTAATCTTTTATAATTTTATTTATATTAATTTATCAATGGGACTCGATAGAAATAATCATCTAATAACTGTTCTATAAGTTAAGAAATTATTGGTACTTCTTAAAAAATGAAAATTGTGCAATTCTACTCTACCGCAACATTTAACACTTACTTGACAAACACTTTAACATTTAAGGAAAATTAACAAACTTTTGATGAACCAAACGTATAAGTGGAAATAGTAAATATACAAAAATAGTTGTAAGATCACATGATGATTGGCAATCATTTTTAACAATCAAAGATTGATTACTGTAGTTTTGAATACTGTCTTTATAGATTATTGTTTATACAGGTGTGTGTGTGTGTGTGAACTTTTTTGTACTTGTGAGCCCAGAGAAAGACAATTTAGAAGCAGAAGGCCCCCGATATTTAACTCGCTCCTCCAGAGGTATCACTTGGACAACATTGTGTCCACACGACCTATTTAGTATGTCGCCTTATGTGAAGACGGGATTCGAACTCATTATCTTTCGATAAGGAGAACGACACCCTCAGCAACGATGCCACCGTGGCCTAAAACATTCCAACACCGGGAATCGAACCCTGTCTGTCTGACATTTGGTGGTTCCGGTTATTTTCCGATCAGAAACAAAACCGCTCTCTGTAAAATTGCTCACTGGAAATAGGGGCAAATTAGGTAAAATCTTAATAAAAACTCTGTGATAGATCACCTAGCAACAAATAACAGTTTTCTTTTCTCTCGGGTTTTATTCTTCTGTTGAAATTTAAAACAAGACTTTCTTCAATTGAAATATTATGCTTTAACAATGTTTGTGAACCGTGTATGATTCTTCTGTTATAATTTCATAAAAATTTTACATAAATCTTCAGAATGTTTTATACTTCTATAGGTCAGTTAGTTAAGACAGTTAAACTAAAAGGTTAAATATTTAAACTGATAATCATAATGAACTTTTATTTCCATAATATAAATAAATTTGAAGAAATATAAAAGCAATTTTTTTATGTTTCTTTAAACGATATTAAAGTAAAGAAAAAGATTTGATATATTTATTATCAATTTAACTTTTATATTTTGAATATATGTGAATGACATTGAATATATACTTGTAATTTCAAAATCGTTAATGTTGATAAAAATGTATTCACTATATTTTGCAATTTATCGCAAGATATATATTTAAATAAAATAAATAATAAGCATGATTTAATAAAAGTGACACCACTTTAATATAATCTATGGATAACAGAAATAAATGAAAAGATGTTATTAAAGCCAATTTTTTGATAATTTATTTATTATTAAATAAAACGCATAGATGTTAAATAATGAATGCCATTAAAGTATGCATTTCATTTTCATTCCGTGCAACTGTTCTTCATTCAATACCGGACAGAAATTCAGCAGACAAATAGAATATAGTTTTTATATACACAAATGCGCTAAAATTTTTTTTTATTTGCCAGTTTAAATATGTGGAATTAGAATGGCATTGATACTATTCAACAGTAAATAATTATAATGATTTAAAACTTCATCTAAGAAACATTTCGATTCCTTAACTTAACCAAAGCGAGATCTGCTCTACAGAGCGCAGGGCTCCTGGACTGTTATTGAATAGGAAATATTTGCTGTATTCCTGCTCTGTGTAGGAGAGCAATTTTTGGCGGCAGTATTTAGGATCTTATCACAATATTTATTCAGGGTCAGCAAGTTATCTTAGAATAAGTCTACAAAATACACTCTTGAATTCAAATTGTTGGACAATCCACAAAACGTCGGCACAGTGTATATTAATTTAAGATCTAAATAAATATAAGATCTACCAACCTAAATATTTGGAAAACATATTCTATTGAATTCATTCTTACAAGACAATTTGAATGAAGAGAGGTTTTTAAATTATTTTTCAAGTTTTCTTCTTTTATTACCCTCCAGAATTATAATTACCATAAATAATTTTGCTCTTCCCTTTGAGCTTGGAAACGTTTGATGGGACATTCCACTTATTTAAAAAATATCTAAAATGGCAGAAAGAAAAACTTTTTAAAAATTGGATGAAACTTCTATACTCTATTTCTCAAAGATGAAACAGAACATTTTCTCTTAAAGAATACTTAGATGAGACAAGATGCTTTAGAAAGGTGTTCTGTATTTTAGTAATATTTCATTCTTAAAAAAGTATGAAGTTCATTAAATTGTCTTGCTTTTTATAATTAAACCTTGTCTATCCTTAACTATGACTGTAAAGGAAATAAATTATATTATTTCCACCTTACAAAAAATTTAATGTGTTTTATAAAAATATTTATTATAAAACTCATAAAAATATTATAAAAATCACAAAAATATTATAAAAATACTTATTGAACATTATAGAAATAGATAATTTGAAATGTTTTACTAAAGAAAAAAACGGAAAAGAATTTAAAAAAATTTTTGAAGTAGACTTCAACATATTTACACAATTTTCTTAGTCAAAGTTACAAGAGTCTTAGTGCTTATGTGAAAAATAAGTGCTTTGATAATTTTTGTAAAGAAATATTTTTTTGTAAAAATTTATAAAGAAAAAGAAGAAACCTGAAAAAAAAAAGAAATTGTAAAGAAATTTGTAAAAAATTGCGATGAAAAAGAAAAAAAAAAAAAAAAAGAAAACATTTTAAATATTTATATGCTTTGCGAATTTCTTAAAGCCATTATTAAAATTTCCCTTCTAGAACTATGAATAAAAGCCAAGAACTGATTACAAAATCTTTAACCCGATCTACAACAAAATTTCGTGAAAAAATTAAAAATATTTTTCGTAAAAATTAACAAAAAAATATTTTCCGGGCAACTTTTATCTTCAGCAAGATGTTCGTGGAAGGTATAAATTTTTCCATAAATTCTTAAGATTCATGTTTAATAATACTAGATTTGAAGTTCTTTTTCTTAACAAAAATTTATTGTTAATAGTTTTAAAATGGAGAGCCTTTATGAAGAATTAATTGAAGATTTGTTGATGATATTACCGAAAAGAAGGAAAGGAATTCTTTGAAAATTGGAATAAGTCTACCAACCAAATGAATATTGAAAGAAAAACTTTTTCATACAATGGATAAAAACTGAGGGCATTTTTCTTACCGTTTCCTAGACAAATGTAGAAATTGCTGGAGACAGTTGAGTGAGATAATGCAAAACCTCTAAGACAAGAAAATTTTTATTATGAAGCATTCGTGGTTAACGTGCTACATATTTTTATAAGAATGAGAACATTTAGACGATGATAAATAAGTGTGAGTTTTACAGTTAATTATTTCAGAAATTTAGTTGGAACATATTTTTTATTTCAAACCAATACGAAGAATAATGTCTTCCTCGAAAATTTCTAAGAATGCATGGAGTGTGGAATGCGAATTAATTTCAGGAGTTTACTTTGAACATTATAAGCATTAGTACATTCCTTGTCTTATGATAATTAAAGTGAGTTTTACAATTATTACAGATTTTATTACTTTATTATTTTAGATTTTTTCTGGAGAAATTCGAATGAAAACATAATGATGATGGCATCATTTTAACAGCAATAAACAATACTGATTAGAAATTTCTACATTGCTATCACATCTGAAAACATTTAATTGTATTTTATGGATAATGAGTCATTTAATTTTTTCTGAATCTCATTAAGGCAATTATGATGGAGTTCTTTGTATTGAGGTTAGCTTTGACTTTGCTTAATTCATAGCACTTTTTGTTTTTTAATAGATCAAATACTGTACTTAATGCGTATACTGATCTAGCTAAAAGGTAAAAATGAATTCTGTTGGATTATATAGAAACTCATATTGTGAACTATTTTTAAATATCTTCCACTAAAGATATTTTTCGCAATGGAATTGACTAAAGGAAAGTATATTAAAAATTATACTTTAAATTCGTTATTTTCTTTGATTCCAGCCTCTACATTAAGAAATAAAAATTGCGAATCTCAAGAAATTTAAATATTAAATTATTATGATATGCCTTATAGAAAATAAATTTCAGTTTTCATATATATCTGAAGCTCACACTGGGACTGAAAAATAATTTTTCTTATTGATGAGTTTTATAAACCAAAGCTTTTGAAAAGAAAATTACAATAATTGATTGGAAGTTTAATTAATTTAGCTGAAAAGAGTAATCTTGAAATAAAACTGACAAGAATATTTGCAGAAAGGAGTAAAATCACTCTTCCTGAATTGACATTTTTTTCATTCAAACAAATGTGAATGAATGAAAATTTAAACTAATAGATTCAAATTTTTATTGTGTCAAAGGCAATCAACTTAATCAAATGCCTTGTCACTACAATTAACACCTGTTTCACATTATATAACATTTGATATATTCTATTCATATTCTTTTCGGATGTTCCAAAATTAGTTTGGAAACAAATATACACATCAGAATAAAAAAGAAAATATGATTTGCATTACAATGCTAAGTATGCATTTAATTATTTTTCTACCAACAATAACGTTCACTAAATAAAAAAAAAGTTTTAAAATTTAAAATTTGTAACGAAAAGATTAAACTTATAACTGAAAATTCAATTTTCAATTTCCTAATTGATAGAAATTTATAAAGAATAAAAATTTATTTTCTCCTGTAAAGTTTTAAAATATTCCTTGTGGGGTAAAGACGCAAGATTTTGATTAACACTTTAAATAATTTCTTATTTAAATGTCGAATAATTTAGAGATTAGCAAACTAATTGCACCTGAAAAATTAATATAATTTTTAAAGGTATGCATTCATTTTTAGCATACCATTAAAAAATTTAGGAAATATTTACTGTGAGAATAAATGATATGGACTTAAACTACTTTAGATGCTCATGGGTAAAAAATACTCATTAAGAAGAAAAAAATAGAAGACGATAAAGTATACAGCTGACAAAAATTTTAAAATATACAGATAGTTACAAAGTATTTAATATAACAGTTTTCAAAATAATTGATGTTTCTTAATCACACAGATGTAAGTAATTTAATTTAATATACTAAATTTTTACATAAATTAAAAAAGCTGTTGTTTCTAAATATGTTCAGCTTTTTCCTTAAAAGGTGAAACAAAATGACTACAATATTTTCTATGTACTTTTTTAAAAAAAAGATCTATAATTTTCTTAATCACTGTCATGAAGCTGAGTGGTTAGAGCTCTGATCTTCGGTCCACGGTGGGTTGTTGCCCTGTACCAGTTAGACAGAAGCAGCCGCGTGGAGTCTTCGTGATGTTGAAGCAGCGACCAGGCCGAAGACCTTCAATACTTATCTTACCAGCCCCATTCACTTGGAAGACATTGCAACCATGGCCCAGCCACCATTAGCGAACACGACCGATCTTTGGTTAAGGTGGGATTCGAATTCACTACCCCCAACAGTTCGTGGGTTTAGCTGTTGTTGATGGTTCGAAATTCAGTTACAACTACAGATCCCAGTCTTATTAGCACTTGCGTGCAGAAAAAGGATTGTTGAGCAACAAACAAACCAAACAGTCAAGAACAGATAATTTATTTTATGTTTATAAATGTGCTGCAGCTGAAGAAATTATGTCCTTCAATTCTAGATTATTTTATTTGGTACATTAAGTGACATTTGAAGAAAAAATGAATGAAAAAACTGCATAAAATTAATTTCTTACGGAAATAGACACTGAATCTGAAGTAAGCATTCAATGAAGTTAAATAAGCTTTTATTTTACCCAATGAACAAATAATGTACTTGAAATTATCATTCCATTGAGTTTCTGAAGGCGATTCTTATTTACATCTAAGAAACAGCTCATTCCTTCCATCGATTGTCAATGTTATTCTCTTTGCCATGTCACCCTGAAACAGTCCACCCCCAAGATCATTACCGACTTACGCATTGTGGTGGGGGCGTCAGGAGACGACACGTGATTAATGCATCCCATCTGCAATCCTTTCAGACAGCTATCGTCGGAAGATTGTCAGGCGCTTGACAAAGGAAAACATCCCCTACTTTGTCGAGGAAGGCGGAAGAGGAGAAGGAGTTTCTGCGTCATCACTTTCGAAACCCTGTCTCTGTCAGATCTCAACGCTTGACGAGCGCAGAAGGACTCTTAAAAGAGAATTTGTGAGTACTTAGAAATTAATTTATATCTTTAATTAAATCGATTATACAAAAATGTAATACACGATTTTTCATTAAACATTCATCGTCATTTAAGGATCTTCGAAATATGAGCTTCGATGCAGCAGAATAAAGAGAAAGAGCTATTGGGCCTCTGAATCCTGCATGCATTATTACCCAATGGGTATATTCAGGGTTTTCTCCTTTGAAATCTATGCAGCCCATCATCTATTAAATGTTTTTATGGACAACAAAACACCTTGGAAGCTGAAAAGCGTAAACAAATGCTTTCTTTTTTTTAGACGTTGATGGACTTTATGTCTTCAAAGATTATTTATATAGATTGTACTATTTTCAAAGAAAAATGAATCTATGTAGATGTTAAACTACAAAATAAAATTAACTCACCTAAATTTAATATCAGAAAACAAAGAAAATTTGAGAATAAAAAGGTTCATTTAATAATTTTAAGACTACCAAATTTTAGAAGCGACATTTTAAAGAATTTTTCTACAACATTAAATAAGTTCTTATTTGCACTAAGAGATTTTTTACATGAATTTATGCATTTATTCTTTTTTTACTCATTAATTTAGTGAATGTTAAACATTGGTATCAAATTCCAAAATATAATAAAAAATTTACTGTGGGAGTTTCTATAAATGTAAATAATAATTAAATGCACTCATTTGAAACAAACGCCGAAAATACTTCAGATGAAAGTTGCTCAAGATTTTGTTAAGATTTTGCATAATTAATTAAAGTCGTGCTAACGATGATAATGAAACTAATGAAGCTCATCGTTAGCTTCATTAGTTTGCGCATAGACTTATTTCGTGAAAAAAATTTTTTTTTCATGTTGGCGTAAGAAAATGATAAGTTTTAAGATTTAAGAGACCGTTTACAAATATTGCAATTATTAATTTAGAATTGGAATTAATAGGATATTCCCTGTATATTGGCGACAATTACGAATTTTTTCAGTCGCCAAGTTAAGTGCATATTTTCAGAGCGGGAATTTTCCCAAAATTATGCATTGTGGAAACTTTAAAATCACAGAATGGCATAAAATTTTTTAAAAAGTATTCCTGGAAAATGAATAAAAATCTGTTATGTTGGGTTGTCTACAAAACAACTGGTAAAAGAGATCAGTAAACAACATGAATGGATTTTCTTGATATGACGTCAGGCTCGCATGTCGAATATGTTCAGAGATATTTTCTGTTTGATACATCCGTTGCATCAACTGCATTAAATTTTAATAGAATAGGCTACAAGTAGTTTTGGAGTGATATTTATTTCGCCATTGAAATAGGAAACTAATTTTGTAAGAAGTTCCTAGTAAAATAGTGACTAAATTTAAACTTCAGAATTATTTTGGCAAAAAATAGCAATTATCAATGCTACAATATAAATTGATTTATTATCATCGATATAATTCTTTATATACAATTTTGACTAAATCTTGCCACGATAAAGCGTTTTTCATCAAAATACTATTTTTCATTTATTTGCAGAAAATACTCAGTTTAGTCAAATGTAGAACAATTTGCAACGTTATCCTTATTATCAAATGTGAAATTGCAAAAAAACATTTTTCCAATGCCAGACTGATACTAGGTTTTAATACTTTTTGTTCCATTGATTTAAAGAAAAGAATATATGTGATAGTTGATTGATTAAAAAATACAGTTTAATTAAGAAGTATACATAAAAACTTCGAATCGAAAGTAAAACAAACACTTCAAATGCTATTGCCACTGAAAAGAACCATATATAGGACATAATAATAATGTAAAACAGGAGGAAAACCAAATCTGGCAACAAGAAAAAATTCGAGAAGCAACAAAAACTCAAATTGGCAACACTATAATCAAAACAAAGGACGCTAGATTTGGCGAGAAATACCTTAAGGGAAAGGATATCATATTTATACCTTAAAATACTATTAATTAATGATTTTTTTTTATAAATTTAAGTGGTCTTTGCCGATTTAAACTTACGGTATAATACTAGGAGAGCCCACACCCTCGGCCACAAACTAAAAAAAAACGCCAAACCAGAACGCGTTCATCATTTAATTTCCAGCTTCGATAATTTATTTTAACTCATTGGTTGTTATGAAAACTTTATGCAGATAACAATTGCTTTCACCTTATTCAGCAGACAAAACCATCTTTGCTTGAAGAGATAAAATTCAAAGAATTTGACGCGTCAGTGAGGGAAATGTCATGCCCAGAAAAACATATGCATTGGAAAACAAACATAACTTAATTGATTAATATGAATGCTTTTAGAATTTTTATACTAGTTTTAAATTAACTCTTTAAGTCTTAAAATTTAATTTATTCTTTTGATGAACAAACTTCAACAACTTGTTATTGAAAATTGTCACACATGCTAAAATTTTAAAATTCAGTGCATAAAGTTTCGACATTGGACAAATAATCAAAATTATAAATCAATGAGCAAAATTATAAATTTAAGTATCCAACTCTTAACTTTTAAAACAAAATGACATTCAGGAACTAATTTTTCTTTCGTTGTTTCCGTGTTTCAATTTCTCATTTAGAAAGGAATGGATTTTTTCTTAAAATATGTTTCTCAAAAATAATTTTTGAACATGACCAAAATATTGTTGATTACAAAGAATACTAAACAACTTAACTTTTATGTAATATTCACAAATAATACCTTTAAATAAATGTAATATTCACAAATAATACCTTTAAATAAATGTTTTTTTTTAATTATTTAAAAATATAAATGAAATTTTATAAAATTACTGTATTTTGTATAGCTTTGTTTTTGAACATGCGTCGGATATAGTTTGAAATCAGTAACTTTTATTTGCAAGAGTTTTGTGGTAAATTCTTGAAATATTTCAACTGTTTTGACATTAATAATTGAAAATGTCTTTACATGAACTAAATATAGGGTATCTATTCTGTGAAAAATAATATATTTACAATTATATATTTGACATCATTTTGAAAATATGAAACCAATAAATGTTTCTGAATTTCACATCAAGTTTTTTAAAGTTTGAAAAAAATTAATACTTTTGTTATTTAATATCTCGATATTAATCGAGTTCATTAATATAATTTTTGTATTGATTTGATTTGAAAATAAATTAGTTAGTTTAAGGATTGGATAGAAAACGTTTTATATTAATTTTATAGGAGATAGCTTTTTTTATAACATTCATCTGAAACTGTTCAATTTATTGCTGTTTCCAGTATGCTGTCATTGAAAAATTTCTTTAAGAGCATTTCCTTCAATTACAATATCATGAAAATTTAAAATTCATAATAGATCCATAAATTATGAAATTCAAAAATCGTTAATTGAAATTTATTTAAACAGAAAAAGTAGAAAACGTATTTACATAAAAAGTAAATGTTCAAGACAATCAGCCTTCATAATATATTTTCTGCTTGATAAAATATCTGAGCTTATTTCTGAGTGAAGTCTTAGAAAATTCACATAAGCGGAAAAACATCTGATGAATTACTTATAGTAAGATGGCAACAGTTTCTTTGATCATAGAACGTTCTCTTAACATCGTTTTGCTTTTAAAGGTCTTCAGTAACGCTAATGAAATTACTGTTAGTTGAATACAAAGGTTTTCAAAACAATAGTTGGGCACACACACATTTTATAAAAGAAAAAACTTTCCAAACAATTTAGAACAGCATATTCTTTCGAAACTCATCGTTTCCTGTTTCATGGAAACCGTTAGGCATAAACAAAGAAAAATATGCTTTACATTTTTCAATGAAGTTTTGAAGTTTATACTGTTTATTATAACTAAATAAATGATTGGTAGTCTTTTTTGTACAGTTTAAAATGTGTAAAACTGGTTTTTAAAATTAGGTAACATTTTATAAAACTACATTCAAATAACCCTAAGGCATTTTTTTTATCAAATAAACAATTTAAACTTTATGTACCTCATTGTAACACATAATCCAAAATTTTAAGATAAAAATTATGTTTCATAAAAGCATGACTTATCTGGAGTTAAATTAGAAAGGCTGACTGGAGCTTATACGGGAAGGCTAGTCTCTGATTGGTTAAAGGCATAGATTATATTTTGTTATCGAATTTTGATAGGAATTTAAATAATTAATGTAAACCTTAAGTAACGCTCAAAACCGTATTGTAAAGCTGTTTAAATTGTGACATATATGAATTAAATGATGTTCCGGAGCAATTATCGCTTCAAGAACGCAGGCGTGCGATTTTAAAGCTTCCTTAAAATCTTCATTTATACATAACTGTCATGAGAAAAATATGCACAGCATCATGTCCATTCAAATTTGCACATTGTCTCAGAGCTCTTTTATGAAGCGTTATTGAAAGAAGCTTTATTATATTATATTCGTTTAAGAAAAGTTAAACAGAAATATTTACTATTTTTTTGAAGTATTAGTGCAAAGAAAAATATTTTAAAGCCTATTCATAAGGGCTGCAGCGATCGTGCTTACACTTTATCAAGTTCATCGTCGATCGGAATGCATTGCTATCGGATGGAAGAAGTTCTGAATTCACTATATTGTGAATAAGACTGAAAATATTATATATTAAAGAAATAACATTTTTTTTCTTTAGAAATTACTAGCAATTAATTGTCTTACTGAAGATTTGTTTTGTTCGTATCCTTGTTTTGTGTTACCTGAAAAGTTCATTCAAGCAACTGAAAAAAATAATTTGACAGAATATCAATATTTGAGATAAATTTTCTTTACTTGTGGAATGTTATTCTTTTTCTGTAGCCCATATTTTAGATAAAAAAAAATTTAAAATATGTCTTATATATTATAAAAATTATTTCTACTGAATATGTAAAACAAAATTGCTCAGATTGAGTTAAAAAAGAAAACTGTTGTATTCGTTGATTAAAAAGCTTTTTTAAAAGATTTCCCTTTTAAAAGGCATCACCAGACAAAATATTAACTTTTATAGAGGCTTCCTCTTTTATAAACGGGGTTACTTTTAAAAATTTAATGGTGCTATGAATCAAACATTTTAAGGATCTCATCCAATTTGTCGATCAATATTTGAGATCGCGTTTTGTGATATAAGACAGCATTTTGAAGAATAGTAAATAGTAAATATTTTTAAAAATAGTATAAATATCGTTATTTTTCTAAATGCTATTTCTTTTTCAAAAAATTAGGCACTATACTTGAATAGGTCTGTATGTAAGATCGCATTTCATGCTATAAAACATCATTTTGAAGAAAGTTAAATATATGTACTGTTGTTGTTGTCGTGTACCAGCTAGGCTGGCAATATGGGGTGCGCTGCACCAATTTTTTCAACTGAATCATATTTTGGTGTGGAGTCCGATTTCTTCAATACACACATGCCATAGGGACCCGTTTATAGGGTAGGCAACCATTTACAAGACATTCATAGACGGAAAGGACAAAGACAGGATAGATAGAGAGGGATATAGTACATCCATGCCCGAACTGGGATTCCAACCCAGAACCTCCCTATCCGTAATCAGGGACTCTGACCAGTAGACAGGGGCACATGTACCATTAAAAATAGTATAAAATACCGTTGTTTTTCCAATCGCAATTACTCCTTCAGAAAGATTTTCACTGTCATGCTGCGCTATTAGAAATTCGGCTTCTAATACTCCATAAAAGTTTCTACAAATCTGTTATAGAAACTACCTGAATGATATGTTTATGACATTTTTTAATCAAGAAATAACTATATGTGCTCTACGAACTTAGTCATTCTATAATATATTGCACAAGATATACAATATTAGAAATATCATAGTTTTATTTCAAGCCACAAAAACGTACTGCAAAGTTCTTAAAATATCTTCGTATGATTTATTATTACTAGTAGAGATAAATAACAAATATATAAAAAATTGCTGTTTTTACACATTCATACACAGGGATGTATGCTGCTGTTCATACTGGAAAATGTTTCTTAATATTTGTAATTAATAAACAATGGGAAGTTATCAAAATGATTCGGAGAAGAAACTATAATGAGAAGAATTGTATATCGAATTTAAAAATGGAAAATTCGAAACAGGGAATTAAACTAGTATGATTCATCATTACAAAGCTGCATGATATTTAAAAATGTACTATTTTCTTTGATCAAGAATTGATGTTGCAGAAAATTTTGTAACACACACAGGCAATATAACGAGAAAATTTAATGTTAGAGTAAGCAAGGTGATTTAAAAGAGGTCACTTACAAAATTGCAATTATTAATTTAAAATTCTATTAATTAATGAAATTATAAAAAAATTTAAATTGTCCTTGTCGATTTAAACTAACCATGAAGTGGATGTTTTGTCTTATCTTTTTTTTTTTTTTGCTTTTTCTTTTGTTCTATTGGCAACGTGTTAAGGACTTGAATCAATGGAAAGCGGCTTCTCAAACCGATGCTTTGGTCCTTACATAAGAAATCGTTTTACTAACAAAATGAACTTCGACACTGTTCTCAGACATTCGATGGTGGACTTCGCCTTGTTTGCTGCCGCTCGAAGAATGCGATTTGAAGGCAGGTAGCAAATTAATCGACAAGTCGGAACTAAGACACCGTCCAAACACCATGTCGTAATTAATTATGTGTTACGTAGGTGAAACATTATCGGACGTCATGGATATTTTAAGCCAATGAGAACTGTAAAAAAGTGATGTAGATATGATTTCAACTGGAAATGAAAGAAATAACCACTTTATGATGAAACATTTTTTTGCAATCAAAAAATGGTGTTGGTTTGAAATAATAAATTAATTGCAACTCTTTATCTCCTGTTTTTCAGTGCCGAATTCTGTCTTATCATTCAACTCTTCTAATCACCAGCTTTTTATTTTTCTCCTGATGCCGTTGAAAACATGATAATCTTTTATACCAATTGCTTATAAAGTAAACTTTGCAAAACAAATTTGATTCAATCTCTGACAATAAAAATATTCATTTATTGAGGTATATTTCTCTAAAAATCAATTCCTGTTTTCAGGAACTCAAGTTATTTATCTTGATATTTTTCCATTGACTTATTTTATTTATCTACATCTATTATATTGTATAAGGTGATACTGAAAATAAAATAAATTTTAAACTGGATAAAAGAACACATGATGTCACTCAAAAGTGCTCATAAACGCGATATTTCAAAGGGAGCTTATATTTTTGAAATATTTCACTTCAGCAGATGCACTGGAGCCGTTTGTGAAGACATCAAGATGAAGGGAATATTATTTTATTTTTACTTAGCAAAATGGTTGCAAATATTTTTGAAAGTTTAACTAAGAAAAGCAAAAATATTCATATATACTTTAAGATTACAAAAACTTATATTGAATTTTATTTCTTAAATTTTGCTTTCGAGCTTTATTTATTTAAAAAAAATTAAATTTTCTTTAATATTTTTAATTGCTGTTTTTTCTCATATAGTTAAATAAAATTTTGTAAAAAAATAATAATTTTTGCATAGCATTTTATTATTACTTTTTAGTTGTTACACCATCTTTTCTTTTTTCTATTTATAAATAAAATTTTCCCAGAGTTCTCTTCTGAATTTGAAATTAAATCAAGTAATTTTTTTCTTACTAAATTTGTTAGTTAATACTTTTCAGTGACTAATAATTCTTGAGTTATTTTTCACTCATAAGTATTAATTTCACATTAGGATCTTCACTTTAAAATTTATTCTGAACTACGAAAAACTTCAAATACTTGTAAACTGTTGTGAAGTGAAATTCCGTTTTTTGAGAAAACATTTGGTTCCAACTCTGTGTTAACTCATCCTGACAGACATAAGCTAATGCTTTTTTTCTGAGCATTTTGATAAATAGATAATTTTAAAATTATGTTTATCTTGGTTATGATCCAAACTTTGATTGATTAATGATTATTATTATGATCCAAACTGTGGGCAACTTTATTACAGTGAGGATCATTTCCTAAATTCTCATTCTGTTTTAAATTTATCTTGATTTCTTAAAATAATTATAAAAGTTAAAAAACGTGCTGCAAAAAATAGAGAAATTCAATTTTTTTTAAATAATATTATTATTTAATACACAATTTTGCACACAAGCATATAAAGTTGTGTTATATATTTGTTTTAATTAACTAGGCAAACTATTCGCATATGGCTTATGACTATTGATCAAAATTCTTTGTAGATTTAGTTCATTTAATAATTATTTTCCATCATATATTTTCATCAAAATATTTTTAATATACATTTTTGGATGTATATTTTAATATATATTATTACATAATAAATTTCCTCAACAATAAAAAATACTTAGAGACATCAAAATCATTAATCATTTAGGAATTCCGCAATTAACTTCAGAGCTATTCAGTCGCTGTTCAGAAGTTATGAATTGTAGTGGTGTAGAATTTATTTTGCACTGCCAGTATATTGATTAACTTTTTTAAACATAAAGTTGTTATTGAGCAAAATATGACAGTAGTTACAAAAAATTAATTTTTGTAAAAATGTCCTTGTTAAATATGGAATTAATTCCCCGTAAATCTTTTATTCGAATATTCAAAAAAATTAGAATTAATGAAATTTTCGATTATATTTTTCTTAAGTATAAAGGGGAGGGGGGATTGGGAGATTCATACATTAGAAAGTTCAATTTCAAAATAAACATATTCAAATAATTTCTCTTGGTATTTAGATACATATAATTTTCTTTAAAAATGTGCTTAAATAAATATTTAATAATAAAAAATAAATTAGATTAATTATTTTTTAGTGAAATTTATCCAACATTTTTTTATCATTGAAATCAGAATATTTGAGAAATTTTATTAAAAATATAGTTAAAAACTATATTTTTAATAAAATTTCTAAATATTTTGAAATTTTTATAAGCTTATTTATTGTACTTTGATTTGCTCTATACATTTATTTAAAAAATTGAAGAAATAAAAGTTTCTTAATTCAGTCATCACGCTTTGAAAAGATTTGATGACAATTTAAAGTTTGGGTTCTTTTTGTTTTATCGAAAGAAAAGTTTTATTTTCTTTCTTCTCTTCGCTTTATTTTAGCCGAGTTACTCTCTCTCTCTCCTTTGTCTCGGAGCTCTTAATCTCATACTTTTCTTTATTTTTGTTTTTTGCTTTCTTTCAGGTGATAAACTTTTCTGATTTTAAGGAAGACAATTCTTTTTCTTTAATATAGATGATTACAAAAGAAATCGCAAAGCTAAATCTGTAAAATTTTGTTTTTTCTGAAAACAAAAGAATTCTCAATGGAAGGAAAATATTGTCCATTTTAGTAATCTTTTTCTATTATTTTAAAATAATAATTGGATTTTGTTTTATAAATTTGACAATTTTTCCTATTTATTTGGTCTCTAAAGTATTTTTTTCTAATGAATAAAGTTTGGGTTATGTTGTTTTCTTCAATTAGTTTTATATATAAAAACTGTGAAAATTAATTTCATAGACGAACTGTGATAATACGCATTACATACATATGTTTAATGATTAATAGTCTCCTTTTAATAAAAAATGTATTAGAGAAAAATAATCTATATAATATCTGTACAAATATAAAAACGCTTGAATGTTTCTTCTTTTACATCATCGTAAATGGTTATAAAATATACTTTTACTGTGCTATTACTAAATATACTTCTTATCTATAGACTTCCAAATTGTTAAGACAACGTAAAGCTCCGCCTTTCGCTGATATTTGTAATTACTTTTAGCATGTCTATATATGATTTATATATTTTTACAGAATCACGTAACACTAATATCATTATTTTATTTGCCAATAATTTTGATTTTATTTAAAAAAACTGACTGATATTTGGCAAAATACTTTCTATAAGCTTCATGATGAATTAAATATCTTTCTAAAGAGAATTTTTATATTAAGTTTGATTAATTGTGCAAATTTACATTTTCATGGAAAATTCCAAAAATATTTGCATTTGATTCCTCATACTCTTATTTGTGATGAGGAAGATTTGTCAAATGAGCAACATTCTGCAGGTTGCATTATAAAATGTTGTAATTTGAAAATATGCTTTCATTTAAAAGATATCATCATTTTGTATTTAACTATCAAACGGATTTTTTTGAACAAAAATTAGTAGGATATAGGAATTGTTCCCATACAAATTTATTTATAAAAGGAATTTCAAAATTTAAACACGTTTGAGTATAATGTTCTTTTTTCGTGTAAGGCCCAGGTTGAGGAGGCGTTCATCTTGTTATTGGATGTTCGAAGCAGGGACCGAATGAAAATCCATCGTGTTCCTTAATGGCCGCTGAGTCATGTTAAGCACTTTGTGGTCGCTCCACATGAAGTGATACTTTTGGGGATCCTTGCCTCTAAATTTCAAGATTCCCTTCCACTTCCAGGGGAACGATGATTCATCTCTCTATAAGTTGCCATCTCTTCCGCTCCTTTTAGTGCTGAAAGGATTAATTGTGGAACAATTCCCTGGGCTAGTAGGGTTGATTACCTTGGACTCACTATTGACAGGAGACTAACGTGGAAAGCCCATATTACTAAAATCAAAAATAAATTCATAGCAGCTAAAACTACCCTTTATCCACTGCTAGCCCCCAAGTCAAAACTCTCGCTAACAAATAAACTCCTAATATATAAAGCCTACCTCAGACCGATAATAACCTATGCTGCTCCAATCTTGGGAGGAGCAGCTGATTCAAATATCAAAGTCTTAGAAGCCCAGCAAAGCAAAATACTTAGACTTATTACTAACTCAGAGTTTTACTTTAGAAACCACCAAATAAGAGAGAACTTGGGAATCCTGCCCCTAGCCCGCTACCTTAAATTTCTTGCATTTAATTTCTACCATAAATTATACACAATCAACAATAGTGAGATTCAGGGTATTGAACTTTACAGTCCTTATGACCTAACGCATTTCCATAGGCCCAGAGCAGTGTTGAGAGTAAAACCTCTCACCAATATCTCCATTTATTCAAATAATTTCAAACGGAAAAGAAAGAAGAATAATAATTAATGGAAATCATATCTCTACCTAAATAAAATCTTGTGAGAAACCACATTGTAAATAAATCGTGTGGAACCTGTAAATATCTCAGTTTTATGTAATCTTAAACAACTATGGATATGTATCATTCTTTGTCCTCCGTTGTAAATATTCTAACGGAACTTTGTGTTTATCAAGAATTATTGTCATCAACCTGTGTTTTTCCTTTGTAACTCCTTGGTAAATATTTTAACGGAATTTGTGTGCTTCAAAGAATTATTGTATTCATCCTGTGTATTCTCCTTATATTTTCCTACGTAAAAAATTTTATATGGATTTTATGTGTACAAAGAATTATTGTCATCATCTAAGTGTCTATTACTAGGATTACTCAATTACTTAGTCCAAAAACACAAGTCATGCAGAGTGCATCCAGTGGGAGCACTTACCTCAATAGTTTTGTATTATTCATTATTGTATCTTTATTTCTGATTTTTTAATCACCAGGCCAAGACTATCCAAGGACTCCAATTCATTAGAAAACGAGGTACATGGCCGGAAGGCTACAGACCTCCCTCAATTCCAGACGAAAAAAAAAATTGTGGAAGCAATCGGGCAATGAAAATAGAAAATTTTTGTTTTTATTAAATAACTGTTATCGATGAGTTACAAGTCTATTTTTAAGAATTTAACTAAACAAAGAAAGTACTCAAAATAAATTTTACATTCTGCGTGCTTCTTTTTTGCTTTATGTTTTAACAATAGTTAATGAAACTTCGCATTTTTAAAAATTACAATTCTAAAAATTTTAATTTTAAATGCATAAATTTTAAAATCATAATGTAGAAAATTCTTTCTAGTTCAATTTTCTTAACTTTCTAAAAATGAATTACATTAATGAAGAAAAATAATTATATTTTAATCTATACTTTTATTTCAATATTACTATCAAGAACATGAAAATACCATAAAAAATTTAGGTTGGTAAATTTGCCTTTTATGTGCCAAATATATTAAATTTTTCTTGCCATATTACTTAGAGCAGTGATTGAAAACCTGTAGAGCGCGACCCCTTATATTACTATCAAGAACATGAAAATACCATAAAAAATTTAGGTTGGTAAATTTGCCTTTTATGTGCCAAATATATTTAATTTTTCTCGCCATATTACTTAGAGCAGTGATTGAAAACCTGTAGAGCGCGACCCCTTATATTACTATCAAGAACATGAAAATACCATAAAAAATTTAGGTTGGTAAATTTGCCTTTTATGTGCCAAATATATTTAATTTTTCTCGCCATATTACTTAGAGCAGTGATTGAAAACCTGTAGAGCGCGACCCCTTATATTACTATCAAGAACATGAAAATACCATAAAAAATTTAGGTTGGTAAATTTGCCTTTTATGTGCCAAATATATTTAATTTTTCTCGCCATATTACTTAGAGCAGTGATTGAAAACCTGTAGAGCGCGACCCCTTATATTACTATCAAGAACATGAAAATACCATAAAAAATTTAGGTTGGTAAATTTGCCTTTTATGTGCCAAATATATTTAATTTTTCTCGCCATATTACTTAGAGCAGTGATTGAAAACCTGTAGAGCGCGACCCCTTATATTACTATCAAGAACATGAAAATACCATAAAAAATTTAGGTTGGTAAATTTGCCTTTTATGTGCCAAATATATTTAATTTTTCTCGCCATATTACTTAGAGCAGTGATTGAAAACCTGTAGAGCGCGACCCCTTATATTACTATCAAGAACATGAAAATACCATAAAAAATTTAGGTTGGTAAATTTGCCTTTTATGTGCCAAATATATTTAATTTTTCTCGCCATATTACTTAGAGCAGTGATTGAAAACCTGTAGAGCGCGACCCCTTATATTACTATCAAGAACATGAAAATACCATAAAAAATTTAGGTTGGTAAATTTGCCTTTTATGTGCCAAATATATTTAATTTTTCTCGCCATATTACTTAGAGCAGTGATTGAAAACCTGTAGAGCGCGACCCCTTATATTACTATCAAGAACATGAAAATACCATAAAAAATTTAGGTTGGTAAATTTGCCTTTTATGTGCCAAATATATTTAATTTTTCTCGCCATATTACTTAGAGCAGTGATTGAAAACCTGTAGAGCGCGACCCCTTATATTACTATCAAGAACATGAAAATACCATAAAAAATTTAGGTTGGTAAATTTGCCTTTTATGTGCCAAATATATTTAATTTTTCTCGCCATATTACTTAGAGCAGTGATTGAAAACCTGTAGAGCGCGACCCCTTATATTACTATCAAGAACATGAAAATACCATAAAAAATTTAGGTTGGTAAATTTGCCTTTTATGTGCCAAATATATTTAATTTTTCTCGCCATATTACTTAGAGCAGTGATTGAAAACCTGTAGAGCGCGACCCCTTATATTACTATCAAGAACATGAAAATACCATAAAAAATTTAGGTTGGTAAATTTGCCTTTTATGTGCCAAATATATTTAATTTTTCTCGCCATATTACTTAGAGCAGTGATTGAAAACCTGTAGAGCGCGACCCCTTATATTACTATCAAGAACATGAAAATACCATAAAAAATTTAGGTTGGTAAATTTGCCTTTTATGTGCCAAATATATTTAATTTTTCTCGCCATATTACTTAGAGCAGTGATTGAAAACCTGTAGAGCGCGACCCCTTATATTACTATCAAGAACATGAAAATACCATAAAAAATTTAGGTTGGTAAATTTGCCTTTTATGTGCCAAATATATTTAATTTTTCTCGCCATATTACTTAGAGCAGTGATTGAAAACCTGTAGAGCGCGACCCCTTATATTACTATCAAGAACATGAAAATACCATAAAAAATTTAGGTTGGTAAATTTGCCTTTTATGTGCCAAATATATTTAATTTTTCTCGCCATATTACTTAGAGCAGTGATTGAAAACCTGTAGAGCGCGACCCCTTATATTACTATCAAGAACATGAAAATACCATAAAAAATTTAGGTTGGTAAATTTGCCTTTTATGTGCCAAATATATTTAATTTTTCTCGCCATATTACTTAGAGCAGTGATTGAAAACCTGTAGAGCGCGACCCCTTATATTACTATCAAGAACATGAAAATACCATAAAAAATTTAGGTTGGTAAATTTGCCTTTTATGTGCCAAATATATTTAATTTTTCTCGCCATATTACTTAGAGCAGTGATTGAAAACCTGTAGAGCGCGACCCCTTATATTACTATCAAGAACATGAAAATACCATAAAAAATTTAGGTTGGTAAATTTGCCTTTTATGTGCCAAATATATTTAATTTTTCTCGCCATATTACTTAGAGCAGTGATTGAAAACCTGTAGAGCGCGACCCCTTATATTACTATCAAGAACATGAAAATACCATAAAAAATTTAGGTTGGTAAATTTGCCTTTTATGTGCCAAATATATTTAATTTTTCTCGCCATATTACTTAGAGCAGTGATTGAAAACCTGTAGAGCGCGACCCCTTATATTACTATCAAGAACATGAAAATACCATAAAAAATTTAGGTTGGTAAATTTGCCTTTTATGTGCCAAATATATTTAATTTTTCTCGCCATATTACTTAGAGCAGTGATTGAAAACCTGTAGAGCGCGACCCCTTATATTACTATCAAGAACATGAAAATACCATAAAAAATTTAGGTTGGTAAATTTGCCTTTTATGTGCCAAATATATTTAATTTTTCTCGCCATATTACTTAGAGCAGTGATTGAAAACCTGTAGAGCGCGACCCCTTATATTACTATCAAGAACATGAAAATACCATAAAAAATTTAGGTTGGTAAATTTGCCTTTTATGTGCCAAATATATTTAATTTTTCTCGCCATATTACTTAGAGCAGTGATTGAAAACCTGTAGAGCGCGACCCCTTATATTACTATCAAGAACATGAAAATACCATAAAAAATTTAGGTTGGTAAATTTGCCTTTTATGTGCCAAATATATTTAATTTTTCTCGCCATATTACTTAGAGCAGTGATTGAAAACCTGTAGAGCGCGACCCCTTATATTACTATCAAGAACATGAAAATACCATAAAAAATTTAGGTTGGTAAATTTGCCTTTTATGTGCCAAATATATTTAATTTTTCTCGCCATATTACTTAGAGCAGTGATTGAAAACCTGTAGAGCGCGACCCCTTATATTACTATCAAGAACATGAAAATACCATAAAAAATTTAGGTTGGTAAATTTGCCTTTTATGTGCCAAATATATTTAATTTTTCTCGCCATATTACTTAGAGCAGTGATTGAAAACCTGTAGAGCGCGACCCCTTATATTACTATCAAGAACATGAAAATACCATAAAAAATTTAGGTTGGTAAATTTGCCTTTTATGTGCCAAATATATTTAATTTTTCTCGCCATATTACTTAGAGCAGTGATTGAAAACCTGTAGAGCGCGACCCCTTATATTACTATCAAGAACATGAAAATACCATAAAAAATTTAGGTTGGTAAATTTGCCTTTTATGTGCCAAATATATTTAATTTTTCTCGCCATATTACTTAGAGCAGTGATTGAAAACCTGTAGAGCGCGACCCCTTATATTACTATCAAGAACATGAAAATACCATAAAAAATTTAGGTTGGTAAATTTGCCTTTTATGTGCCAAATATATTTAATTTTTCTCGCCATATTACTTAGAGCAGTGATTGAAAACCTGTAGAGCGCGACCCCTTATATTACTATCAAGAACATGAAAATACCATAAAAAATTTAGGTTGGTAAATTTGCCTTTTATGTGCCAAATATATTTAATTTTTCTCGCCATATTACTTAGAGCAGTGATTGAAAACCTGTAGAGCGCGACCCCTTATATTACTATCAAGAACATGAAAATACCATAAAAAATTTAGGTTGGTAAATTTGCCTTTTATGTGCCAAATATATTTAATTTTTCTCGCCATATTACTTAGAGCAGTGATTGAAAACCTGTAGAGCGCGACCCCTTATATTACTATCAAGAACATGAAAATACCATAAAAAATTTAGGTTGGTAAATTTGCCTTTTATGTGCCAAATATATTTAATTTTTCTCGCCATATTACTTAGAGCAGTGATTGAAAACCTGTAGAGCGCGACCCCTTATATTACTATCAAGAACATGAAAATACCATAAAAAATTTAGGTTGGTAAATTTGCCTTTTATGTGCCAAATATATTTAATTTTTCTCGCCATATTACTTAGAGCAGTGATTGAAAACCTGTAGAGCGCGACCCCTTATATTACTATCAAGAACATGAAAATACCATAAAAAATTTAGGTTGGTAAATTTGCCTTTTATGTGCCAAATATATTTAATTTTTCTCGCCATATTACTTAGAGCAGTGATTGAAAACCTGTAGAGCGCGACCCCTTATATTACTATCAAGAACATGAAAATACCATAAAAAATTTAGGTTGGTAAATTTGCCTTTTATGTGCCAAATATATTTAATTTTTCTCGCCATATTACTTAGAGCAGTGATTGAAAACCTGTAGAGCGCGACCCCTTATATTACTATCAAGAACATGAAAATACCATAAAAAATTTAGGTTGGTAAATTTGCCTTTTATGTGCCAAATATATTTAATTTTTCTCGCCATATTACTTAGAGCAGTGATTGAAAACCTGTAGAGCGCGACCCCTTATATTACTATCAAGAACATGAAAATACCATAAAAAATTTAGGTTGGTAAATTTGCCTTTTATGTGCCAAATATATTTAATTTTTCTCGCCATATTACTTAGAGCAGTGATTGAAAACCTGTAGAGCGCGACCCCTTATATTACTATCAAGAACATGAAAATACCATAAAAAATTTAGGTTGGTAAATTTGCCTTTTATGTGCCAAATATATTTAATTTTTCTCGCCATATTACTTAGAGCAGTGATTGAAAACCTGTAGAGCGCGACCCCTTATATTACTATCAAGAACATGAAAATACCATAAAAAATTTAGGTTGGTAAATTTGCCTTTTATGTGCCAAATATATTTAATTTTTCTCGCCATATTACTTAGAGCAGTGATTGAAAACCTGTAGAGCGCGACCCCTTATATTACTATCAAGAACATGAAAATACCATAAAAAATTTAGGTTGGTAAATTTGCCTTTTATGTGCCAAATATATTTAATTTTTCTCGCCATATTACTTAGAGCAGTGATTGAAAACCTGTAGAGCGCGACCCCTTATATTACTATCAAGAACATGAAAATACCATAAAAAATTTAGGTTGGTAAATTTGCCTTTTATGTGCCAAATATATTTAATTTTTCTCGCCATATTACTTAGAGCAGTGATTGAAAACCTGTAGAGCGCGACCCCTTATATTACTATCAAGAACATGAAAATACCATAAAAAATTTAGGTTGGTAAATTTGCCTTTTATGTGCCAAATATATTTAATTTTTCTCGCCATATTACTTAGAGCAGTGATTGAAAACCTGTAGAGCGCGACCCCTTATATTACTATCAAGAACATGAAAATACCATAAAAAATTTAGGTTGGTAAATTTGCCTTTTATGTGCCAAATATATTTAATTTTTCTCGCCATATTACTTAGAGCAGTGATTGAAAACCTGTAGAGCGCGACCCCTTATATTACTATCAAGAACATGAAAATACCATAAAAAATTTAGGTTGGTAAATTTGCCTTTTATGTGCCAAATATATTTAATTTTTCTCGCCATATTACTTAGAGCAGTGATTGAAAACCTGTAGAGCGCGACCCCTTATATTACTATCAAGAACATGAAAATACCATAAAAAATTTAGGTTGGTAAATTTGCCTTTTATGTGCCAAATATATTTAATTTTTCTCGCCATATTACTTAGAGCAGTGATTGAAAACCTGTAGAGCGCGACCCCTTATATTACTATCAAGAACATGAAAATACCATAAAAAATTTAGGTTGGTAAATTTGCCTTTTATGTGCCAAATATATTTAATTTTTCTCGCCATATTACTTAGAGCAGTGATTGAAAACCTGTAGAGCGCGACCCCTTATATTACTATCAAGAACATGAAAATACCATAAAAAATTTAGGTTGGTAAATTTGCCTTTTATGTGCCAAATATATTTAATTTTTCTCGCCATATTACTTAGAGCAGTGATTGAAAACCTGTAGAGCGCGACCCCTTATATTACTATCAAGAACATGAAAATACCATAAAAAATTTAGGTTGGTAAATTTGCCTTTTATGTGCCAAATATATTTAATTTTTCTCGCCATATTACTTAGAGCAGTGATTGAAAACCTGTAGAGCGCGACCCCTTATATTACTATCAAGAACATGAAAATACCATAAAAAATTTAGGTTGGTAAATTTGCCTTTTATGTGCCAAATATATTTAATTTTTCTCGCCATATTACTTAGAGCAGTGATTGAAAACCTGTAGAGCGCGACCCCTTATATTACTATCAAGAACATGAAAATACCATAAAAAATTTAGGTTGGTAAATTTGCCTTTTATGTGCCAAATATATTTAATTTTTCTCGCCATATTACTTAGAGCAGTGATTGAAAACCTGTAGAGCGCGACCCCTTATATTACTATCAAGAACATGAAAATACCATAAAAAATTTAGGTTGGTAAATTTGCCTTTTATGTGCCAAATATATTTAATTTTTCTCGCCATATTACTTAGAGCAGTGATTGAAAACCTGTAGAGCGCGACCCCTTATATTACTATCAAGAACATGAAAATACCATAAAAAATTTAGGTTGGTAAATTTGCCTTTTATGTGCCAAATATATTTAATTTTTCTCGCCATATTACTTAGAGCAGTGATTGAAAACCTGTAGAGCGCGACCCCTTATATTACTATCAAGAACATGAAAATACCATAAAAAATTTAGGTTGGTAAATTTGCCTTTTATGTGCCAAATATATTTAATTTTTCTCGCCATATTACTTAGAGCAGTGATTGAAAACCTGTAGAGCGCGACCCCTTATATTACTATCAAGAACATGAAAATACCATAAAAAATTTAGGTTGGTAAATTTGCCTTTTATGTGCCAAATATATTTAATTTTTCTCGCCATATTACTTAGAGCAGTGATTGAAAACCTGTAGAGCGCGACCCCTTATATTACTATCAAGAACATGAAAATACCATAAAAAATTTAGGTTGGTAAATTTGCCTTTTATGTGCCAAATATATTTAATTTTTCTCGCCATATTACTTAGAGCAGTGATTGAAAACCTGTAGAGCGCGACCCCTTATATTACTATCAAGAACATGAAAATACCATAAAAAATTTAGGTTGGTAAATTTGCCTTTTATGTGCCAAATATATTTAATTTTTCTCGCCATATTACTTAGAGCAGTGATTGAAAACCTGTAGAGCGCGACCCCTTATATTACTATCAAGAACATGAAAATACCATAAAAAATTTAGGTTGGTAAATTTGCCTTTTATGTGCCAAATATATTTAATTTTTCTCGCCATATTACTTAGAGCAGTGATTGAAAACCTGTAGAGCGCGACCCCTTATATTACTATCAAGAACATGAAAATACCATAAAAAATTTAGGTTGGTAAATTTGCCTTTTATGTGCCAAATATATTTAATTTTTCTCGCCATATTACTTAGAGCAGTGATTGAAAACCTGTAGAGCGCGACCCCTTATATTACTATCAAGAACATGAAAATACCATAAAAAATTTAGGTTGGTAAATTTGCCTTTTATGTGCCAAATATATTTAATTTTTCTCGCCATATTACTTAGAGCAGTGATTGACAACCTGTTGACCCCTTAGAAGGCGGGAGCACACCAATAAGCGAAAGTGAACAAAAGAAAATGTTATTTAAAAAATTAATTTACAGACTGTACACCTACAAAACGAAATACATTTTGACATAAATTTCAATAATTAACTTATTAAATTAAATAAATTTATTTTATCTATCTATCTATCTATATCTATCTATCTATCTATCTATCTATCTATCTATCTATCTATCTATCTATCTATCTATCTATCTATCTATCTATCTATCTATATATATATATATATATATATATATATATATATATATATATATATATATATATCTATCTAATATATAAAATTCTCGTGTCACAGTTTTCGTTGCCATACTCCTCCGAAACGGCTTGACCGATTTTGATGAAATTTTTTGTGCTTATCCGGTATCTATGAGAATCGGCCAACATCTATTTTTCATCCCCCTAAATGTTAGGGGTAGTACAACCCTAAATTTTTATTTTTATTTTTTGGTTAGTTCTGTAAGTTCCTAATAGAGGGCGGTTTAGCATCTAAGTTGCACAGGTATTCGGCAGATGGCGACGTGTTTATTTTTCTAGATTATACTATCTCCCAGAGAAAATTAACGTGCGTGCGCAAGCGCATGGTTGAATATAGAATTTACATATATTTTCATGATGTATAATCATACTGTAACAATTTTTCGTGAATCATTTTTATAATTATATTTTGTATTGTGTTATTATTGTGCAGTATTCAGTTTGAATATTTTTAATATTATAAATAGTAAAATAAAGTTTTATTTATTACTGTTTTTTTCTACTAATTTTCATACCACCTCGAAAATATGTAAGTATTTCTTGATAGCCTTTTATTATTTTTTATTTTTATTTCATAATTTGATAATTATTAATTTATTCAGTAGAACATTTTGATATAATTTATTTATTCAAATGATAAATTCTTTTAATTTTTTTTATTTCAGTATAATTCCGCGGAAAAAATTTTTAGTTTTAATATAATTTAAAATTAAAATAATAATAGTTCGATGTCAATGTTATCTACCTCATTTATAACAATTTATTTTTAGATGTCTTTAATTTATAAAGTATATTTTATAAGTAAGTCACTGATTACAAACTATAATTTAATATAAGATGAATAAATTGTAAATTCAGAAAGTATATGTTGATTTGTGCTTAATTTCAAAATTTCGATACTTTACCTATTACTATTAAATTTTGGTGAAACGTTTTATTTTAAATCTCCTATGAATGAACCTATTCTAAATTTTTTTAGAAAATATTAATTTGATTGAACCCAAGAATTAGTAAAAAATTGATTCAATGTATTTTAAAAACTCAGCCACTGCAACGCGTGGCTGGGTCAGCTTGTATATATATATATATATATATATATATATATATATATGTATATAAATCAAAATATTATTTTACACAATTTACTAAGTTTTGTAAAAAAAATAATTAAAACTTAGTAAATTATAATAACTTATAATTATTCGGATGTGTGTTGCAGAGCTAAGTTGTTTCTCACAAATAGAGGTTTGATATTAGAAGCCTCTCCCATATTTAGCTGAGATTTATATTTTGTCTTCAAAGAAGCGCCGCAGAAACTTCACAAAAGTAGGATATTGAAAGTGATAATAGAATGCGAAGTGCCCTTTGTGTGTGTTATTAAGACAGAAAACTTATCATCTACTCCTGTCCAAAATTTAAAGAGAAATTACTAAATTGCCTTTTGGTTCACCTAAACTGTAAGTATTCTTGCGACAAATTTCTTGATCGGAACAACTTTTTTTCCTGTATGCTTGACTATCGTCTCACGGGCTCTTAAAAATTTATTTATGTTTCTGAACAACTATTCTGCCATGAATATTTAATATGGCGAACTGCAATGAACACAAAACATATATAACATATACATTCAGTTTTGCCAATGCTAAAAATCTGTGTTGCCAGATGTCAAAAATAAAAATTCACTATTCTTGGTAGTTTGTATGGCTTAAAATTAAAATCGTAGGGTAGAGTTAGTGTCAAAATAATCAAAATACATTATTGTTGTATACATTTACAGAAGAAAGAGATGCTATCAAAATTATGATTGAAAAAATGGGCGCGAATAATGAAAGTCTGAGAAACGCTGATTTAAAGAGTACTATTGCCAGAGAATTATAAAATTCACTCAAAATAAGCTACTATTTCGCTTAAATATGCTATATATAAATTCAAAGCAAATTAAAGGAACAATTTTTTTTATTATTCTCAGTTTTAAGATAATTACATAACTTTTTTTTCAAAACTAATAATTATAACTTTTTCATTATAAAATTGAATTCCTTCTTATTAATTTTGTAAAAAAGAGCGTGATTTGTGTTTTGCTTATCTTTATAAATTTCTAAGAGATGAATCATCTATTTAAAAGTGGACGTGTGTATTACATTGTTAAAGAACTCTTTTGTTTAAATAATTACGATTATATAACAGAATAGGGTCACATGAATGTTAGCAAATATCATCCGAGACCCTTGAAGCATTTTTCTTCAACAGTTCGTATTCTTAAGTGAATTTATGAGAAAAAAAGAAGAATCATATCTTCTTTTCTACCGATGACAGTTCTAAAAAAGCAATAGATTTATGTTGGAATAAGTTTTAATTATGGTCAGACAACTGAGTCACCATTCATAAGCTATCATTTTTTTGATGGGTCGAATTTTCTTCAAGTAAAGGAGAGAAGTTCTATTAAATAATAATTCAATTAAAACTACTCTAACATGGCATTCACATTTCCAGGAGAATATAAGGTTCTTAATGAAATATTTAAAGGCCACCGCAAATGTAAAATTGCCGAAGAGAAAAAATATACTTTCGGGAGGCGTTTGGCGAAAATTGGATATTTTTTTGCGCATGTTTCTAGAAACAAGACAGCACACTAGACCAATCAGAAGTAAATCAACATACTAAATTGGCGCGAAACAGAGGTGCACCCTAAAGTGTGGGCCACATATTGCTGCGGGTTATGAGCAGGAAAAGTTTCTCTCAAGTGTTTGGCATTTAAGGATATCCTAAATTATTGAAGTTACTTTCGTTTAGTCTTGAATGTAGTTAGTAATTAGATATAACGTTATCTAGTCGTAAAATTATAATTCATAAAAATGTAAATGTGAGAAAGAAAAACTATTAATACTGAAGAGAGTTAACCGAGGTTATTTTACTTGTTGAAAGAAGTCCATTGCCATGCTTCTCATTCAACTATGATTATACATGTTCTGTTATCATGATTTAATTGGGACTATATCGTTTTTGAGGATCAACTTAACACAGTTTTTTTATTACTTGAGACAAGTCTGTAGCCTTGATTCTCATTCATCTATGATAATAATTGTACTGTTATCGTAACTTAATTGTGACTATATCCTTTTTAAAACAACTTAATACAGTTATTCTGATACTTGAGATAAATCTATAGCCATGATTCTCATTGAACTATGATTATACATGTACTGTGATCTTTATTCAATTGTGAATTTTTAAAGTTTAAAGAACAAATTAACTCATGTAGTATTATCAGTAAGCAGTCATGCAGTTATTTTATTACTTGAGATAAATCTATATACATGATTCTCCTTCAATTATGATAATACATCTACTATTACTGTGATTTAATTGTGACTATAAAAACTTATGCCTTGAGTAACCTTGGGTTCCCAAGTCTATTTAGTTTGCAGTGTAAAACTAGCATCAATATTGCTCTGAAGAGACTTTTCAAAGAAGCTGCCGAAATTAAATATTTTTATTAGTAGTGATACCAATATTCATAGAATATAAGAAGGTACCAATGATGTCAGAAAATATTAACGTCAACATTTTTATTAGACTAAAATCCAGTTAAAAGATCTTTTTAATAAATTTCTTAAAATAATGTGTCACGAATTATATTTTATTTTTATAAAACTTTAAAAGACACATCTTGTAAAGGATTCTTTTTTACTTTTACTCTTTAGATCTTTTTTACGCCTATTTGTTTATTGATACAAACGACAGACCGTTTCAATATTAGTCTTGAGTACTTAAGAGCAACAGAATGATCAGACACTAGTTCAGTGCATTGTGAATAGGCCGCTTATATGCGAGGTGCCCAGCGTTACAGAGAGCAATATTCAGACACAAGTCCAACTATAAGAAGGTAGGCATTCAGAAAATTTTGTCCAGTCTTAAGATAATATAACGCTACAGCTACTGGACCAAAGAGACTTGAATAACTGCTAGGCATTACCACCCCTTTTTCCTTAACTTCATTTGATAAGTAAGAAGGAAACATTCTTATATATTTTAGTTTAATTTGGAGTTTTTCTGCATATAACTTTACACAAATTTACTAGTGAATGACCATTATTAATATCACCGTAATGCGCATAATTATAATACATTGAATGATAATATCACAGTATATGTGTGATAAACAAGTAATAAGTGTTAGTAATAATGTTTTATAACGAAACAATAAAAAAAAATAGTAAAAATTTTATTCTGTTCATATATATCTCACTTTAACATTCATTAACTCTTTATACGTACACATTGTAAGGGCTTTTAAACTTGTTTTTAATTTTTGAAAGCATAATTCTCTTATCAGAAGCCTTTTTCTGCTAGCAATTATTTAAATAATGGTCTCAACTTTGACAGAATTATAATATTTCAATTAATTGTAAATTTAAACAGGATAACTTAGATGTACTTAAATTGTTTTGTCATAGTCTCGTTACATAAGGATTTCGTCTACATGAAAATACATTTCAATTGTTAAATAAAATAAAATATACAAGCTAAAATTATTTAATTCTTTTATCATATGAAATTAAAAGAAACATAGATATACAAATGAGCTTTATCTTCCAATATTTTTCAAGAGATTACAAAGTAAAATGACACCAAAAAAAAAAAAAAAAAAAAAAAGAACTCCTTTAAATTTAGTCCATCTATAGAACTCAAGTACTTAATTTTAAAACTTTCTTTAGTTTCCAAAAATGTAAACTTTATTCCTATTTGTAAAGAGATAACAACGTCACTTGTATTCAGTGTCATTGTAATGGGTTTCGCTTTATTTAATCTCGAGGCCTTAAGATCGATTTATGGATGGTGGCGTACTGTCACACTTGATGAATGCACCTCACCTGCAGCCCTCTCTGCCAACGGGACGAAGAAGGGACAGAGGTCGTTTTAAATAATCACGCCCTGCTTCACTTATTGGCACGCTTAAATGGAATTCTGTCAGGAAGCGAGTAGAAATTTTTACTGTGGGTAATTCTATAAAGTCAAACAATTTTACTTAAAATATATGTGTAGGTAAGCCACATACGTACCATCTGATAACTGATTAGGTAATAAACTTGACCATGAAGCAACGTAATTGCAAAACAACTTACTCCTTTTGAGGTTTCTTTAATCCAGTTAAAATTATTTGGAATCTTCTCTTTTGATAGGGTTGATTGATTGAAAATTTAAATTGATTGACACTGAGTAGAGGATAACTATATAATAAAGGATAATTCAAGGAACTGAAATAATAAAAGATAATGTGTAAATTTTGTATTGCCTACTATGTAGTTTTTTCAATAAAACTCACGTGTAAAAAAAAGAGGGAAGATACAAAAATTAATTATATTAATTTAAGAAGTAAATCAAATTTACGTACATTTAGTCATTGATTTGTAAATCACTTATAATTAAATTGCCTCATTCTTATTCATTTACATACTCATTTAAACACATTTAAATCTCTCATTTACTGGTGAAATTGAAATTATCTTTTAACGTACTTTTATTTTGTACAATGATAGTTTCCTGTTCGCTGTTGGGTTTGTTGGTATTTGATTTTGAAGTGATAGATCTATTCACGTGCATTCTTCTACCTAAATGAACTTATTTCTCACCAATGCATTAATATAAAACATAGAATATATACATAAAATTAACAAAGGTATTTAAAAATAATTGTAACAAAAATTTCATTAAATTAAAGTGTTGTAAGGCTAATTACTGAAATCTATTATGAAATCAGATAATTATTTTTAAGATCAGATAATTATTAATTATCAATAAAAATAATTAACTATTAAATATTAATCATTTCATAATTAAAATTATAACTTCGAAGCAGTAGTTTCCGTGTTCGAATCCTGGTTCGGGCATGGATGTTCCTTTCTCTGTGTATGTTTCTCAATGCTTTCATTTTCGGGGCAAAGGAGGCACCGGGCGGCTCCCCCTGCGTACAAGATGCCGTCGCCCCTTGTACCGATGAATGGATTAATCTTAGGATCAGCCGGGCACATTATGAAATAAATTTTCTGAATAGATAATAAATAATTATTAATCAGCTAATTATTTAATCAATTATTCAGATGATTTAAATTATAAATTATCTGAATAAAAAAAAGCTAAAAAATTCATACAATATTAATTACTTTCCTGAATCATAGAAACATTGAAAGGCACTGCCGGCAGAGGAGGCCTGAATCATAGCAACATTGAAAGGCACTGCCGGCAGAGGAGGCCTGAATCATAGCAACATTGAAAGGCACTGCCGGCAGAGGAGGCCTGAATTATAGCAATATTGAGCTATTTTTAACATAACTTACAATTTCAAACAAAACGTAAATTGCCGTAAGGACTTATTCACTTAAACGGTTAATTCACTGGCATCAACACTCAGGAAAGCAGGCAATTAATAATAGAAAAATGGGATTTAAAACACTACTTTAAGTAAGTAAAAAATATTTGAACTTGTTTTTGGTTAAAAACTATTTCCGGCTACAAAGATGTAACAATGTTTCGAATATTGATTATTATTACTTAGTTTTCAACGATAAACATTTAAAAAAGCATCAAAATACAACTTTCGAAAGTAAATGTATATTTTAAATTAAAACAAGTGCAATTTTTAACAATAAATATTAGAATTATGAATTATATTTACAGAATAAAAAAATCATTTTCGGTACTCATTTGCTATGGCTTATTTTTCCTTGGCTACTTTCTGTTTTATTAGAATAAAAAATTAATTAACAGTGATCATATTTTTTAATGTTATTTTTATCCAGAAATAAAACTTGTGATATTACCAAAATAAAACCTGCGAAATACCAGATACCGGTGAATTTACCAGTGAAATATCTGTGAATTATCAGAACATAACCTATGTATTACACCAGACAAAAACTTGTGAACCAGGGGAAATAACCAAACTATGAGAACAACGTTGGCGAAATTGTTATCTAATTTTGGTAACATATTATCATGATAAATTAGATATTTGAGAAAATAAAAAGACCCATTACAACAGAAATTACCATATTTTTGTTGATATAAATAGGAGTAAAATTACATTTTCCATCACACCATGTTGAAAAATTTCAGTAATTAATTTCTTTAAAGTTTTATGACTAATAGAAATTAGGAAGAAGAAATACTCTCAATTTTATGAGTTTATAAAGGAACTGTTCTCCGTGGAACTGAGAAAAAAATATGTTACACAAAGTTATTTTTCTATGTTTGTGTGTAGGTGATGCAGCTTAGATAAGAAGAGAAAATATATAATATCATGATATATTGTTTAGAATAATCATTAATTCTAAAGTATCATTATTTTGATACACCATATTTCATATTAGGATTTTACTTTGATATGAGCCCATCTGAAAAACAAAATTAGAGAAGATTATTAATGGCCAATTGCAGTCCCACCAGAGGGAGCGCACAACCTGCTCACTCCATATCCATTAGTAATGTTTTAATTTTTTAAAACAAGTCATCTTTGAAATTAATATTCTTTAGGTATGTCAGCACCAAAGCTGAAGAACATGATGTATTGATTCATTACTTTAAGAAAAAAAGGCAACTGAGACGTTTTTATTTTTTTCTTAGAAGTTGCCCTCTTCCCATAATAATTTTGCCTTTATAAACATGGGCAACAATTTATGACATTTTAGAAACTACTTATCCATCAGATAAAACAAATACTCGATTATATTTGCTAATTTTTAGATAGAGTGGATTTAAAATTTAGAGCCAATCAAATTAGTTTTTAAAAAGATTCTCGCGTTAATCAAATTGTAAGACCATGTTGTTTTGAATGGAAATTCTCAAATTCATTTCTAGCCATTGTTTGAGATGAGTATTGCACTTTTTATTTTCACATGTACATAAGGCGATGAAAGTGCTTGAGAGTTTTCTGTGTTTCCTCATTAATAAAATGATTAATTGTTGTAGAAATTTAAATATTATACAATTTGCAATTAATACTCTTTTTACAACAAAGTGATAATTGAAAAAGTGAATTATAGAGTATTAAACTGATGTATTGTTATTTCTGTTATATATATATATATATATATATATATATATATATATATATATATATATATATATATATATATATATATATATATATATATATATATATATATATATATATATATATATATATATATATATATATATATATATATATATATATATATATATATATCTCAATGTATTTACAGTAATGTTCTCTGAATGTATTATTTCTTTTCATATAACACACGTCAAACTTTAAATTACTTTATTATTCAAATTTGGTGATGTATATAACCATAGTATCACTAAAAATTAATCATTATTGGTGATATAACAGGATATAATTATATTTTCATAATGTGGGCTGTAGTAAGTATTATGGGAACAAAATTAAACCCAACTCATCGCCACGAATGAAATGTGGTGACAAATCAGAAGATAATGACGTGAAAATGGATTCTTTAATACAACAAATTTAAAATGCCAATTCGATGCCAGCATTATGATGTTAACTTCACTGAAAAATTGTAGCGACAAGAGCTTTCCTATAAAATGACAGATTATACACACATCAAAGCATATTTATAATTCAAATAATTTATATAAATGACTTAAACTTTGTAATCATTTCCAGTAAGACGCGAAACGTGTATTCACATTTGTTATTCGTGATTTAACAAAGATAAATTTTGATATGAAAATGGACTAAGGACTGTTAATTTATTTTGAAAATAAGATATTGTATTCTAGAAATATCTAATTAATTTGATAAAAAAAGCTCTGTAACTCGGGAAAAATTAATATTTACAAAATCAAAATTTTATTGAATTGCATAAATTAAAAAAAGAACAATTGGTTAAAAAAGATTCAGGACTAAGAAATGAGACTTTTTCTATGATTTTCGAAAAGTGTAATTTAACTATTTAGACTTATATATGTTTTCTTTAGATTTTTATTTAATGCATCTCTGATATGCCATTATTTACTTTACCAATTTAATGAGAAAATCAAGATATGAAATTCAAAATAATAGCTTGTGATATTTTCATTATATTGTAAAATACAGATCTAGAGATGATTGGTATAAGTGATTTTATTTATGTATTTCTTAGAGAGATAAATACAAATGTTTCTTGATAAAAAAGAAACAATTAATTCTCAATAAGTAAAAAAATTCTAATTACAAGATTTTATTTTTAAAAAAAGACTTCCAAATTTAATCTGAAAATTTATTTTCTCTGTCAAATTTTAAATTTCAACTATGAAATTATCAAATAAAAACACTTAACACTGAAATAAATGTATGTAATATTTAAAAAATGAAATCCTGGAGTTATATATTCAACATGAATTTAAGAATTTATATTTAAAATGAATACATTTTGAGAATTTTTGATTTTCCACATTTTTTCGTAAAGGAACTGGATTTATGGCTATATTTTATGATTCAATAATGTAATGAAAAATGTTATTTAATTTTTAATTAAACCTCGTATTTTTTGAAATATACTTTACATAGTGATTAATTCATTTATTTTAAGTAATAGTTTGTAAAAAATCACTAATTTAAATCTCCTAATTTGATTAAATTTTATATTTATTTTCTTAAAAAATCTTTAAAATTAATTTTTAAATTTCCTTTTAAGAAGGTTAGAATTATGTTATCAATAATAAATAAATACTTTATAATCAGCAAAAAGGACTTTATATTATTGTTATATTTTCTTATAAATATTTTCACATTTTTATCATATTAGTAAAAGTTATATAATACATAGTTGTGCCATATGTTCTGATACAATTATAAAGGAATTAAAGAAAAACAACTTCGAAATCAAATTTGAAACTAAATGTTCTTAAACTTTTATTTTACCTTTAAATTTAACATATTGCACATTTTACTCGAACTGATCCCCTTTTGTGAATTCACGGAGGCTGTAAGTCTCTTTGGCCAATCATCTGTCGAGGCCCGAACTACTTCCATGGGAATTTCCACCACTGCTTTCTTTAAAGAATGCTTAAGACTTTTCAAAGTGGGACGTCGTTTTTGGCATACTTTTTTCTCCAACAATGACCACAATTTATAGTCGAGAGGATTCAAATCTGGACTGCTGGAAGGCCAATCCTCGGCTTCTATGAAGTCCGGCAGGCAAATTCTCTTTCAATCACAACTAGGTCGTCTTTTGCTTTATGTGCAGAATCCTGTTGGAAAGTCCAATCGTGTCCATTGAAGAGGTTTACGTGCAGGGGCTTCACTACTGGTTAAGATAGTGTCTTGATAAATTTTTGCCACGGTTTTTAGTCCTTTCTCGCACTCGAAGGAATCTCTGTGACACGACAGCCACCCAAACCAATACTGAAGCAGGAGGATGTGTTTTCTGTACCCATTCTTTTTCTCTTAAGCTTCTTGGGCAGTCCTTGCGTATACGCGATCATTCTGGCGGTTGAAAGATTCTTCAACATCAAAAATTTTGTCGTCGGTAAACAGAATTCTTCTGTGGACGTTATGAGCAACGGTGCTTTTCCTTAAGGTGCCTCTGGCGCTTTAATTCATTTGTTAGAAAATGACTTGTTGTTCGTCGTTAACTATGCGACACATTGTTCTTTTTGACAGGATCATTTGTTTAGTAAGAAAGGTCTTCTTCGCCAAGAAATTCTCTCTCTTACGGCTTTGCCGAGAGCTGGTGTTCTCACCGAAAGAGGACGACCACTTCTAATACGGTCTTCAATGCTGAATGTCTCAGAAAATCTCTTCGATAAATGAATTGCCTTTTGATGCCTAAATGTATAAGAGCCTTAAACATTTTCGAAAGCCTCTTCATTTTTCGATGCAGAGAAATAACAGCCGCAAGTTTCTCGTTCATATTCATTCTACTGAGTTAAAACTCTGCCTGTTTTATAACCAAATAATTGAAACAATTTGAAATGTACTGAAAAACTTTACAGATGGTCTCCAACGACGAAATCAATCTATTATTTTATCGTCTGCTGTGTTTGTAACACAGTAAACGATCTCAAATTTTTGTATCGGAACTTACTGCACTACTAGGTATTTTCGATACTTTTACAATACAGTAATCATAAATATAAAGTGATAGCATTTAAATGTATTTACATTCACTATCACAATATTAAAACATAGCAAAACTATATATTAATATACTGTACATGACGACCCTAAAGATCTTTATAAAGATATTTTAATGTCAATTCTAAGTCACAATTAAATATGTTAATATACATACTAATTTTTTTAAATATATATACACACAAAAATAAAGGAATATTTAGATATGATTAACTATTAATCGATAAAGTGAAAGTATTGCTCATATGAAAATGGCTAGCAAATACTGTCAATGATTTTATAAGCTACCAAACATTCTAATGAAATTCATGCGTGATATATATGGCAATTTTACATCCCAATAGATATACAAACATGTATTTGGTCAAGAATATTCTGTTCTCTTATACTCATCTGGTTGGAACTACTTGCTACTAAATTTTATTCTATTAAATACTTTTCTTTTATCACACATGGTAAAGCATTCAACCACCAAAATATTAATCGCTTATGAATTGTGGCCAAGCTGTCAGAACATAGTTAAGGATTAATCCATCATAAATCTCTTCCAGGGTTGGCTGTCATCAGAAGACTGTTAAAGACGAGAGTTGAAGCAATGAACTATGGACGATTTCTTTGTTGCTTCGTTCTTGGATTCTGATTGTGATTTTGCAAAGAATCGATGAATTATTTCTGTCTAAGATTTCAGTTTTATTGTTTTAAAAACGCTTAAAAAACACACACACACATATAACGTTGCATGCATTACCACTTTTTGTAATAATTATAATAGTTTATTTCAAAAATCATATTACTGTAAATTAAAAGTTAATCAGAAATTAACTAACGTAATTTTGATTGACTTTATACACACAATTTTTCTGTTTGAAATTATCTTTAACTAAGTTTATTCTGTTGAATGAAACAGAAATTATTTTTCTCTCCAAAATTTTCATATGTGTGGTGTTAAAGCCAATTAATTACCAGTAGACAATCATTCATAATGGGATAAATATTTTGTTAATTATTAGTAGTCCAATTATACTTACGATGGGCCATATTTTGTCTAAAAATATTATTTATTGATATGCAATTATGACGCTCGAGAACATTTCTTTCACATATAAAGTATAATTTTAATGATATTCAAAACAGGTTCAGACATGGATGCTCCTTTCTCTCTCTCTCACTGAGTGTCTTTCTTTATCCCTCATTATAAATATTTTATATAAATAATATAAATATATATTCCGTTAATATATAAATATTATGAAATTAATCCAAAATAGTTCTAATTGCTCTGTAAATAGCTCCAAATTGCAAATGCACATGTTTCCTCTATATGAATCTTTTATATTAGAATTGGGATTTGAAGGATACCATAATTTAAATCAATATAGATTTCATACTCTTCTAGAAACGAGGTCACATTTAAATGTACAAGAATTCTGTAGTTTTTAAATATATATATAAATATATATATATATATATATATATATATATATATATATATATATATATACACACATAAAAAATGATGGAAACCATACACAGCATGTGACATGACGTAAAAAAATGTTAGATTTATAAAATGCTTTACAGAATTCCTAGTACCATTGCCAAATGGAATAACAATTTTTTGATAAATAATTTCATATTTAATTTATATAAAATATATTTTTAATATCACTACAGAAACCTGAATATCAAGTGAAATATTGGATGTTTCATTAATAATGAAAAATATATTTATTAATTCCAGAATTCAAGTAGGATTTTATATTCAAAGCTGAATAAAACTGCAAAGGGAATAGGTAACAGAAATTATGTAGGTCAATATATATATATATATATATATATATATATATATATATATATATATATATATATATATATATATATATATATATATATATATATATATATATATATATATATGTCCGTGTGTGTGTGTGTGTGTCGCAGCAGTTCAAAGTTCAAATAACATATTTAATCTATTTATAATTTATAATTTTTTATATTTATTCATATAAATATAAAAAATCATAATACAAATTATAATTTTATTATATTCTATTTATATTTCGAATCTCTAAAGTATTCTTTTACACATTATTTTCCTGGAAGTGAGGCCGTCATTAATAATAAGATGAACCTTAACATTAGGATGAAGTTATAGAAGTCTGAGTTTTTTCGAAATCTGCTTTGTGACTATGTCCAAACTATTTCAGTTTATTGAAAAGTATCCTATATTATGCAGTAATCCCCCTATAACAGAATACTCTTATAACACGTTTTCATATTCTTCGATTTCATGTCCCTCGTTTGAAACGTGTTTCCCCCCCCCACATAGAATGCGTTACACTTCTGCACTGCTAAGTGCAGTTCATAACCAGCTTCGAGTATGCTTGCACATTGTACGAATAATAGTCACATTGTCTTCTGAAATTAAATTTAATTATGTTATTGACCTTTGTACATTCTGCTAAAAATATATGTCGGTGGAACGTTTCAGATAACTCCTACAGGAAATAAACATGTACTAAAACATTTTTGGAATTATTTGTGATACGTTTTTTAGTTACATTTGTTTTGTTTATTTAAGTTTTTTTTATGTAAAATGTTCTTACTTTGACTGTATTAAAACGCAAACATTTCGTTTATAACAGAGTTTTTCTTTAATATTCGATTCAGACCCCTTTTAACGAGAAAAATTAAACATGAATCATTTCTGCATAACGCGATATACGAGGTCACACGAGCGCGTTTTATAAGAATGCTCGTACAACACTTTTTCCTTTAATGCAGAACTGACATACTATGTTATAGGTGGATTATTGTATACTTATATTGATTTACAGATCATTCTTTTGATGTTTCGTGAAAAGATTATGAGACTAAAAACATCTCAATGACACTTATGTTAGTTTACTATCATATAAAAATTACAAACAGGGCTATTCCCTAGAAATTACCTCTTAAATTATTATCGTTATATTATTATACATAATTTAAAAGCTAAGAATTCACTAACATTTCTGAGAATAAGACTCTTTTACCCAAATGCATTGCCCTGTAAAATGTATAGTTCTGTATTAAATATTTTTAAAATGTGGTTACACAAACACATTTTCTTACCGAAAAGCAAAAACTTTTCAATAAAACATTTTTTATCAAGTTTTACATCATTTTTTATTATCTAGTTTAACTATTGTTTACTTTTGATTAACTCATCCTATTTTTTTACTTGAAAAGAATTGAAAAGTTAAGAAAAAGGAAGAAATGCCCGAAAGATTATAAGTTTCCTTACAACATCAATGGATTTAAATAGTTATTTCAAAGTGTTCGGAAGTATGCAATGGAACACATTATATATCTCGGGCAGTTAAATTTTTTATCATATCAAGAAATGATTTGTTTCATAATAAGAAATTTTCAAATGCCATTCTGTTCTGTCTCTGAAACGTTATTAATAAGCCATCAAATAATAGATTATTCCCTAGGTTTATATAATTCAGAGTCAAATTGGCAGATGAATGATTTCTCTGGCTTTCAAATCTACAGTTCGGGGATACGGTTATAACTTAAGCTTTTGTATCTGTAGTGGTTCGGAATTCCCTTTGAACTTCTGTCTTTGATCTCATTAGCTTTCGCGTGCAGAAAATGGTGCTGCGGAGGCAAAGTTAGAACATAATAAGGCTGAAGTTACATACTTCATTTTTTCAAGTAATGAATTTTTAGATGGTTGGAATGTATTTGAAGATCATCCTTGAGTATTATTAATATATAAACTTTAGTAAATTCGTGAGTGAGTATTTTACATGACGTTTTCAGTTTATATCATGCTAAAGACATTGAAATTATTCTTTAAATAATAGAGAAATTACTTTGGACATTAAAACCACAAAATCACGAAAATCAAAAGTTACAGCGTTATTAGAGCACTATTGCTCTTTAATGTAAATGTAAAGTACAATACAGCAAATCTGAAAATTCTAGACACAGTTTCAAAATTAGTCAGTTCTTGAAGAAATATCCAGTAATTTTTGCTGATTACATATTTTAGTTAACGTAAAAATTATGTCATACACAGGGTGCGACAAGATAACTTCCTTATTTCGAGCTGCAATAACACAAAAATTATCAAGATAATGAGATTGATGTGGTCTCGTTTCAGAGAGGAGATCATAAAGTTGAGGGATATTCTGGTTCAGCGGTCATCAAGCACTGGATGACGTGCACTCATAGCAGAAGTCCAGTTTTTCGGGTGCCTCGTTTCAATGAGAAACGATTTGGAGTCGCCAGCGCGTTCTAACGACTGTGCAATTCATCTTTGTGGGGATATTTAAAGTCACGTGCCTATGCTGACCACCCACAAACTATGGAAGGTTTGAAAAGAAACACTCAATGATAAAGGGAGAACAATGTGTTGAAGAGAGTGATGAGAGTTCTCCCAGAGCATCGTCAGTTGCACAATATGATGTTTAAAATTATGTAAACTAAAACTTTAAATATATAAGTTATGAATGCCAAAATATAAATAAAAATATAACTTTATTACCTTTTGTGTGTTATTACATTACGAAATAAGGAAGTTTTCTTGCTGAACCTTTCATTTGATTAAAGTATTATAATGTTTGATTAATAGGATCACGGAAATTAATTTTCCGGTTGTTATTCTCTTCACGTCTCTTCTCATTTACCACTCAACCCAAATGAACGAGTTGTCTAAGTTGAAATTGAAATTGAGAGGAAGCCAATATTTGTAACCATTTATTGACAGGCATAAAATGTTCCATCCTAACTCTATACTCGTCTGCAGCCACGTTTCAACTATTCAAAAAATTTTTTAATATAGCAATAAAAATATCAAAGAATTTCATTATTAAAGATACTAAAAAATAAATAATATAAAAGAGAATAAGTAACCGAGGAACATTGTTTTTTGTGTCTCATTTTATGCAAATTGTATCAGTAAAAAACTAAAAATTCCCAGAACTATTGTTTTCTCTTACTAAAATAGAGCAACGTTTTTTTATTTCACCAATTTTGCATTTTTTATTTGTAGACTTCATACTCATTGTTACGCAAAAGTGGGCAGCAGCAAAATAAACTTCTATTTCCAACCAGTGGCAACCGCAAAAAAAAAGAAAATGTTGGCAAAAATAAGGCTTTAGTTTTAAAACTTAAAAGAGATTGTTCAGAAATATTGCAAATAATAATTTAGAATTATTTTAATTATTGAAGTTTTAAAAAATTCAGGTGGTCTTTTTCAGCTTAAACTAACTATAAAGTAGATATTTTTTCATTTTGCCTTTTTTCAGTTCTTTTGTCAACGTGTTAATGGCTTGAATGAATACAAAACGTCTTCTTAAACAGATGCTTTGGTCCTGATTGAAGAAATAATTTTATAATTAAAATGACCTTCGACTCTATTCTCAGACATTCAATCGTGAACTTCGCCTTATTTGCTGCCACTCGAAGAATGCGACATGAAGACAGGCAGGAAAATTCTTCGATAGGTCAGATTTATGACGTACTCTCAATTCGACGTAGTCATTAATTACTCATGACTTAGATAAAACGCTCTCTGACGTCATGTACACTTTACATCAATGAGAATTGCAGTAAAGTGATGTAACCATGATATCAACTGGAACCAAAGGAAACAAACACTTTGTGGTTAATAATCTTTTATTTCCTCGTTGAATTAAACCACGTATAATAGTAAAGCTTATTTAGCATTTTCAAAGTAATGCAGGACAATAGAGAAAATCAACGCCTAAAAACTTAAAATTAGTTGTAAGTAATCAAATTTAAAAGAGTTGTGCGAATTTTTAATTTTCGATTCAAGACATTTTAATATTCCTTATGGATTCTCATACTTGTCTTAATTCTTTATTGCTAATCTTACATGCCAACAGATTATTGTATAATCAGAATGCAATCACAGTGATCGAAACTCTTACAATGTTTACAGAAATTAAATGTTTCTTAATGATTTTAATAGCTTATATTTAATTTTTTAAAAATATATTCATTGTATTTGTTAAATTAATTCATTAAAAACATTCTTTTTAACTACTTTCATATAGAATCAATGTGTGATAGAGAAACGAAACTTTATTAAGGCAAAATTATACCTTTTATCTTCATAGTGATAAGCAATATTCTAATAAAATATTTGTAAAACCAACTTCAGATGAAAGCTTTGTTTGGTGTTCTTTAAATAGAACATCATTTCCAGATTGTTTTTTATTAATTTATTTAATTAGATAAAGGAATACATAAATGAAGCTCGAATTTTTATTCGTTAATTGAATTCAGTATTTTTTGTATACGGAAATGTTTCATTAATTAGAACGTCACTTCAACAGACATTTCCATTAAGTTGAATATTTAAATTTCTTAAATACTGTCTAACCTCAAAAGAAAATAAATGTATGTGTGCAACGAGTCAGTCACTGATAGCATAACATCCATCTTCCAATGCAATGTTGTTTTTCTTATTGTTCATATCACAATACATTTCTCTAATATCTTAGGTTTTTCAATGTTATCATCATCCCAAGATTTTTTGAGTTGTTAATCATTATTATTTGATTTCTTTAGTGTTGATACTTGTGTTGATTGCGTTGAAGAAATTGATGGAGATGACTTCTTCTCATTATCACTTAAATATATCCATATTATGAACAACAAAAGATGTTTTTAGCCTTCTCGTCAATTTAATCAGTAATAAAAATTTTATAATTAATAAATTTTTGAATGAAATAACATTCCCTAATCATTATTTTTAATGCATTCTTGCTAACCTCTGAGAGCAACGCTTATGGTAAAATTTCTAAAATTATCGAGTCATATATTATTATTTTCTATCAAAACATATTTTTGAACTCAAACAAGAGCTTAAATAAAACTAGTTTCAATAATTTTACATGTGATTGCGATCATTTCCCGCTAGTTTTCTTACTTCTTCTGAAAACGATATTAAAAACTGAAATTATATTTTAAAAAAATTAGGTGAAATAGTTTAAAAGCTAAAATGATAATGAGAAAATCTGTATCAATTAGATGCTTGCACATGACGTCATCGGATCCTTGAGAACGAAATCGTCTGCTTGCTTTCCAGAGGGAAATTGAAAATAAACATGAGTTACGATTCATTGAGTGCAGTGTACACATTAATCCTGGATGAATTAATATTAATCATTTGCTTACTAAAATGAAGAGGAAGAGATATTAGTAATGCACAAAAGTATAGACTTTTGGTTTAAAGCAAAATTCTATTTATGCATTCAGTTTTTGTGAGTTTCAAAAAGTCTGCTGGAACTTATGGAAAACACATAAGCATTTTCCATCCTCAGCGGTCTTCTTCTTCTCAAAGTGAAAGCATCCAATCACGCACAACTTATTTCAGTAGCGTAAAATATTAACTGCATGATATGAAATGCGCAAAATGCAAAATGTGACGATGATGACGCACATAACAGAGTACATCGGAGCTTTATCAAGTCCATGAATTTGTTAATTCTAAAAAAGTCCAAAACCAGCCATGAGTTGCTATAAACATTCTGCCTGGATAAGCACAGGCACAATGAAATGGGGTCAGGAGAAGCCCCTTGCAGCAGACCTCGATGTGCTTGGATCCCGCAGAGAAAGTCGTAGAACGAGGGGGCCCTCTCAGAATGCGAGTAATAATTGTCTAATCTCTACAACAACAAGCAAGAGTAAAAAAAAATCCCGGGAGACATCTGCGGTACCAGTGGTGTGAAGGTGGGACTAGAGAAGTAATTTAATTTCTGCGTTTAGCAACTGAGAAAAATTTCAAGTGAGTTAACGGAGCTGATGTTAATAAAGGAGATCACCAAATGAATGAACTATCAACAAGTCATTGAAGAATCAGCAAGTGAATGCAGGATCAGTAAGAAAATGAAAGATCAACGAGTCAATAAAGGATCAGCAAGTCAATAAAGGATCAACAAGTCAATGAAAGACCAACAAATCAATGAAGAATCAACAAGACAATGAAGGATCAGTAAGTCAATGAAGGATCAGGCTAGCTTGTCCGTGGGCTGTCTCATTATCTTCGATGGCCGCATGCGTGGGTATCCACTGTAGGTGCATCAGTTGAGAAATGTTTGAGATTTTAAAGTATATTTTCACTCCCGGAATCCCTCACGCTATGTCAGGTGATGAATAGAGTTTTGCTGTCAGACATGATCTCAAAATTTAAATTGAGTCAGACTTGAATTGCCATAGAACGTATTGCTTATTAATATGCTAATAAAATTGGAAATTAAAAAAATAAATACGTATCTACTAATAATATTAAAAATAATTTTGTTGTTACTTATGACAATTGAACAATTCAAGCTCACTCTGCAATGCGAATTTAGGTCAGTTGGGGGCGTCTCTCGTTTAACCAGAGCACCACGAAGGTGAAAGTATGACTTTGCTCTAAGATAGATGGTAGCACTTAGGATCCATATAGTAAATTTTGACATTGATCTAAAGGTGGAAGAAATTTTCTCCAGACCATTGCACCTATAGTAGCTGCTTAACGACCGACCACAGGACTTTCACGATTCCACAGATTTAACGAGCACGTATATCACACATGTACTCGGTGAGACTTTAACGGCATTGAGAATCGAACCCCACACTTCTGGACGGTAGGCCGATGCCTTAACCACTAGGCTACCACGGCTAAACCTAACCTAAAAATATTGTACGTAAACAGTTATTGATGAATAAGTTAGCAATGAATTCCGTGAGTGTATTTTCATTGAATGATATGCTCAAAAGAACTAATCTTAATATTTTAACCTGTATAAAAGAACTCTTTCCATGTCATTACTTAAATACAGAAATCAATTGCTAAATTTAAACAAAAATAACTTTCTGCTGTCCTTCAAAAAAAATTTTCTAGTTCTGCAAATAAAATTCAAATATAACAAATGTGAAATTTAAATAAATCAAATGAAATTGCGCCCATAATATTTTAGACATACTTTAATAAATGCAATTTTGAAATATCTTAATTTTAAGACATTTAGTGCATATTCATATTTCAGATTCATAAAATTTTGTTTGAAACAATTACAATAATTAAATAAAATAGGGTATCATGCATAATTTAGAAAATTATGCATAATTTAGAGTTACGTTATTATATATTAACAATTAAAGTTATTTATTCAGTTTTTTCAAGTGAAATATTTTTTGTGAAATATAAAAAAATGAAATAAAGGACTATATATATGAAATAAGGACTAAATATATAAGGATATATATGAAATAAAGGACTTTCAGAGCCCGGTGGCTTAGTGGCAGCGTTTCACGCTCCCATGACACAGGTCCGAGGTTCGATCCTCGGGCTGGGCAAGGTTGACTCAGCCTTTCATCCTTTCAGTGGATCGATTAACTGAGTACCAAGCATGCTTGGGAACTAAACACTGGGGGTCTTACGTTAGGATGATCACCTAACTGGGACATATGCTTCACACCCCAGGGCCCTCTGTCATGAAAGCAGTTATGGGCACTGTAGGCCTTGGCCCACATGGGCTGTCGTGCCATGGAGTTTAGTTAAAGGACTTTCAGAGAGTTAAAAAATCATTTTTGCCGCATGAAATAAAAATTATATAAACTGGAAATAAATAGTCCATAACTTCTGCTTATATTGAAATTGTATAAGATCATAAAGATTAAATTTTCCATTTTATTTTTTACAGAGATACAGAACATTAAGTTCTTTATTAAACTCAACAAAAATTGCTTTCACTAACCTAATTGCCTATGTTATTTTTAAAAAAAGCCTTTAAATTAATTTAAAGCAAAATTATATAATTGAAAGTTTAAATGTTCATGAAGAGGCTAATGCAGTTAGTGCTTAATTAAATCAGTTATTTGCCTTAAGCTTTCCTTAAAAAAAGGAACTAAATCTGAAATTGAATTGAATAATCAAAAAATATTAAGATAATTAGGATGTTTGAGCATGTAATATCAAATGCAATTACAATTTGCAGATTATTTTTGTTTTAAAGTAACGATGAATAAATTTTGAGCCTTTTTTTAATAACATATTCTTATTTTGGTGAGGATAAACATTGATTTAGTGTTAAAAATTATTGTTGTAACATATATTTAATTGAACAATAAATCAACGTTTATCACCACGAAAATAAGAGTACGTAATAAAAAAATAATACGTTGATATATGCACGATCAATAGCTTATATAAATAAATGCTGAGCCCTTTAATTGTTATTACAAAATTGCTAGAATAATAGTTTGATGATTTACTGTATGGTAAATCATTTAAATTCCATTCACAACGTACACACAAATTAAATTAATTCAAATAAACAATAAACATAATCTGCATTTTAAAATGTCTGAAAATGACAGTTCGATGTGAAAACCGATACAGAAATGTTAAATGTGTATGAAAGACAAGGGGCAAATCAGTAAATATAGAAATAAGATTTGAAATAAGTTTACAAATTTTCAGGTAGGAAATCAATATTGCCATATCATACAAAATAATTAAATTGTACGTAAAAAATTACAATATAACAAAGAAAATAGTTATAATAATATTTATTAAGTATATAATAATATATAGTTATAATAATATTATCAAATATTATATGTCATATTTAAAACTACACACATTTTCTTTATTTTTAAATATAATTCTTATGATTTCATTTTTCATTTTATTTATAATTTTATTTAATGAACATAATTTTCGAGACTTTCGATAATTTTCTTGTACATACTACTAGTCTAAAATATATGTTGTCAATAGCTATGCCTGTCCATCACAACTACGCTGGGGAGGTCTCTACACATTACGGTTTTCTGTAATCCATTTCTGCTGCAATCGATGTTACAGCGGTACATGTAAAAATGTAATTGAAATAGATCCTGCGTATCAACTTTCTGCCACTGTGTAAACGTTTTGAGCTTTCTGCGTCGCTTGGGAGATGTGATTTATATGAAGGTTCGCCTTGAAAATCCAAATGTCATCTATGTAAAAATTTACAGAACCTTTCATTTTTAACGTACACATTATCGTGTCAATCATCTGAAAAATATATTATTATTGATTTTTTGCCTTTTAATATATATGAATAAGAACTTATTATTAATCAATTTATATTAATAGAGATTTTAAATTGCTTTTCACTTTTTAATCATTCTGAATATTTTTGTATAACTTTCCAGCCTTTAAGTCGTGTGTGTGTGTGTGGCATTTTAAATTAATGTTCCATAAACGAAGCTAAAATATTTTCAAATAATTAATTTAATATAAAATTTTGAGTCCTTAAAATCATCCTATCAATTTTATATTTTTTCTCTGTAAAAAAATGCCATTTCTTTAAGTTCAAAAGCGGTGGGTATTTTAGGAATTTTACCACGTGATTTAAATTTGATGCTCAACATATAGTAATAAACACTTACGAAACATTTTAATAGTTTAAGCAGAGTATAAAAGAAAGAAACAGAGAAGCGTTATTTTTATAAATAAAATTATGAAAATCCCATGATGTCAATAGATGGCGCTGTAGTGTGTAATTGTATGCATAATGAGGTTAATGAACATGCTGAAACTGAAGACAATCAATCTATAAAAGACATGATTGCTACATCAGCTTTCAAATAAAAATATCATATACTCCTGAAATCTTTAGGACTTTTTGGAAGCCACTAAAAATCATTAAGAGTTGATGAATTATTCTGCTGTATGTGAAAATAAACTTTTAAATTTTTGCTAACGAATTCATTTAAAATTATAATTTAATTGCAAACTTGATAAAAATAAAATTTATGAATATCACATTAAAATTTATCATTAACATATTGAAAAGTAAAATATATTTTAAATTTCAATTTTATGTTAGTTCAATGTTTTATTTATATGTCACATTCTATTGAAATCAAATATATATTGAGATAAAATTCTAATAACTGATTAGGCACATAATTATAAATTAAGAATAAGTGAAACCTATTTAATTAAATGATTAAAAAATCAATTACCATTGTTCAAATTATTAAGACGTTTTGTCACAAACAAATTCGTGGAACAAGTTTGAAACGAATAATTATTGTATACATTTTAATGAAATAAAATTAAACATAAAATAATTTTTTAAACTCATATAACTATACTAGTCCCTATGTGAAATAGAAAGCTCCACATATTTAACAAAAAGTTACCCATTTGAGATTCCTTAAAGATATTTAAATATTTGTATTCTTTTAAATGGATAAATTTTCAATTTTATTTTCAACTAAATAACTTGCGCTGAAACATAAAAAATAAAGTAAAATAATATGATTTTAAATAACTTTTTAGTCATATTTATTGCACAATATTTCATCAGACAAGTTTACTCTTTTTTAAACAGACATTTTAAGAAACAGGAAAATAGATAAGTAAACTAAAAATTTAACCGTTAATTACTATTTCATAAAATAATTAATTCTTCTATAATAGCAAAAATTAAAACATTTCAACATACAAAATTAAAACATTTCATAAACAACCAAGTCAAAAATTGATTTATGCGGTCTTGAAGACTAAGAAATATAATGCATGTACTCCATGACAATTGTAATTGCCACATTAAAATATTGGAGAAAATACAAATATATTTTTAAACCGAAAGTGAGCATAATATATTGTATAGAATATTGTTATAAAAAATTCCAGATATCAGCCCAATTTTTGAACAAAATATCAGCTTCAAATATTATATAAATGTGCTTCACAAAAATATTAAAAAGAATGTTTAAAGAAGAGCAGACGAATTCTGTAGAAAATCATTACAAAAATATGAGCTTAGAGCAGACTTTGTTTGTTAAGCTGATTATTTTACAAATAAGAATATTCACAGCAAATCCATTCGATTGAACGAATGACTCAGTTCACAGCAAAAATGCGATGTTAGTTAGCTACCATAACATTTCCTTTATTTAATTTACTCTTTGCAAACATTTTAAGTGATGAACAGACATTGTTTCCGAAAAATCTTATTTGCTTCTCAAACAGACTGTTAATTGAGTTTCTGTTTGGCAACAGAAGTCATACTTTTGATTAGAAAGGAAAAAGTATTTAGAGCGACAATACATGATTATCTTTCTGACGCTTCTCTAAGTTTTCGTGTCTTCCATTCCAAATTAAATTTACTTAGCTTAATTGTGCAGGAAACAATCCAGGTTTTTACAATTCGTGTCAATTTCAATTTGGATTTCAACATGTGAATTTAATTATTCTCTAGTTAATTAATATATACAATCATTCAAATTTTAATACGCGTTTTAGAATCAGTAATAGATAACGTATATTTTTATAAAGAAATTTAATTAGTTATAGTATGTTATCATACTTTATTTATTGCATTTTTCTAAAGTGCGAGTACAGTGGAATACGAAAATTGGATTTCAATAATGAATAAGTTAAATAAGTTGATGAATGGCATTGATACCATGTATAATAATGAACATATAGATGGATAGATAGATATAAATTACGTACAGTGCTTATGAGGCAAAACAATATTTTGGATATTCACAGTAAAATTTAAATTTAAATTAATTGTTTTGTCCTTTCAACGTTTGATCAATGAAATAAATAATGTGTTAAAGAAATAAACTAAAATGCATCATATTTGAAATTTTGAACACCAATTATATTCATTTAAATATAACAGGAAGCAAAAATAACAAGAGTTAATATCATGAGTTCATTAAATATATTAATTACACACTGCAACAGAAAAAAGTGATAATTTTCATTAATATTATGCAAATATTTTCGCAATAAATTTTCATCGATATATTTACAGCATTTACAGACAAAATTTTGATATTAGAATAGTTATTCTATTTCAATAAAAAAATTTGAGTAATTATACTATATGTTTCCTTATCAATATAAAATTTTAACAGTACATAACAATAATATTTTATTTATAATGATTAAAATCAAACACTATAGGACTTAAGTTTTAATCAGTAATATCACCGAAATAGAATGGTGATAATATTGACAAAAACTGAATGCTTAATGATAAAACTCAAACATTTAAGTAATGCATTTTAAATAATCTTTGATTATTTGATAGAGTTAAATAACTGCGTTTGTGCTATATTAGTGAATTTCATCAACATATTAAATATTTATGAAATAATTACATTGCTTTTGGAAGTTTTAAGGAATCTTTACACATGGAATTCATATTTCAAAAGGGCATATATATTTTTCCTTGTTGTTGCTTAAATGGGGAGGGGAAGGGTACGGAAAATTGGATAATGTACAGAAGTATAGAAGGGAAAGAAAATGCACAGAAGAATGCTTATGTAATACATGAACAGTCCCTTGTCAGCAAAGGAAATGATTTTTCAAAGCAAATCAATTGATATAATATGCATGTTTCTTAAATGTTTTCAAAGAATAACAAAGATATAAGAAGAATAAGAAGATAAGACAATATAATATTTCACGCAGAGTAAATTTTATTCTTTATTTTTTTCACTATTTCTTGTGCATCGTTATTCAACAACTCATTTTGTTCTGAAAACCGGAAACAGTTCGATGCAAAAATTCTGTTCCGTTCCCTCAAGTGTCATCATGCAGCCTGTTGCCAATTATACATTCTAATTAAGCTCCATTCATCCCTCTTATGAGAATGCCACCCTCCCCAGAGAACAACAATGTACCCTGACACAAATGCTGCTCCATGAGTTGCAGCTGCTTTAAATGATTGCTCCATTGCGAAACAAAGCAACTGCCGCTATTTAGCAGAAAGTTAAGAATTGTTCCGGGACGTAATTGGGTGATTTAAGTCCTTCACTGTCATGAAATAATACTCATGAATAACTAAAAAGTGAAATGGTAAATTTTATTTTTAATAATAAAGCTTTTGTTTTTAAAATATTTAAAAGAATAAGCAAATCTTATCTAATTCTGTGTATTCATACCTCAATAAAAATTGAGTTTGCTTGTGGAATAAACATTTCACAGTAACGTTTTATAGTAATAAAGCATCATTTAAATTAATCTTGACAAAATAAAATTGCTAAAAATTATCAAATAAATTAAAAATTACTGTGGGGCATTATTATAGTGTCTGAAATTTCGGTATCATTTTTATTAAAAGAAATCTATTTTTATGACGATTTTTGAGCAACAAAAGACGATATTGTTTGGAAACAGAAGATAAATACGTGATATAAAATACTACATATAAAAAACAGTTTTACAATGAATTAATTTACAAATTGACAGATAAAAAATATGTTTCCTGTTTTAAATATCTTATGTTTTCAATAAAAAGTTTTGATTCGAACAGGATTTTCGTAATTTTTGATTTTTAGATACCTTTTATTTTATTCATCTAAAATTAAGGGTTATGAGAGATAATATCTTTGTGAAGCAAAATATTTAAAACATTCACTATGTTTCACAGGTCATGTTGAATACTAAGTCAATATTGAAAATTTGATAACAAAATAAAGTACATGTTGAAAATTTGGAAATAAAAGGATTTCAAGGGAGTGTTTCTATAATTACGGTTTATAGTTGAAAATTAGTTTCATTCGTGAAATAGCATTCACTTAATTGCTAAAGGATTTATTTTTAATTATAGTCTTATGAGAATACAAAATTTCTTCCTAAGGACAATTTTACAGTACTTTCTTGGGGCATTTCTTCAGAAAGAGTTTAAATATATATTGTTGTCCTTAAGACAATCTATGAAAACCTTCCGTTAATTCTTGGTCAAACCATAATGGAACCCTTCCATATCTTACAGTTAAAACAATATTCTTCATGCGCAATGCATCACAGAAAAAAGTTAAGCATTATAGTAAAATTTTTTAAGAAAATTTTTAAAAGAATAGTGTTGTCCTTAAGTCCCTCTTCGATTACTTTGGTTCAATTCTTATTCATATTGATCAGACCATAATGGAGCCATTCCATGTTTTACAGTTAAAATGAGTTTTTCGGTGTGTAGTGCAGCGTTATTATTTTTCCATTCGTTTTATAATATCACTCGTGATTAAATAGATTAAATTTGCTTTTGTTACCTAGGTTTTCCTCCTAAATTTTAATGCTTTTACAATGAGTAAAAGAAAATAGAGATTACTTCTAAATTATCTTTTCTGTGATTAAAAGTGAAAAGAACATCTTTTAGTTTTGATAAGAATCTTATAATTTAAATAATAGACGAAAGAATAAAAAAATTAACTTTTAAAGCTTTAAAGCGAAAATACATGCACTATAATTCACAAGCTTTTACAAAGTATTTAATTTTGTATATATATATATATATATATATATATATATATATATATATATATATATATATATATATATATATATATATATATATATATATATATATATATATATATATATATATATATATATATATATATATACAAGCTGACCCAGCCACGCGTTGCAGTGGCTGAGTTTTTAAAATACATTGAATGAATTTTTTACTAATTCTTGGGTTCAATCAAATTAATATTTTCTAAAAAAATTTAGAATAGGTTCATTCATATGAGATTAAAAATAAAACGTTTCACCAAAATTTAATAGTAATAGGTAAAGTATCGAAATTTTGAAATTAAGAACAAATCAACACATACTTTCTGAATTTACATTTTATTCATCTTATATTAAATTATAGTTTGTAATCAGTGACTTACTTATAAAATATACTATATAAATTAAAAACATCTAAAAATAAATTGTTATAAATGAGGTAGATAACATTGACATCGAACTATTATTATTTTAATTTTAAATTATATTAAAACTAAAAATTTTTTCCGCGGCATTATACTGAAATAAAAAAATTAAAAGAATTTATCATTTGAATAAATAAATTAGATCAAAATGTTCTACTGAATAAATTAATAATTATCAAATTATAAAATAAAAATAAAAAATAATAAAAGGCTATCAAGAAATACTTACATGTTTTCGAGGTGGAATGAAAATTAGTAGAGAAAAACAGTAATAAATAAAATTTTATTTTACTATTTATAATATTAAAAATATTCAAACTGAATACTGCACAATAATAACACAATACAAAGTATAATTATGAAAATGATTCACGAAAAATTGTTATAGTATCATTATACATCATGAAAATAGATGTAAATTCTATATTTAACCACGCGCTTGCGCGCGCACGATAATTTTCTCGAAGATGGTATAATCTAGAAAAATAAACACGTCGCCATCTGCCGAATACCTGTGCAACTTAGATGCTAAACCGCCATCTATTAGGAACTTACAGAACTAACCAAAAAAATAATAAAAAAAATTAGGGTTGTACTACCCCTAACATTTAGGGGGATGAAAAATAGATGTTGGCCGATTCTCATAGATACCGGATAAGCACAAAAAATTTCATCAAAATCGGTCAAGCCGTTTCGGAGGAGTATGGCAACGAAAACTGTGACACGAGAATTTTATATATTAGATATATATATATATATATATAGATGGAATACAGTAATGAGGAAAATTATGACATAATGTATTACATAAAGTTGTAAATTAAATGCTAAAAAAAATTATTATTCATGAAAAGCTTTAGTTACTAACGGTGACATTTCCAAGTTTTCCACTTTGTAAAAAGAGGAGAAATTTCAATTGCATTTATTGTTAAATTACCCGTGTCCGATCTATTCAAAAATTAGAGATAAATTTCGTTTAAATGTTTTTTTTTTACATGAAATATGCGAAAATGTTCAACCAACCTATTGTTGGGACATGATGATGTTGTTTCTATAATATTCATTGATGACGTCTAATGAATTTTACAGAAAAAACACAGAAAATTTGCTTCTGCAAAACTCATTGGATATTATAGTAAAAATGTTTATATTCTTTGCTAATTCTTATATATTCGTAAAATATGGCTATCAAAAGCATGAGCTAGCAATATTTATGTTGCCAATCTTCTACAAGTAAGGGAAACATTTAGTCTTGTTAGAAAAATAGTAAATTTTTTCATCACAGAAAGGGGGAATCCCTTAAAGAAATCCCCTTAATGGACACAATATTTGTGAAGCAGGCAAAATCATGGAACAAACGCAGTCTGATGATAAATTTCGTAAACTGCTTGAACTCCGAGCAGACAAAGAATACGAAGTGATCGTGTCACCTTGTGTGAATCATGCCGATCGATTGGCTGAGTGGTTAGCGTTCCTGACTCCTGAGCTGTTGGTCCCGGGTTCGAATCCTGGTTTGGGCATGGATGTTTCTTTCCTTCTCTGTTCTCTCTGTCCTTTCTTCTGTGTTGTTGTATGAATTTGGCCCACCCTATAAACGGGTTTGTGGTGGTATGGCGCGGGTAACGCTACTCGCCTCCGTGAATTGGTTCACAGGTGCTCGCTGGGTAACGATAAATGAGTAGCAATTTCTGGCCTCGTTGTGGTATAGGGTTCAGTCCCCTTGAGTGCCCGCCATTGGATAAAAAAAAAACCTCGTGTGAATCCCAGCTTCAACTTTGCATTTTAACTTCATAGCTCATTAATAATAAAAGCCGCACAATAGATGCTTTTAATATATTATTTCTTAAAGCCACTCCCTATGATGGACACCTTCTTATCTGAGTGTTTGGTAGGTGGCGCGCTGCATAAGTTTACTTTGCTTGCTTAATGGATTACGAAGCATGTATCGTGTGCATAAAGTTTTACACATAATACTTTGTTCACATCGTCATCATACATAAAGAGAAATTATTCTTGTTTAAATGGAAATATTTGTCAATACTTGAAGGATAATACTCTGCTTTTATTCAATATTTAATTCATTTATTTTTCAAAAATATAAATGTATGGATAAATGCAAATAAAGGAATTTTTTCCTCTTACCAAGCATTTTAATTCAAGTAAAATGATCGTATTTCATGAAATGATATATCAATATCTGACGTGAAACAAAACGCAATTTATCTTGAGCTCCATAGTTTTCCTATTAACTTATTTCAAATGATAATAGCTTGATAATGGCCACGGTAGCTTATTAGTTAAGACTTAGGCCTTCCGTCCGGAAGGGCTGGGTTCAATCCCCAATGCCGTCAAAGGCCCAACGAGCACATGCGATACACGAATTTGTGAAATCTGTGGCATCAAAAGCCACAGATTTAACAAATTCGGTCGGTCAATGAGCAGTTACCATGTGTGTAATAGTCTTTAGAAAATTCCCTCTCCCTCCAGATGTTGAGAGAGTGAGCTTTCTGGTGGCGCCATCTATCGGAGGAATCTTGAGCAAAGACGTACTTTCAAATTTGTTTTGCTCTTGTTAAAACGAAACTCGCTCCCTTCTGACTTAATTTCGCATAGCCGTCTGCTAATGAGCTTGGATTTTTCTAGTGTCATAAATAACAACAACAGTTGAGTAGAAAATCACATTTTTATTTAATAATAAATATTTCTTTTGCATTAATATTATATTGAGTGAGAATAAATGAACAGTTCATTTTTCCTTATTGATGGTGTATCCCCAGGGAACCTTTTTTTTAGAGTTTTGATCACAAAAGTTGATTGGCTTATCATTTGAAGTATAAAACGTCCTTCGACATCGAAATGTTTTAACCGAAAACATTTCGTAGTCTGGAATTGAGATCTCTCACATAAGCAAAAGTCGGAAACCTCAACAGCACATTCCCCAACAGGTGTGCACACAGAAACACAAAATTTATCTTCCATTGTTCTACAGCTACTGGGATCAAGATAGTGACCTTCCACTGTTTCCCTTGCTACTGGGCACGAGTTTCAGAGTTTGTCGCACGAATAAAATATCCCTCTTCACTGCATTTACCATTGAAATCCGATTAAGCTCATTCACGAAGTAGTTGACATTTTCTCGTTGGTAAAGTCCTAAATATAATACTTCGAGAAAAAAGAGATCATATAAATTATTTTATTTAGTTAATGGGGTTGAGAATCCCGAAAACTTTCTGACACTTTGGTACATCACCTGTTAAATCGTATATCAACAAAGAAGATTTTTAAATTCATGAATTCCCTAAATAATGTCAGGAAGAAACTATAAAATTATTAAAAATACGATCTTCTGCACTTTGGATGTCAAGTTGGCTGCTGAAGTGTGTTGGATTCTGGCCTTCGATTCAACAGTTTTTGTATTCGATTCCTATCATATGCGTGGTTGTTTCAAGTGGATATTTACAAGTATTTCACTTTGCAATGAAGCAAAAATGTCTTATCTTCTGGAAGAAAATATTTTTAAGAATATGCAATTTTTTTAAAATTTGTTTATAATATTAGAAAATATTTCAATATTGTCACTCACGAAGTATATTAATAAGATTTAATTGATATTTTATTTTTGCAACATATATACATTTAGATCAAAGAGGGATATTTATAGATAAAACTCTTTCAGTGAATATTTAAAATAAATTTTTCGTTCTAATTTTTATTCAAGCATCACACACACACACATTACACTTTAAAATTAATAAACTATAATTAATTGCGCTCACACAGGTAATTTAAAATAAGTGCAAAATCATTTCAATTGATACCTCAAAAATATTTCAACGAAAACATCCCTCGATAAGCTTTTCAAAATTAAAAATATTAACTAATTAAATTAAAAAAGTTTCGACATACATAAAATTTAACACATTATCGTATTTTTACTTATTATGAAAATAGAAAGATATATTAAAGCGAATACGTAATTGTGAGTAACTTTAGTTGTAAGTCAAAATCACTAAAAATGTATGAAATAAAAATATTAAATTTCGTTTAGATTTTTATAAATAATTTATATAAAGTGTTTACATTAAGCACTTAGCATTCAATCCATCAATTTTAAATTCCAATTATTTTATGTAAAAAATATTTATGGAGAAATCTGTTCGTGAAAAAAAAGTTTTGTCTGTTCTTTTTTTCACAAAGCTTATTGAAGTATCCATCATTAAGAGAAACCAATAAATCTGAGAGAATAATTTCACAAAAACGTTTGGACTGAAAACCTTTTATTTCGCATTAAAGCTACTTCAGAATTTCGAGTGCTTTACACGATTCCATTCTCGATCTCTATAACGTACTGCTATGCATAAAAATTCAGATCAAAATCTTTTGATTTCAAGTGAAATTCTTATTTCATTGTACTGAATATATATATATATATATATATATATATATATATATATATATATATGTATGTATCTATCTATCTATCTATCTATATATATATATACATAAATATATATATATATATATATATATATATATATATATATATATATATGTATGTATGTATCTATCTATCTATCTATCTATCTATATATCTATATATATATATATATATATATATATATATATATATATATATATATATATATATATATATATATATATATATATATATATATATATATATATGGTACTTTTCCATTTCGTCGGCGCAAATCTCGCCAAGCAAAAATTAAGTCGCCAGTTAGCGACAACACACATTATACACATAAAATTGTTTGTTGTTTACATAAAAATAATGTTTTACATAAAAAATTTTAAATTTATTTATTTAATTGTTGTTCTCGTGTTCACGCTATGTGTGAAATGATGGGTTCCAGAGCCTCAATTTATTTACTTATTATATTAGATTACAATTTATCGAGTGATGCATCTTTCAAAATTTTATTTTTTTCACATAATATTTTTTTATGTGAATTTGTTACGATTATTATTTTTTAAGATATATTTTTAAAATCCGATGTTTTCTAGAGAGATTTTAAGAAATTATTAAATTTGTATGTAGCAACATAGCATAAAATTAAGAAATGGAAAAAAAAGAGTCGAAATAAAGCCATTAACAGTAAAAGGCCATCACATGTTTTGGAAACGTAGCAGTAAAAGGTTACCAGCGGAGATATTCCCTCTAGCGCCAGTTGTATCATTTTTGGCGACTTTATCGCCTGCGCCGGCGAAATGGATAAGTACAATATATATATATATATATATATATATATATATATATATATATATATATATATATATATATATATATATATATATATGTATACATATATATATATATATATATATATATATATATATATATATATATATATATATATATATATATATATATATATATATATATATATATATATATATATATATATATATATATATATATATATATATATATATATATGTATATGTATGTATGTATATGTATGTATGTTCAGGCAGTGAATGCAAGGCACATATATATTCCAAACAACATTTACTTAAAGAAATGATAAATGGAAAGAAAAGTGTCCATCTTAGAGTAGATGCGAACTTCATCGTGATGAGCAGACATCTTTGTGCGTCCTGTTTCTTACTGAAGGGGGTTTGTATGGGGGATGTTGCGGCTAATTGTTTGCAATATCAAAGCTTAACCTTCAGTTTCAAGTGGACAAACTTCTAGACCCAAAGTAGGAATCAAATTAATTCCAAGTGCAGAGCCTCCAGTTTTAAGCGAATTCTTAACCAGCAAAAATTTTTAGACGCTAAGTAGGAAACGAATGAAGTCCAGAACCAGGGCCTCCACTTTTAAGTGGATTTTCAATCAGCTCCAAATTTCAGACGCAATTGTAGGAATCGAATTTTGTTGTTTTAGAATCAAGACAAACATCCATTCACAAAATGATAATCGAACCTAAATGAACAGTTAAACAGTAGTCTAGAGCTCTCATGTTTCAGATGCCAGTTTAAGAAGTAAACTGTTCAAATAAAATGAAAATAATTTTTCCTACAGAAATAGACTGGGCTACTTTTACTAATGAACGAAAATGCCTCGTTTGTGTTCAACAATCTACAAACAAGCACCAGTTAAGTAATGCCATAACTGGGAATTTATCACTCATCTACCTCTAATATACAATAACATTAATCCCAAGAAATTAAGAATTAACTATTTACAAAGTTTTTTGATCAAAGGACAACACTCGGACTAATTCTTTTAATAAAGGTTACTCTCGTTCATAAAACAATGTATGCTGTTTCTTTTGTTGCAACAAAGGAATTTTGTCAAAGTACGAAAATTCCCATATTCTTAATTTTTTTAAAAGAAGTGTTTGGTAACTGGGATGAATTTGATTTAATTTTCTGTTTTGTTTATTATTCTATCAATCGTGCAATTCATTTAACAGTCTGTGAATATTAGAAGACTATATAACTTACTTGTTATATTTAAAAACTAAGACCTTTCTTATTAGTTCAGGATCTGTCAATACATTTGACATTATGTAAAAAGGTTTTATTTTTAAATTAACTAATAGCAAATTCGGTACTTTTTTCCATTAAAGTTATGCCATTTACTTTTACATCATATTGGCGCAATTATTGGTACATTGGCACAAATTTAATTATTTTTCGTACATCTTATTTATAATTATAAAAAATGAAATGATTGCAAATAGTTACATTAAAAATATCCATTTTCTATTTTTCATCTATTTATATAATTTTATTGGATTTATTGAGTTTAGTGACGGAATAACCAGGAATTTGCTGAAACATGTCACTCACACGTCAACCTTGATATGATATGATTTTCATTTCAAGTTGAAGTTCACACAAATCTTAATGGAATTAATTTTTGTAAACTTAAATAAATAATTCTAATGAAATGCGCGACTGAGAAGAAAAGCATTTTGCTCCCGCACACTTTTAATTTCTCGGCATAAGCAGAGGGATAACGAAGCCTTTTTGGATTAAGATCATAATTTACTGCCATGTATTCGAAAAATTTCAGTTTTGGTGAATAATTCTTCATTTTAACATATATGAAAGTAGCCATCTCATCTTCCAGTGAATCCCAAATTTTAAAATCCATCGCTGTAAAGTATAAAGACACTTTTAAAATAATGGAACAATGTTTAGATAAAAAAAATGGATCTGTCAAAGTCGTTCATAAAAAAATGAAATTTGTGACAATTGGTGTCGACGAATTAAGCCAAATAAAAGAACTTGCCAAGTGGTATCACTGTAACTGAAAAATACTGGAAATTGTTTTAATAACAGTCATTAATGCAGCATAATATAAATCACCAAAAATTTTTTAATTAATTTTAATTGACAGAATCATTAACATTGGGCTGTATGGCTTTATAAAACAAGGGTAATATGCAAATTTTACTTTGTATGACGTCAGTATGAAAAGTGTCATCTAATCTATCATCTCTCCTGAGTTAAATTTAATGCCACATGTTTCGAGATTTTTGAGGACTTTCTTGTGTTCAAAACTTTCAACAAATAAATAATAAATAACCACTTGGAAAAGATTTAACACCATGGGGTTTATTTGTTACAGAAAAAGGTGCTATAAATTTTTAAACTATTTTAGCCTGTTTCTCATTCATTATTGCTCAATATATGTTGAAGCATAATTTGTGAATATATTTATTTTCTCATTATAATCAATCCTGTCTTATAGAGAGACAAATATGAAAACATAACTTTCACTAATAACAACAAAACATTCCAAAATGATTTCTGCCTCTGATGAAAACTTTTTCTTTTATATAGAATGGTCTTAATAACGTGAGGAAGTTTACAAAACTGCATTAAATATGGTAATTTGTGAGCATTAGTTACCATGGAAAGCTACAAAGGAATTGTGACAGAACTTCTCATGCTTTTACAATCATCAAATGGAATATTTCATTAACGAGTATTATGAACAGAACCTTTAAATGGTAATATTTCTGTTAGTTTGGTCCACACACACACACACACACACACACATATATATATATATATATATATATATATATATATATATATATATATATATATATATATATATATATATATATATATATATATATATATATATATATATATATATATATATATATATATATATATATATATATATATATATATATATATATATATATATATATATATATATATATATATATATATATATATATATATATATATATATATATATATATATATATATATATATATATATATATATATATATATATATATATATATATATATATATATATATATATATATATATATATACATATATATATATATATATACATATATACATACACACACACACACACACATATATATATATATATATATATATATATATATATATATATATATATATATATATATATATATATATATATAGGAATAGTAATGGCAGATCCTTAAATTGTCATTTGTCACTTGGAAATAAACCATTACTAAGTCTCCTATAAGAATTGACATATATTTAAACAACTTTATTATGATGTAATGAAAATAAATTTTTTTCTTGTGAAATATGAATAACGTACAGAACAATTTATTCCCTTTACAATTTTATGTAATAGGGGTTTGGGCGATATTTCAAATGTTCTAAAAGAAGCACATACGAATAACTGTGTAGATATGACGCCAGTTCTGTGGCTTCTGTACCGAATATGCATAGGGAATCTTTAATTATTCAAGGAAACCTCAAGATTTTCTGACCATCAATAGCGTACTGTCTTAAAAGTAGAGATTCGATAGATAATCATCGGCAATAAAATCTCGAAATGAAGAAAAAGTGAGAAATTTAAAATCATCTACAGTGACAGATGAATATGCAGAAAATACATAAGCAGCATCTGTTCGCCATTTTTCAGCAATATATACCATCTGCTTTGAGTTATTCGATTACAAAGAAAACAGCTTGAAATCAAAGGCACAGTGACATTTATCTCGAAAATTTGATGAATTGTGTCAACTAATAATTTCTACAAAATCTAGAATCTGCCTTCCTTTTTATTTTCAGTTTCTAGCTCATTTGGTGCTTTGCCATCTATAAAGTAAAATATTGTGAAAAAGTCAAACATTGCTTCGGTTTTCCAACAGTAATAACGGAACTAAGTTTCTAAAACAATGTATTAGAATGCGCAATATTTTACTATTCTTAGGTGTTTGTATTTTAATCAAATTAGTTTGGTTGCTGTCTTCCCAAGTATAGGTATTAAAGTTTAAAAAAAAAACAGCTATAAGCTTTAACTTCTCGATTTAGTTAGAGAATGAACACTGTATTATCATACCGATAACTAATTAAAGAGGTAATATTTAGCATTAAAATTTATTTTCTAATTAATGAAAGATTAAGTAAAACTTCCTATCAAAGGGCTAGTTAAATTTTTTCTTGTGAATTTTTTCTTGAAAATTTAAGTAAAACTTAAATTTTCATTAATTCGAAAATCATAAAAAATTAACCGCAGTAGCTTGCTAAGAAGTAAAACTTCTTAGCAAAATGCTTCGGTTTATTTAAGTGATGAAATTACAGCAAATATATATAATTACAGTTACATAACAATAAAAATGGCTATGAGGAATTAAACAAGAAAAGCTCTACAATTTATTATAATTTATAAACACAGTGCTGGCCACCGTAAATGCAATATCTTGACGCAAGCATGCAAATAACATGAAATTTACAACATGCATCAGCGGAGGTGAGGCATGCAAATAATCAGAATTTCACCGAAGGCGTGCATCACGCGCGCCTGTGACGCCACTTCAAAGCGCTATTCAAAACTTGGAGATTTCGACGCTTTCAAGTTCGGTAATTGTGTTTTTCTAGTGGTTTGAAAAAACCACTAGAAAAACACAATCATTTCATTTTTTGATCAAGTACCCGAGTTCGACAGAGGAAGGATAGTGGTCTACCGAGATGGTGGATTATCTTTCAGGTAAATCGGTAGTCGTGTTGGACGAAACCAAACAACTGTAATGCAGATATATGATCGTTGGATGCAGAAGGGTACGACGGACCAGACGCGTGTTCGATCGCATCCACCTCAGTGCTTCACTTCACGTCATGACAGGAAAATTTAGCGCATGGCAGTGACGGTTCGCTCAGCCACATCACGAATCATAGCACAGCCCATTCAGTCTGTAACGCATCATCCAGTGTCCGCGCGTACCATTCGACGCCGTTTACGGCAGAGTGGTCTGTTCGGAAGACGTCCATTGCTTCGTCTACACTTGATGCAGATCCACAGACGTCTCCGCCGCCAATGGTGCGATGAAAGAAGGATGTGGATGGCAGAATGAAATGAAATTGTCCTTACTGATGAGTCTCATTGCAATCTGAAATAACACGATGGTCGCATTCGAGTCTGGAGACACCGCGTGGAGAGGATGCTGAACCGCTGCGGTCCTGCACCGGGTATCATGGCATGGGGCGGTATGTATCGATATCACTCCTCAAGTGCGCACGGCCAGTACTTTCAATAGCCAGCGCTACATCTCCAAGATGCTGGAGCCAGCTATCCATCCTTACTTTCAGGGCTTGCCCACTGCCGTATTTCAACGGGATAATGCGCAACCACACGTGACACGGCTTGTCCAAGGGTTCTTCATCAACTGCCAGATTGAATTGCTTACCTGGCCGGCTCGCTGTCCAGATGAATTCCGAGGCGTGTGCATCGGTTATCACTAATGATGGCGGTGCTACGCTGGCTACTGATTTTGACAGGAACCACACGTCACAGAAGTCTATAAATTGAATCATTTGATACTTCATCAACATGTTATCTGCAAAATAAATTTTCTTGTGATGTCTTTTGTCTTTCTTGATGTTGACAATAGTGTATATTTTTTGAAACTTTTGTAATACGTTTCATAATTGATATATTTTATCGATTAAACAATCATGCCAGATAAAATCTATGAATGAGATAGAAAATGTTACTAATGCCAAATAATAATCAAACAAAAAGTCCATGAAACGGAAGATTCGAAATTCCTTTCAGTCTTATAACCAGTTTGAAAATATAGGCAGAATGCCAGGTTTGATGGATAGTCAAGACGCATTTCAAAAGTAGAAATAGCGATCCCCAGACATATTCACAAAAACCATCAATCAAAACTGGAATATAAAAAGATTGAATTTCTAAAAATATATGTTTTAAATAATCCTCTAAACTACACAACAGAAGTAAAATTTTCACTTAAAAAAAGAAATAAAATGACACTCAACTTTGTCTTCTATAAAAAATTTCAAAACAAAAACAGGAACGCAAAAGAAGTAAAAATGTACAATATAGAACTATTTTCAAATTGTTTTAGTCCTCAAAAAAGCAACCCATGCTACGTGCGGAATGCTCTTAGATTTGGCGAAATTCTGTTTCGAACTAGAATCTAATCTTCTACTTATGGCGAGAAAAATACCTTTGGGAAAATTGCTGGTGCGGAAATTGATCCAATTTGATTTGCAGAAAAGGAAATGGGCTTTTAAATTCTACTGTTTTGTGAATATTGTAGGGAGTTGTATTTGAGTAAAGTCATAGCTCGTGTCTTCAGTGAGACTGTAGCTGAGGAACGAAAGAATGAAGAAAATGATAATAATTTATCTCACAGTTTCTTTTAAACATTTATAATTTTAATTTTAGATATTTATTTAAAAATATTTTTTTGAAAAATTCTCACATCTTCATTCAATAAAATCTGATTTAAAAACTAAGAGTCTCAATTATTTAACATCATGGAAAATAAAATATTAATTTTATGTTGTTAATGAAATACAAGAAGGCCTTGTTTCCTCATAAAGTAGCGTATCTGTAATATACAAAGGAATTGAATAAAATAATTGAAGATTTACAATTTAAGAATTTTTATTTATGTAGACATTTTTGGAAATTTCGTTTTTTGACGCTTTTTTAAAATTTACGAGAAAAAAATAATTTCTTTTATTTCAAAAAGCAATATCTGAGGTCAATTAACGAACGTTGAACAATAAGTAATGTGAATAAAGGAAGATGATATGGCTTTTATTCAACATGTTTTATCTGTTACTTTCACTTTATACTACAGTATAACAATTTTGTATTTTTACAAAATCTTTTTGATAGTTAAATATTGTACAACTTATTTATTGTATTTCCTTATACAGCAGCTTTTTAAAAGAAATATTTGTTTGGTTGGCATTACAGGACTAATTTGACGAAGAGAGTTTAAATTGAATTCACTAAAACTGCAACCATAACCGAATTCATGAACTGCTGAATTGACAGCCAGAGAACTGATTATTTTGTCTTTAGCTTCCGCTTTTCCTTTAAAATGAGACTTAAGAAATTCTTTTATTTCAAAACTCATATGGAATCAGTTTCCCTTGTTTGCACTTGTTAAAATAAGATTACAAAAAGCAATTTTTCTTAGTAATTATTTTTAAATCTATATTTTCTTATATACGACTATTTTTTTTTATCTTGCAAAACATAGTTAATGATTTATTTTGTTTTCAAATCAATTTTTAAAAATTCGAATTTATTTTAAGCAGTATCCGTCTAAGCAATCTCCCCTCAAAGAATATCTTTAAAAGAAACATCACGAAAAGCAATTTTTATTTTAAAAGAGAGCTTTCGTGGGTCAAAAAAAAATGTAATTCCTAACAATGTTAGGAATGTACTTTGAAACATATCTATAAAACACAGGTTCTTCTTTTTATGAATGTAACTTGAGGAGAGATTGTTATGGTTTTAGAAGAACAGCAGACAGAAGTTTGAAAACGATGATATATATTTTAAATGTAATAAAAAACGCGTTGTTATACATTTCTATAACTCTAAAGGAAATGTTCTCTTAATATTGAAATGTCATATTTTCAAGATTTTTTATAGATCGATAACGTAAAGATAAACATATTTAATTGAATGATAAACTGAGTTTTCATCTCAAAATTGTATTTCTTATTGACTGACCGAGCTGTAAGTCCAGGATCCGGTATGAATGTCCCTTTCTCTCAGTCCTTTCTTCTGAGATGGTATGTGAATGTGGCCCACCCTATAAACGGGTTTGCAGTGGTAGGGCGTGCGTAACACTACTCGCCTGAGTGACTTGGTCGCCCACTGGGTAATGACAATGTCTGGCAATTTCCGGAGTTGTGTTGAAGTCACACTGTACCCACCGTTATTAAAAATATTTTTGATGAAATAAAAGAAATGAGATCATTTTCTTGGATTTAACGTTTTGAGCTACTGACGGGTTATTATATATTTTTATTTAAATGTTATTTTTATTAAATGTTCAAATGGAAAAAATACTTCATAAAAAATACGTCACTAAAACTAGACAGGTACCCATTTTTTTCATTTCAATTTACATAAGTACGTGTCAAGTCCAGTGGATGCCTCTTGTAGCGGCAGTTTGTGTAACGAGCAATCTCTTATCATACATATTGTTTTCGTACCATCTCTTAACATGCTGTCAAAGACTGAGCAGCACATAAGTCAACAAATGTCTAACCAGAGACAGAGTTATAATTTCATTGCAATTTATACAACGTAAAAAATAATATTCATTTATTTTAGCAGAAAAATACTTTTTAACTTTATTAAGTCTTGAGAATATTGAACTATTAATTTAAAATAGATTACTCCCCCAATTTGTTACTAATACATTAATTTTAGCCATTTTGTATGTTTACTCACCAATTATGTACTTAACATTTAAGTAGATAGTTATCATTTATCACTTTAGTTAAGTACATTATCACTTAGTCTTGATTCTAAGCAATTAATTGGACAACACAATGCTACTAATAAATCAAAATTTTTTTGCTTGTTAACTACTGAGAAATTATTTATGACACTATCGGCCATTGAATAAAGTTTATTTTACATAGCTGCTTCTAAATGCGTTGTACTTGTAAATGACGACAGCAGAGCCATTTTGTATTAGGTTCTCAAGAAAGCAATTTCTGGTTTTTAGTGTCATATAAAACTCAATTTTTTTTATAAAAAATGAACTTTAATTAGTCAAATATCTTTCATTCCGTTTGATGGCCTTTTGTCATCTTTCTGGTGACTTCATGATCCCGTGCTCATAGAATTTCTGGCCCTTAACAGCAAAAACACTCAACCCATTGCCATTTGAGTTCATCGTTATTACTGAAATTTTTACCATTTAAGAAGTTTAGTAAACTTCGACATAAATGATAATCCGATGGCGCAAGGTCGGGGCTGCATGGATAATGCGACATCCCTTCCCAACCTAACTTAAATAATTTAGTACGTGTTCCTAAGGATTGCATTGTTCAGGTAGAAGCTGATTCCTTTGCCGTTTGGGCTTTTCTCTTCGATTGCTTCCTCCAATTTCACAAGTTGTTTGCAGTAAGCATCTGAGTTCATCGTTCGGTTGTTTGGAAGCAGCTCAAAATACGCAACACCTTTATAATGGCACCAAATTAACAGCCTGGTGTTTTTCAGCAACTCAGCTTTTGATATGGTTTGTCATGCCTGGATCTTTTTCCGATCAACGTTATTGTAGATGATCCATTTTTCATCGCCAACGTTTTAAAAAAGTGTCGATTGTGTATTACGCTTGAAATACGTATCACAAATAGAGACTCGTTGTGTTAGGAGAATTTCTTTCAAATATCGAGCTTTTTAACAAGCCTGGAAAGTCTAAATGATTTTAAATTATTGTGATACATTTAACTGTTTTGCAATCTCTCGCTCAGTTTTATGGCGATTCATTTCATTTATGTATTTTATTTTTTTTCATCATCAGCTTCAGCAGGTCGACCAGAACGTTGGCCATCTTACAGTGAGAAATCTCCAGGCAGAAATTTTCGTAAGCCAATTCTGAAACACGTGAGTCCTGTTAAACAATTTCAACACCACAAACTCCCCGCATCCCTTCGTGATCCTCAGACACTTTCTTACCTTCTTGAAAATAATAAAGTAAAATGTGTCAAAAAAGTGCTTATTTTTGCACTCCATGTTAAAACTGACTGTAAATTTACAGCTGTAAACAAAATTACATGGAATTTGTTCGTATAGAAACTTAAAGGTATCGTTCGACTACCAAATCTCAAAAGAAAAAATAAATTCTAATATCGACAGAAGAATAACGAGACAAATGTAAAGCTATCTTCTGTGATGCAAACCGAAATTACTTTCTTTCTAACCCAATACATAACGTAGTGTTGTAAATATCCAATCCATTTAAATTAAAAGAGTTTGGGAAAAATTCATTTGTACAGTTTAATTTAATTTTTCAATCTGTTTTTAAAAGAGGAAGAAATTTAAAAAAATATTATTATATTTGTAAAAATACATAACATTTGGAAACAGATTACTTTCTTAGCGATCATTTGTTAAGTTGCATTATTTTAATATAAAATTACCAATTAAACTTAATTATGATTTTTATATTTTATTAGACTAAATTTTTTATCTTACACACAGTTCCTCACTTTATCACATTCTGTTATTATTTAATCATTCCATGAATTTAATATTTAAAACAATTATTACATAACTATTATCTTACTAGTTAATGATTTTCTTATCAAAGCAAGTGAGCTTAAATTGAATAGAAACCTTAGAAAACACATAGTAACATGTCAAATAAAAATTTTAATTAAAAAATATTTTCCAAAATTTGTTTTATTTTAAAATTTATATAACAAATCATACCGCAATTATATGTAAATTAAATGTAAATGAAAGATAAAGTCATTTTTCTGCTCTACCACTCTAATCTTGATGAAAGTGCAATGCCAACTGCTCACATAAAAATGTTTCTATTATTCCTTTGGATTATAAATAAATGTTATAAGTAAAGTTATGTTTGAGATTATAAGTATTATTATTCCTAGGTTGACAACTTGTATTAGTATCTTAAAATACCTTATGTACGAATTTTAATACCAGAACATACAAAGAAAATTTTAGAATTTAAAATGGTCAAAAATTTAAGAACATTTTTGGATCTCAAATGCATTTTAACTACCATTATTGAATTGTTTTTTCATTTGGATAATTGTTAAACATTTTGATAACTTGAATGGCCTCTATTCCTTACATGCGTTTAATAAATGTTTGGCATTTCTGTGTTTTATTCACACAATGCGATAATGTCTCAGTAAGAGATACAAACAAGTTTCCATCAGTTTCAACATATTTGAATCTAATAAAATCAAAATATCTGAATGTATTAGAAGCCTATCAAAGAAAAAAATCCACTTTGATGCTTTTTTCCATTTAACTAGCAAGAATTTAAAGTAAAAATTTGTATCACAATTTCACAGAGTGCTAAAACAAATTTTGCTCTTTCAAATTAATTTGATAAAAATTCTTGTAAGTTATTTCAATAGCCAGTTTTAAAACATAACATATTGTAGACTTAATTTATAACGATATATACTTAAAAGCGATATTAATAGTGGATAAAAAACTTATACTTATTCTTTAAGCTTTATATATATATATATAGCTTAAAGAATAAGTTTTTTATCCACTATTAATATCACTTTCATTGATTGAGATAAATTTGATTTCGTTGTATTCTTTCCATTTTTTTATTTCTTTAATCTTAATATACCTGACATGATGATAAAGCAAAAAATATTATTTATTTATATGATTTAATTTTAGAAAACAGTACCCCAAAACTTTTCAAAACAACATTTGAAATATCTTTTTGATTTTGAATCAGATTTCAGAAAGGGAGAAAGAAAATTGAATTTCTTATTTTATCACCTATTTATATTGAAGCAAGAATTCAAATAGATTTTTGTCAAAAATATAGAATAAATATAAATATGTTAGGGAACGCGATTTTATTTGAAATAAAATTATTTTTAAGTGAACACTTTATTTCCTTCAAGATTATAAAACAAAAACCAATTTTATCTGCAATAAAGATTTTTTCTCTATAAAATTCAACATGAAATTGATTAAAAATAAATTGCATTGATTTTTTACAAAAATACAAGATTATATTGAACTTTTAAAGCGTAAGTTCTATTTAAAATGTCCCAAAAAAGATAGAAAATTACATTACCAAAATTTACAAAACTTAGAAATAGATATGCAGGGAGATCTTGAATTTTATTTTACGCAAGAATAGTCGCAAAATTTGGCACCGAGGCTGAATTGTGCTCCGAAGTGTTGAAGGAAATAAGATGCGTGGCAGGTGATCTGAAATGTTTCTTACCATTTCTGATACAAAAAACGTTTGACTTCATCAAAACAATAAAAACTTATAAAGGATTGAAGAAAAAAAAAGCAAATCTGAACTATACGAATGTAGCTAGCATATCTATCATTTAAACTTGGAGAACATAAACCCTCCATTTATTAGCTGTAAAGATCACCAAACCACAAACTCTGAGTCTTCTACCAATTGTATTTAATTCTAGTGTAATGGCATACTTCCAATGATTCAACGGCAGCAGTCTCTATTCATGATAATAAACAAATGATTTGATACACTTAAGACATAACACACTCATGTTTGCAATAACCTTTCTGCAATATTAAAATCTAATTGTAAATCTAAAATTGTTAAATTAAATTGTAAATCTGATTCATATAAATGTATTAGTGCTCCCCACTGAACTAATGAATTTATAGCTAAATTAATAAATTAATCAAACAAATTATCTTTGATTACTTTTTCAAAATAAATTAATTATTATCAGAAAATTGTACTGCTAATCAAAAATAAAGGATAACATAAAAATTTGCAATGAACTATATGCTTACATTTTTTATCATTCTGTCAATTTGCTGAAATCTTTGAATTCAGCTAATCAATTCATGATGTTTATCTTCAGTAAACTGAGCCGAGTTGGAAACTAACTGGTTAGTGATCTGGTCATCGATACAACTGATGTTGTTGTTACTAATGACACTTGGACAAGCCAAGCTCGCTATGCCTTTGGCTATGCGAATTTAAGTCAATTGGGAGCGTCTTTCGTTTTAATCAGAGTACCATGAAGGTGAAAGTACGACTTTGCTCTACACACATGCCATAGGTACTCGTTTATAGGGTAGGCAACTCTTCACACCTCATTCATAGAAGGAAAGGACAAAGACACGAAAGATACAGAGAGAAAGTAGATCCATGCCCGAACCGGGATTCGAACCCAGGACCTCCTTATTCGCAGTCAGGCACGCTGACCACTAGACAAGTTGGGCGGTGATACAACTGTTCCTGAGTGTGATTCTCACCTCAGATATGAATGCTTGTACTCATTCGGATTTTCCGTCTATCGTAGATTCATAACAAATTAGCATTCAGTGCAAATATTGTCTAGGAGAACAGATATATGGAAAAAAGAATCAACAATATTTGACAGTTGTAGAATTTCTTTACATCCCTTCCATTAAAGTTTTAAAAGCTATAAGATAAAAGAAATAATTTAATGAAGAAAATCATGTTTTCAATATATAAATTTCATAGGCTTCTATTTTGCTCAAGACTGGCTTATTGAGCTGTGGTTATACAATTTTCTGAATCAAAATGAAGTATGTTTTCGTCCTTTGCACGACATAAAGTTTCTGTTATTCTAATAAATGTGATAAATTTGAAAAGAAGTCATAGAATGAAAGCCAATAGAACGACAGAGCCTTTCAGGATGTTCTTTTGTCAAAATTATCATTCATTGAACAATAAATCATTTTTCAAAGTTATGTAGTAAAATGACAAGTTAAATTTGTACTTAGATAAAATGTGTGAAATTGTTTCTATAACATTATTTCTTGTTTTCGATTTCAAAAGAATCTAAAATGAAAACTGAAAAATTAATTAAGAATATTTAGATTTAAAAATGATAAAATTTTCAGAGGAAACTTTCTTTTTTATTTCTTTTGATTCGTGTAAAATTTCATTTAAGCACCCTATATTTAGTTAATGCTAGATTATATTATAAAGATCTGAAATGAAAAATTTTGTAGATTAAAATCTAAATGAATTCAGTTCATCGTAAATCATATTTGCGTAAAATATTTTGAATCAAGTTTAAAATGTAACATATAAGCTCATGTATTGAATTAATCTAAATATATAATAAGACAAACATAAATTATTTGAATAAGTTTGAGTGTTTATCTCTCTAAAAGATCAAAATGTAAATTAATGAGAAGGAAGCAAGTATTTTAGGATTGTTATTTTAATAAGTTATATTTATCATCATGTGACTCTGTTTCTTTATTGCTCATATATTTATCATTTAAAATATCTTTTCATCGGAATTTCAGTGATTATTTTACAAGAGTTTTATGAAAATTCTTTTCACAAGAAAAAATAATAGCTCAAATGCTACGAAACTTGATAATAGTAGAGAGGGAATTTGTTTTACTCAAAAGAAGCTCAGATACGTTAAAAGTAGAGATGATACAATGAAGGATGGTACCCATGTGGTGCCAATGGTGGTGAGACAAAGACAGAAGGATCAGTGCACGGTTAAGTTACTGCCATATTCACGACAACCTCGACAGCTTGATATGAAGGAACCCAAGGTCAAAGGCAAACATTATCCACCCCCAACTTCATAAGGAGTAAACTAAGCAAAATCTACCTCTAGGTTTAATAACGCAACATTCTTTTACTGGAAAGTTAAACTAGATTGCGCATGTGCAGTTCTTTCATATGTTGTATTTGATCATGCGCACTTCTTATCAACTTTAGTATTTTTTTAATGCTCTCAAACAGTGAGATACAAATTTGGAGTGGGTCGTAGTTTAACCGTAATCATTTTGTAAAAGCTCAATAATGTCTAAATCTTTATATAACATGCAGTGCTTTGGGTTTCTTGAGAAATATTAATGGGTGAACAGGAATTAGATGGAAACCTGGAAGAGGATGGAACAGAAATTAACAACAATATCGTATAACGAAAGCTACAATTTCGGAGTTATTGAAAATCAATAATTTAGAACCAACAGCTATTTTCTAAATTTCACTGCACAATTTGATTGCATTAAAAATTGTTTGTTATGGGTGTTCACCAGATTATAATTGCACAACTTTCTCAGAGATCAGCCACTCAACAATTTCAAAAGTGGTTTCTAAAATAAGCACTTAAAATCAGCACGTCTTATTCAATTTAAGTACTACGTATTCAGTAATTATAAATAATATTTTTAATGTAGGAAATAAATATTAGAAAAAATTTCGAAAGCAGACAATTTAGTCCACATTTTTACCAATTGCGAAAGTGAATTGGTACTATTCTGAATAACATTTACGCAGATATCAAGTCATGTGACAAATTTGACGAATAAGAAATCAGATTTTGCTCATTTATTGAATTACCATTACTTCAGTTACTTTTTCTCTCAAGTTATCTGTGTGAATATGCCTTTCAAATTCTCCGGACCAGATTGCTGAAAAGTGGTTACTGAAATATTAGTCAACCCCTTGGTTCAGGTTAATGGTGAATTTGGAGACAGTTATTTGACAATTGTTTAAAATGGCGAGGCAGTTAGCTGCGCTAAGAGCTTCAATTGCAGAAAGAGGAATTCAAAAGTTTTGCAATAATCTAACCAATAAACCTATATATATATATATATATATATATATATATATATATATATATATATATATATATATATATATATATATATATATATATATATATATATATATATATAATAAATAAATGTATATAAATGTTCAATATATATATTTTAAAATTTCAAAGAAAATAGAAAACAAATACATTGAAAATACGAAATATAGTAGTTTTCCAATTTCATAAAGTATAATCTATTGAACATATAATCTATTTGCATTCGATTGTTGTCATAAAGTTGCTTAGTTCGATTATTCAACGTCGTTTTGAGAATTCAAAAAAAAAAATGTTTGAAGTTATTAAAGTTATTTTTAAATGCGCATTTTTTAGAATTTTCACACGTAAAGGAAATATATTAAATTAATGATAAATACTAAATATCTTGGGCTAATAATTATGACATTCATTTAAATAAGACAGCAACTATTAGCAAATAATTTTCATTTAATTGTTTCGTTTTATTTATTTATTTATTCATTTTATTTATTTATTGGAATATACTTTTTTTGATCCAATGGCGGGAACACAAGGGTGACTGAACCCTATGCCACAACAAGGCCAGAAATTGCTACTCATTTATCGTTACCCAGCGAGCACCTGTGAACCAAGTCACGGAGGCGAGTAGCGTTACCCGCGCCATACCACCACAAACCCGTTTATAGGGTGGTTCTCTCGATTGATGAATGGCCACATTCATACAACATCACAGAAGAAAGGACAGAGAGAACAGAGAAGGAAAGAAACATCCATGCCCAAACCGGGATTCGAACCCGGGACCAACAGCTCAGGAGTCAGGAACGCTAACCCCTCAGCCAATTGGTCGGCATTGGAATATATTTAAACTATTAACATAATTTTTCCAATATCATCTAGATTAATTAATTTATACAAAAGCGCTTGTATAATTTAGAAAATTAGTTAATTTTTTTAAATTTCAACTACATCTTTGAAGGCTGTGGCTTAACGAAGCCAATATATTGATAAGGTAAACAAGAAAGCTCTTGTCGTTTCCGCGCTGTCATTCAATGAAGGGAGAATAAGTATACAAATTTGGTATGACGTGGTTGAGACACCGGTCAGTCGAGAGTAGGAATATCAGTGGTTTTAAAAGCAGAACCATTGCGCACAGTCATCAATCGCAATTCGTACAGTTGCGAAGAGAGACGGACTTGTAGATGGAGCTCATTTGGTGCTCTACTACCTTATCAGCTGCTGCATCAAGTAGGCGAATATGTCAAGCGTTTGGGGATAGTGCTGAGAAGAAACGTACGGCAAGGCATTGGCTTCACAAATTCAGTTCAGGAGATTTGTCTTTCTGTGATGAAGTATCTGTGATGAAGTCGCTGGATGAAGCCGCTGGAGTTTCTGTGATGAAGTCGCTTAAGTGCAATTGATTCTATGGCTGATATTGAGTCGACAAGTATGACAGCCTTTTCAAAAGATTCCATGTTGGATTGCAGATTGGTCACCGTCAAGAGGATCGCGAGGACTTCGGCATCAAAATTAGTTAGATGTTTACCAACTGGAGCATGCTGCGAGAACAATCTGCTACAAGCATCAGCACCCGTAGCATTATTTATCCTTGAACCATCAGTATAAATTCGGATCCATTCTGGCTCGGGGTAATTATTGTCCAACAATGACAAGGTATTCATTTTTAGAAAAGCATCTAATGTGTCTTTTTTTCCTATTTCCATCTGTTTTTAAATTATATGGTATTTTCATAAAATTCAAAGGGTTAACTAGTATATTAGATTTTTCAACAGGAACATTTAGATTTAGGTCATTCAATATCTCTTCACAACACTCGATTGGAGAGATCTGAGTTTTAAGAACACTCACCTGCCAGTTATTCATCCAGTTAGCTCGCTGAGATGTTCTCATCCTAGCAAAAGTGTTAACCGCTTGTTTCTTTATCTCAACACCAATGGGAAGATTTGATGTATAGGCTTGGAGAGCCACTATCGGAGTTGTCTTGACAGTTCCCGTGATTATTCGAAGGGATTTATTCTGAATTCTCTCCAAGATATCCAACTTATATTGTGGGGCCGAAATCAGTACCTCACTACCATATTTAAGTACTGGTTTTTTATACGTGTTATATGTAAGGTTTAGAGTATCTTGGGTGCAGCCCCATTTTATCACCGGCAAGTCTTTTTAAAATAAATAATCTTTAATCCATTCTAGTACCAGTGTATTTGATATATTCCAAGAACTTTAATTTGCTGTCCATTGTAACTCCAAGATATTTTGTCTTCCCACTTTCATTCAATCTGGAGCCATCAATATACAATTCAAAATCAGATGATGCGTGTCTCAGGGTAAAAAACTGCTATATGGTTTTTGATTTGTTGATTGTCATATGATTATTCATAGCCCATGATTGGAGTACCTCCAAAGCTTTATTCATACTATTCTCAAGTTGTTGTCACTGTTTCTGCAGGTTACGATGGTTATTTGTTTCCGTCCATATAACCAAATCATCAGCAAGCATGCTTACTTGGCAATTCCCAATATCTTCCAGGCTCTTAACTAGATCATTGACATATAAATTGAAGAGTATGGGACTACACTCTGAACCCTGTGGCAGTCCGAACTTAGACTGCCTGCATTTGGATTCCACATTATTCCAACTAGTCTTGACCCATCTCTGTGCGAGAAATCTTTCAATCCAACTCAGCATCCTACCCTCTATTCCCTGACCTCTTAATTTATTTATGAGTTTTTTTCTACAGATGGTATCATAAGCTCCCTGGAAGTCCACAAATACCGCCAAGGAGCTCTTCTTAGCATTGAAACCTGATTTAATGGCGTGAACAAATTTCATAATGGAGTTAGAGGTAGACATACCATTTCTAAAACCAGCTTGTTCTTCCTCAATTAATTCAGAAGATTCCAAGAAATACTTTAATCTATTAGTCAGCATTCGCTCAAAAGTTTTTACTAATACTGAAGTCAGGGAAATAGGTCTGTATAAATCTAAATCATCTATAGGTTTTTCTTTCTTATGAATAGGAATGACTATAGCCTTAACCCAATCAGGTGGGAACTAGTTCTCTCACTCCAGAAGGTGCTATAGATCAACATTAGAGTGTTTTAGGCCTTTGGTCCAAGGTGCTTTAGGAATTCTGGAAATATATTATCCGAACCAGGTTGTTTCTTTGCTTTTAAGTTTTTAATAGCCTCTTCAAGTTCCTCCATTGAGAATAATTCATTAAAGATTCTCTTTTGATCCGTAACAACAGCATTGTTCATATTTTTGTTATTTTTACTTCGTCTCCCCTGTGATAAATGCTTATATTTATTAAGAAAATGTTTATTAAATCTCTCTGCAATGTTTTTATTATCAGTCTGCATAACAGCTCCAATTTTCATCGGATGGTTTTGTTTTACCTTTTTTGCATTGTTCAGTGTTCTTATAAGTCTATAAACTTTCTCACTATCTGTTCTGTAATCCATTCCATTCAGCATCGTATTCCAAGTTTGACGTTTAGCCTCTATGACTTTTTGTTTCATTGATGCACACTCCCTTCTCCATTCAATTACTGCTCGTTTCTGTTCTTCAGGAGACTTACCCCCTGTTCTCTCAGCCTCTAATCTGGCGGTATCTCTCTTTTTCCTTTGTGTGGAGAGCTCTTCATTCCAGAAAGGTTTATACTTAAAGAAACGTCCTCTTGGGATATTCATTTTAGCACTTTTTAGTAAGGCTGCTGTATAACTTGTGTAGAGCTTATGGGGGGGAGGTATCTTGGGGGATATTTGTCACAAAATTTTCCAAATCGGCTGAAAAACCAGGCCAATTAGCCTTTTTAAAGTTCCACATAGGTCTTGGATGGGAAAAATATGTATTCGCCTCTGAAGTATAAGTCACTAGCGTCATTCTATGTTCACTACCGGGATCACCCAGTACCAATTTTTGACATCCATCAACTAACGTTGGTGAAATCATAGCAAGGTCTGGGTTTGTTGAACTCCCACTATAGTGAATAAAAGTCTTAGGGTCTTTCTCGTTATATGAGATGGTCAGTCCATTTGAGTCTGCATAGTCCTCCACTATTTCTTCGACACGATTATAATACACATAACCCCACTTGGGGGAAGGAGCGTTGAAATCTCCCATAAAAACAGAATTTTTCAAAAGCAGCAGGGTGTCTAAATTCAAATGCTTATTGTTTGGAGGACTATAGACACCATGAATCCTAAATTGTTTATTTTTCTTCCACAAGGTAATAGCAACTATCTCTGCAAGGTCCTTCATCTGTACAACTTTGAAGACAGATATTAAATCTTGCTTTATCGCAACGAGTATACCGCTGGCTATCTGTCTTTTCTTATAAAGTCCAAATATTTTATAGTTAGCAATATCGTAATACTTTATATTTTGTTCAGTGATGTTTGCCTCCTGGACATCCACGTCCCTCTCCACTACAATCTTCTTTAATTCAGCAAATTTAGCCCCAGAGAGGCCACCTGCATTCCATTGAAGGACATTCAATTTGAAAGATTCACGTCTGCAGCGAGTAGCCATAGCCTCTAGCTGTCACTCATTTAGCACCACCCGGGAGGCACGGGTGGCTTAAGGTATGCCACGGACGCGAGCAACATTACCTCCCATATATATATATATATATATATATATATATATATATATATATATATGGATGTGTATGTATGGATGTATGCATGTACGTATGTATGTATTGCGCAGCTTTCTTTCTAAAACTATGTGTATGTTTTCAAGGAAGAAATAATAATTATCGATTTTTTATTTATTTTAAGTGATTTATAGTAACGAAAATTTTAATATTAACCGGTTGATTTTATTTTTTTCATGTAAATGCTATCACCAAATGTGAATATATTGCTTTACTTTTGCATAAAATTTGAACTTGTTTCGTAATGATCCTCCAAACGTATTAAATAATTTTATTTATTATTTTGCCACAGTTTCTTTCCGATGAGAGTGTTTCAATTTTTTATTCAATTGGTTTTATTATTATGATAACTTCTACTCGAAATGGAGTAAAACTTATATAAGAATGTTTGTCTTAGGTAGTCTTAAAATAAAAACTAAATTTCATTCTGAAAATCCAATATGAACCTTTGTAACTAATTTAAGCCGTAATTAATATGATTTATTTTAATAAATGGGATTAATTAATGCAATTAATATGACTTATTTAGATTAATGTATGTTATTGAAATAAACTTGATGGATCAATGCAATTACTGTGATTTATTGATATTAATGTGATTAATTTATGCCACAATTAATTTTATTAAAATGTAAAGTATTTCATGATAGGATGTAATTAATTGAAACCTTATAATTATAAACCTTTGAAGAGAATACAGGTGCGTTGTTCTTTTTGTTCTATTAAAATTGTTGTTTATGCGCAACCTCATCTGCAATGGAGAAAAAAATAAAAATAACTTTCCTGTTTTCGAAATTTCCGCAGGGTAAATTTTAAGGAATGACGCCATTTATTATTTTTATGTGACGTTAAAAAATCTTGTTTTCGTCTGATATAACGTATTCCTAAATGATTTTCATAATTCTCCTCCAACAGGAAATCCACTAGAAACGCCTTAGCGAAATTTCAGTTTGCATGTTAATCCATAACTAACTTTCACTAGCTTACAATGCACATTTAATTCCTTTTTAGTTATTCCACTATGAACATCTCATTTCGCGTAAGAAAACAAGCTTTAAATAGTTATAGTAATAAGTAAATATCGTTATTTATCCTAAACGCAATTTTTTTCTGAAATCTCAGTGCTCTTTTTATATTGGAAACTACAACCAGAAAAAAGCTTCTAGCTTTGTCCATGGGCGCATTTATAGGATTCTTTTCGTTTTTCACACTTAAAAACTGTTTGATTTAATTGTATGTAGAATAAAAGAATGAATGCTAAATGTGGAAAAAGCAATAAAAATGACTAGAAAATATGAAAGAGAAAACACAAAAAGCAATTATATTCGCAACATTGTAGCTTATCTTTAATCTTTTTTATATATTAATCTTATCATGAATTGAAAAGTGAAAGAAAAACAAAACACGATAGAAGCATTGATTCAAGGGTTTCTTTGCCAGAAAACAAATTTCATTTCCCCCATGAAGCAGCCTCGCCTTTGGACTTTGATTCCAAAGAGAATTCGAAAGAAATCTAATTATCAAACAGTTGGAACAACTAACAGTTCCTGGATCACCAAGAGCATAAAAATAACACGCAACTCAAAATGAAAGAGAGCCTTTTCTGGTATGAATCATTGTATTTTCTGCTTCCATTTCAATTGAATAGAAGCATTTATTTGACACAAAGAACCTGATTTATATTCTTTTATGCGAATGATTCAATTTATTCTCTGTTTATTTCAAATAGCTTTTCTTTAAGTTTGTATTTAATATAGTGGTGTTTTAAAATCTTTTATTAAGGAAAGTTTTTAAACGCATACAATTTAAATAAAAAATCACTCTTTAATATAAGATAACTATAAATATAAATTATTTTATTAATAATAATATACACATCGTTTTTATTATCCAATAAATAATTAAAGATGCATGAGGTAGTTTCATTTTCTATGAATTAGAACTGCGATGAACATGTTTCATTAATTTTATTTCTTATAAAAGAAATCATAGATTTTGCATATTATTTGTGTATGATCCATTATTTACAAATGTTTTAATATTTAATTCTTTAGCTGTTTTTAATGAATAATTTTTTTTTACCAGCACCACACAATTGAAGTAACCAGAGTTTTGATTATAGACTATTTTTATGAAAATATATCTTTGTGTTAATAGTAAAAAAATATGTTTTAAAAAAGTTACGTAAAATATATTATAAATTACTTTTACTATGAAAAAAATGAAATCATTCGTTTTTCACAATTTGCTATACCTTTAAAAATTGTTATATTAAGAAATTCCACTACAGTTTTTGTTTATTTTAAAATAATAAAGCTATCTATATTTTAAGATCTATAAAAATAAATGTCCCCGATTTGTTGGATTTCTCAAAATTTTTGCCGTATTTCAGATGCATTGGCATTCAGTATTTTTAGTTTTGGATTTTGCATTATTTTACACTCATAAATTATTCAGATTTAGAAAAAATTAATTATTCACAAAATTATTTTTAACTGATTCAATAGAATATGACAATTAATATTTATAAATTAAAACAAACGATACATTAAAAATATTTTAACCATTAACAGGATACCATTGTAAACCATTATAAGCAACACCACTATAAACACCATTATAAGCAATACTTTCGTTGAAAACCTTCATCATTTCTCAAAATTACTTCATTATTTGTTTCATATTAGTTTTTACATTATCTTAATGGCTTAAATATTCCTATTTCAATATTCCATTTGTAAAGATGACTGAATACTACTATATACAAAGACTGTTTTTACTAGCTGCTGTAACTCTGATTACAATTTAAAAATTTTGTTCACAATAAATTATCGTTCATACCGACGTAATTCTGAATCTAGAAATGACAATAAATATTTTTGATGCATGAAGCATTTACAGTTGATTTAGTGGCTGCATCAGTGCATGTTTATGCTTCTACCCCAGTCAATATTTCCTTTGTCACACCTTGTTTATTTTCCGTCCTATATTTATTTCGCTGTCCCTCAACGACTCAGGGTCTAACAGAAATATTTATTCAGCATATCCGTGTAACTGATGGCGAGAAAAGAAAGCGTCATTCGAATGACGAGAATAGAGAAGCAATATTTCAGTATTCGGCGACGATATTACTCGTGTTCCGTTGGTTATCGAACACTCAACTCAATCTCAAAAAAGTTTTGCATATTTTCTTGTTACTGTTTTAAGGAGTTTCTGAGAATACTTATGTATGTGAATATACATACAGACATACATACATGCATACATACATACATACATACATACATACATACATATATATATACATATGATAATTTATAATTTATTTCTTAATGATAATTAAGGAAAATTCACATCTGGAAAACGTTTTCACTGTAAAATTTTGAATACTGAGACGAAATTTCGAATACGAATTTCCTAGAATTCTTAATTCAGAAATTGCTCGGTTATTGTTTTAAGCAATCCTATACATTGTATTCGAACAAGAGATTAAATTTATTTTAAATTGTTATCATGGATTACACTTTTAACCTCATAAAAGAAAATTTGAATCTCATCTGATATGCAATACACGTATTTAAGAATAAAATTGCATTTGTTGACTGTATAGATGACAGCGGATAATCTTAATTACTAGATGAAGAAACAGGTTTGGTTGAATTAGGGTTTATTCGGTGCTAATTTTTGTTTTTAAACTCACAATTTGAGATTTTAGTTGATGTTTTAGACTGAGACAGCATTTACTTGACATGGAGAACCTGCGTCTCATCTCTGCAGTCAAATAATCATTGTTGATAATAATACTTGATCAAGATATTTGAAATGTGACATTGTTTCAAGGGTGTCATTTTTTCATTTTAAATGGCTGTGGAGTTAGTGATTTGTAGGAAGGGCTCAAGAATTTTGCTCAATCTTTATTTAGTTTTCAGGCTTCATTTACCAGCCTCATTTTCTAATAGATTGAAGCCTCTGCGACAGATTTTCTGGATCTAGCCATCCAGGTGATTGTAAGGTTTCCTGGCAGATCTCTTGCAGTGGCTCTCGAATAGCTTTTTCCAGAGCCTCGCTGAGCAGACAGAGAGTCGCACAGCCGCATCTATAAGAAGACTACAAAAATTTCCCGAGATTTACCATTCGTTATCCGGTTAAGTGTATTCGTTATCCGGTTAATTAATGCAGCCCGTGTATCGAATTTTTCCATTGTTTCATAAAGTTTAAATAGAATAAGGCTATGGTATACAGCTTTCAAAATCAATAAAAAGATACCATTTATAGATATTGAATTCCCTTATTTTTTAGTATGTGTCTCACAGCACGCATTTGTTCAGTAGTTGACCTACCTCTAAAATGATAAATAAGACAGCATCAAAATAAAACCTTTTTAATGAGAAGCCCTTTCCATAACGCGCACCTTGTTATTCTTATTTAAATCTCTTTGAAGGTTACATTAAAATGATTATTCTATTTAAAAGACATTTGAAGGTTATTTTGGAATGCCTCATTTTTTCTGTTATAAATGCACGCTCATATTACCGTAAAAGCACTAGCATATATTTATAATATGAATCCTTTATACTAGATTTTTTAAAGGAGGAACATTCAATCAGCCATTTATTCAGTATGCATGTATATCTCCAAGTATGTTGATCAATATTGCTAAGTACACAACTTCGGTAAAATATGTAAATTATAGAAAAAGGCAGTTCATCCAGTTCTGTTAAGTGATGAAGAAAAATGCGTTTCATGGCGAAGAACAAATTAGATATAAATAAAGGAATTCACAGGGCGATAACTTTGTTGATCTATCGTTCGATAATATCCTCTCGAAAATTAGTTTTCTAATATAGACCCAATATCCAATATTGAACATTCTAAAACAAAGAAATCAAACAGTTTCCAATAGCCAAACGAATTCACCAATTCTATGTTGATCGCGCTAAGAGCGCCAAGTGGTTCCCAGCAAAGAACCGCAGGACACTTTCAAGCACCCTCTGCGGTGACCAAGAGAGATGAAATGAGAGAGTATGACAGTTCCCAGAGGTCCGCTTTTACAGCGATTTCCTCAGCCCCAGCATTCCACTACTTTTGCCTGCACAGCGCGGCAAATGCAGAATGCTTTTGATGCTTCCACAGCCACCATCCTTCGAGGATCGACTTCTCATGCCTGCATTCGTGGCGTTCTTACACAAAATTAAATTAAAAGCATAGATTCCTCTGTCTCAAATGGCAACGATATAAATACAAACATACATAACGGTTCAGGTGAGCTCCTGACAGTACCTTAAGGCTAACGGGTTTGGATAACTCGCCTTACGTTTCTCATTCGTAGAAAATATCCTTGACGTCAGATAACATTTCATCTACGCCACATCTTATTCAGACGAAATAATTATTCGTCGACTTGCGTCGAATTGGCTGCTTAAGTGGCAGCAAACAAGGCGAAGTTCATCATCAAATGTCAGAAAATACTGTCGAAATTCATTTTGTTAATAAAGTAATTTCTTATATACGAAGTAAGGCTTAGGTTCGAGAAGTCGTTTTCCATGTATTCAAGCCATTAACACATGGACAATAGAACTGAAGAAAAAACAAAATGAAAAAGACAAGACAAATCCTTCACTCTATTTTTAGTTTAAATTTGCAAAAACGATTGAAATGTTTAAAAAATTCTTTAATGAGCAGAATTTAAAATAATAATTGCAATACTTGTAAAAAAATCTCTTTTAAATTTTATGAGTAAAGCTTTGCTTAAGCCAATATTAAAAATGTTCTTCATTTTTTTAAGCTTAAATGAATAACTTTTCTGTGAAAATATTGCATGGCAGGATACTATGTACACTGTTGAACAAATATTACATGGATGAAAAATGTATGCAAAATTAATTTCGTCGTCGGCTCAGGTCACACAAACCCTATAACTTAATACACAAAAAAGCATTCTCCGTAAATTTTCAACTGTTGCGTAGATGATCTACAGCTTGATGTTCATTTATTTTATGCAGCAAAGTGTCGCTCCGTTAAAAGATAAAAACTCTCAATTATTTGGCAAACAAATTGCAATACAGAAATACTATTTTTCTCTTGTAAAATGAGATCGTTAAAATAAAGACTGACATTTCAATATGAAACTATATAAATGTGCTACTTTTTTACATTTTAATATCAAATATAAGTATCGTTTAAATAATAATAAAGAGTAACAAATTCAGTAATGTCTGAGCACTTTAATATTTTTATACTATTTGAATGCTCTAATTTTATTTTAAATGTTTAAAATCTCCATTTACTCCATTTCCTCTACGAATTAACAGCAAATGCTGTGCAATAATTACTGAGAGTAACTATAAACAATGAGTGAATGAAAATATTAAGAAGTTACTATTATATTTGAAGTATCTACTTAAATATGCCCTTTTTTGATTTTATCTTTAAATAAATATAGTTTGAAAATTATTAAAGAAAATGAATTTGAGTAATATCTTAGTATATATATACTTTTCAAGTATTTCAAATGTTTAGAATCATCGATTACTTTATTGAATCCCTGAATAAATAGTAATTGTATTGCAATAACTAATGGGAATAGATAAAAGTAATGAGAGAATAAAATACAGAGGCTATTAACACTTTTTTAGAACGATTTCGATTAAGAATTTTAAAAAAGTAAATGTTTTAGAACAAAAATGTTTTTCAACAGCTTTTATTTGAAATGAGGAATAACATCTGCTACTTTTAAAGTTATCCTTCTTTCAAAATGTCACATGTAAACAAGCTGTGGATTGAGGGATATGTTTCTGCGCTTTCCGAAGAGAAATATTCTTATTCCAGGATTCAAAAACTTTGTGAAATGCATGCTATTAAAATTTTTAAGTGCAAAAGAAGCAACATTATTAATTGGACAGGTAAAAACAGTCATCATTATTTCTACATGGAAAGAAGACTCCAAACGAATATACGAAAAAAGTACGTACTGTTTCAAATGTTTCTAAAGTGAAATCCCTGGTAACAAGAGAAAATTCACCAACACCGAAATCAATTGCAAAGTCTTTAGATACATCTGTAGCAACAATAAATAAAAAATTAAATCAAGATTTACAAATTAAAAAAAGCTAAAAAACATAATGTTCACCAGCTTTTGCCGAGGCAAATGGCTCAACGCAAAACATTTTGTAGAATCCTGTATGAAAACCATTTAGCAAGAGATAAATGGAAATACATTGTGACCCTTGATGAAGTATGGGTTTACCAAAATGATTGCAACAAAAAAATGTCTATTTACTATAGAAAACGAGGAGAAAAAATGTACAAACCTGGTTCCGTCAATATAAAGAAAGTTTCAGTAAGGGATTTATAATAATCGCAGGTTTCTCATACAATGGGAAATTAAAAATAAAAAGAGTAGGAAAAAATGTTAAAATCAACTCATCATACTATCAGGAGAAGATTTTACGTCCAATATTTACAGAAGAAATTCCACTTCTTTATCCCAAAGACTTTCAAAGAGTGAAACTTCATCAAGACAAAGCTACAAGTCATACTTCGAAAACTACTACTGCATTCCTTGAAAAAATGAAGACTAATACAGGTATTGCATATATACCTTTTCAACATATTCCTGTGAAGTCCCCTGACGTTTCAACTATGGACTATTGTGCCTTTGGTCTGTTAAAAAGAGCTCTTTCTAAACGCAAACCCACTAAGATGGATGGACTCTGGAAAGTAGTGGAAGAGGAATGGAAAGCAATACCCCTGGAAATTTTACGAAAGGCTCTTCTGCCATGGAAATCACGATGCAGACTTATAGTCCAGAAAAAAGGCTATCAGATAGAACATTTAAAAAATAGTCTTTAAATATTAAATATTAATTAAACGGCCCCGAAATCATTCTAAAATGTGTTAATACCCTCTGTATTAATTAATTACTATTATTTAAAGTAACTAATTAAATGTTCTATTTCATTAGTTTTATTCTTCAAATAAGTATGGTAATAATGATTCAAAATGAGTAATATCTTAAAATATACTTTACAACTAATTGAAATAAATACAATTGCCATTTTCTCTATTTCATCCCCGAATTAATAGTAAATGCTTAGTAATGATTAATGTGAATAATCATACATAATGTGTGAATAAAAATATTTTTTATGAAACCATTACTATATATTTCAGGAATTTATTTCAATATGCCATTTCTTGTATTTTATTTTTAATAAGTATCGTTTGAATAACAATCTAGGCAACACAATGAAAATGAAGAAAATCTGAGTATTCACTTTGCAACTATTATATAACAAACTCTAAGAAGAAATGTCTTTGAGTTTGTAGCAAATTTATTGTAATACTTAACGAGAATAACTATAAGTAATAAGTAAATTAAAATTTTAAGAAATTACAATTATATATGAAATATTTACTATAATACTCAATGTCTTTCATTTTATCTTCAAATTTATAAAGTTTGAATAATAATAAAGTGTGAATCAAAAGGAATAATATCTTATTATATAACAAATATTTTAAATACTTAAAATAACCATTCACTCTTTTTCATCTTCAAAAAAAAATAGTAAATATGTTGCAATAGTTAATGTGTATAACTAAAAATAATGAATAAGTGAAAACATTAATAAAAAACTTTTATATATTTAAGTGTGCATTTTTTGCAATTTTGCTTTGAATAAACAATGATTGAATATCAATAAAGCGAAGAAAAATGTGTAATATCATAGTATAGTTTTTACTACTCTTTTATATATTTGAAAACAAAGTTTACTTTATTTCTTAACCGAATAAATAGTAAATTTGTTGTAATAGAAAAAAACATAAGTATTGATTAAATAAGGATTTTAAAAATTACTGTTATTTGAAGTATTGTGTGCCATTTTTTTCAATGCAATTAAAAAAAAAAAGGCTGTATAATAGGATCAAAATGAGTAATGTCTGATTATTTAGTTTATTACAGCTTAAAATATTAAAAATTCCCAATTTATACATTTCATTGCCAAATGAATAGTAAATTTTTGTAATAATGAATCTGAATAAACACAAAACTAATCAGTGAATATAAATATATAGAAATTACTATTATTTGAAATATTTAATTGAAAGTTCCATTTCTTGAAATGTATTTTTAAATAAATATAGTAGAAACAATAAAAATGAGAATCGAAAGAAGTAATGTCTGAATATATATTTTAACAATTTAAACATATAAAATCTTCTTTTTTTTCATGGACGAATATAGGGTTCCAGAAAAAGTTTCCAAACAAACGTAAAATAAACATTCCAGAGAGAATAAAAGTACATTACAGTGACAACATTAATTCTAATTTTATCTTAAGTATTTCTTTAATAATTCCTTAAATATCTGCGACAATTTCAAAATGATAACACACATTGCTTCAAAGTAGTAATAATAATTAAAAATTTTATGAAAAGCAGTCAGAAAAAGTTTGCGTACAGGTGCAAATTACAAAGATATTTGCAAATTAATCTCTATTTTTTAGCCACTGTGAGCCTCTATGCAATAAAATATCGTATGAATTAATTTTTACAACATATACATTTTAACTCTGGTGGCAATACAAAAAGTAGAATAAAAAATATTGTTGCGTTATTATAATACATTACAACTTGCAAACAAGTAGACTTAAAATGGATTCTAAAGAAAAAGAGATTGTTCCGGACGAAATGAAAATCATCTTAAGACAAGGGAATGAAGTTAAAACTCTTTGAGCAATTGGGAAGATAGTTGGAAGGACTCACTCTGCTATCCAAAGAGTGAGCAATAATTACAAGTCATTGAAATCTGTTATCTCAAAACCTCTGATAGGATGTCCATCTAAACTGACTTTACGGGAAAAGAGATTCATCTTGAACTCCGTAAGTTTAAATCCAAAGATTACTGCATCTCAAATAGTAATTGATATTAGAGAAAGGTTTAAAAAATCTTTTCATGAGGATACTATGAGAAAAATTCTGAAAAAAATCTGGCTATCATGACCATAAAGCCATATATTTCTACTGTCAATAAGCAAAAATGTTTGCATTTTGCCAGTGAGTATGTAAATAAACCTTTTGAGTGTTGGGGAAAAGTAATATCTGATGAAACCAATTTTGGCATCAAAGGGCGTAAACAGGTGGGGAGGAAACCAAGTACAGCTTTCGAAATTCAAAACCTTGTGTCTTCAGTAAAACACTGTGGAGTTGGCGGTTTTCTAAATATATATTAAAGGAAAATTTGAAACAGAGTGCACAAGATTTGAACCTTGGCGATGAATTTTGATTTCAACAATACAATGATCCAAAATACGTTGCCTACATTGTAAAGCTCCTGTTGTTGTACAGTTTTCAAAACTCAGTTGCATACTCTTTTACAATCACCAGGATGAAACCCCATCGAACATTTATGGAGCTTAAAATAACGTCGGAAGATATGTTGAAGAGAGTAATTATGAAGGAATGGAATAATATTTCATCTGCGGAAACTGTCAAACTAGTTCATTCTACGCCTAAATGATTGTAAGAGGCTCTTAGACCAGAAGGGTTTCCATCCAGACATTAATTGACAGTACATGGAAGTTATTTTTGAAAGTTTTTTCTGATCTGTATTCAAACTTTTTCTGACGGCTTTTTGAGTAATTTTAATTATTATTATTAATAAATGGAAACAATGTGTGTTATCTAATTGTTAGATATTTAAGGAATTCTTAAAGAAGTATATAAAAATTGAATCAATGTTGCACGATAATGTACTTTTATTCTCTCTAGAATATTTACTGTGCGTTTGTAGGCAGAATTTTTCCAGCAACTGAATTGTATAAATGTTTGAGATATAATTAAAATACTAATTTATTCTATTTCCTCGACGAATAAATGGCAAATGTGTTGCAATAATTAATGCAAATAGCTAAAAGTAATGAGTGTGAATAAAAATATCTATTAATTACTTTTAGTTAAAGAATTTACATAAATGTTCTTTCATTTTATCTTCAAATATTTGAATGATATTAAATTGAATTAAAATAAATTATATCTTAGTATCTAATTTACAACTCACTGAAATTTTTAAAATCAACGTTTACTCAATTTCATCGCCGAATTTATGATATATGTTTCGCAATAATTAAGGGGAATAACTAAAAGTATTAAGTAAATCAAAACAGTAAGAAGTTACTTTAATAAAATTTAACGTATCTACTTAAAGGTGCCATTTCTTGCAATTTATCGTTAAGGAAATATCGTTTGTATAACAATAAAGACATTCATAATCAGAAACATCCACATTATTTGAAATATGTTCATTTACCGTTCATTCTACTTCATCTCCCAGTATATTGCAAACTTGAACTAATATTGAATGAAGAAGACCGCGAGCACAATGGACGGAAACAAATTTGAAGCAATCATTCTTATTTGAAGTATTTACTCAAATATACCATTTCTTTCAGTTTATCTTCAAATATGTATAGAGGAACACTGATATAGTGTATCAAAATGAGTAGTAACTAAGTACATATTTTATTACCATTTAAAATGCTTAAAATCACAGTGTAATCTATTTCATCGTTGAATTAAAAGTAACTTTTTGAAATAATTAATCAGAATAATTATAAATAGTATGCGAATATTATAAAATTGCAATTATATATTTGAAGTATTTACTAAAATACACCATTTCTTATATTCTATCTTTCAAGAAGCATCATTTGAATAAAAATAAAAGCAATGAAAGTGAGACAATCTGAGTATATACTTTATTAGTATTTGAATAATTTTAACTCATATAATTAATTCTATTTTATTCCCAAATACGTAATAAATTTTTTGTAATATTTAATAATGATAATCTTAAGTAATATGTGAATAAAAATATTAAGAAATTACAATCATTTGAAGTATTAATTTAAATATGTTGTTATTCATTGCATTTCATCTAAAAATAAGTCTCGTTAAAATAAAAATAAATAGAATCAAAATGAGTAATGTCTAGCTATATATTTTACTATTGTTTTAAATGTTTAAAATCCCAGTTTACTCTATTTCATCCCCGTATAGTTTGTAAATGTTTACCAATAATTAATCGGAACAACTAAAAGTATTGAGTATATTATTTGAAGTATCCACTTATAAATGAGCCATTTCATGCAATTTATTTTTATATAAATATAGTTTTAATAATAATGAGGAGAATCAAAATGAGCATTATTTTATTATGACATTTATTATTAAATATTTAAAATCACCGTTTACTCTATTTCATATCATTCATTCAAAAATAATGAGTAATAAAAATGTTAAAAAATACTATTATTTGAAGTATTTAATATTTATTGAATATTTTTATATATTATATTCATTGTGCTATTCTTGCATTCTATTATTAAATAAGTATAGTTTCAATAACAATAATGAAAGTGAAAGTGAATTATATTTTGTACATATATTACGAAATATTGAAATATTTAAAATCACTTTTTTTATTTTACTTCTCCAAATAAATAGTAAATTTACAGCAATTATTAATGGGAATAACTAAATGTAATGAGGGAATAAAAATATCAAGAAATTACTATTATTTGAAGCACATTATTAGTTAAATGTGCTATTGCTTGCATTCAACCTTTAAATAAGTATAGTTTGAATAACAATAAAAAGAAACAAAAAGTGCTGTATACCATACAAATATTTAAAATATCTAAAATCACCATTTATTCTACTAATTGTCCTAATAAATTGTAAATGTGTAATTAATAGGAATAACTAAAAGCAATGAATGAATAAAAAAATTAATTAATTATCATTTGAAATATTGTACCATTTATTTCATTTAATCTTAAAATAAATTAAGTTTGAATGATAATAAAGTGTTTGGAAATGAGTAACATGTTAATGTGTGCTTTACTATAATTTGAAATAACCATTTACTCTATTTCATTGCCGAAATAATAGTAACTGTTTTGTATTAATTAATGAGAATACTCATAAATAATGTGTTAATAAATGTACTACGAAGTTTTAATAATATTTTTATGGTATTTACTTAAATGTTCCACTTCTAATGCATTTGATTTTTAAATAAGTAACGTTTAAACAACAGTAAAACAATGAAAGAGAGAAAAGTTTGAGTGCAAACTTTACCACTATTAGTCACATTTTAACTCAGCATTTATTTTATTTCATCTCACAGTATAAAGTAAATTTATTGAAATACTTAATGAGAATAACCATACCTAATGAGGGAATAAAAATATAAAAAAATAACTATAATTTTTGAAGTATTTACTTGATATTCTTGCATTTTATCTTCAAACATGTATTACTTGAATAACAATAAAGTGAATAAAATCGAATAATATCTTATAATATACATAAGAACTATTTCAAATATTTAAAATCATCGTATAATATAACTCAGTTGTTGGCAACCTGGTCATTCAAATGAGCCAATTCCAGATAATTTATTATTGAATTTTATTCAAAGAGCCATTTTTTTAATATAACCTTTGCTTTAACAGGAGACAATATTACGGAATTAATAATTTGGATTAAAATGCCCTCTCAAGGTTTTCTATTACAATTATCTGATATATTAACCTAAATGTGCACCTTTTCCTGTAGTGTATCGTTCAATAAATATAGTTTGAATAATAATAAAGACATTTAAATTCAGTAAACTTTGTGGACACAATTTATTATTATTTGAAACGCTTTAAATAAACATTTATTGCATTCCATCGCAAAATAAATAGTGAATATATTATAATACTTGATGAGAATAACCATTAGTAAAGAGTTCATAAAATCATTAATAAATTACTGTTTCTTGAAGTATTTATATAAATGTATCGTTTCTCCACTTTATCTTGAAATAAATATCGTTTGAACAATAATAAATACAAACAAAAAGACCTTAGAGCATACCATTATTTTAAATATTTAAAATTACCATTTACTCTATTTGATATCTGAATAAATGGGAACTTTGTTACAATGCATAATTAAGATAACCTTAAGAAATAAGTAATTACAAATATTAAGAAACTATTATTTGAAATATTTACTAAATTGTCCCCTTTCTTGCAAAACATTTTCATAACAAATATTGTTTGCTTATTAGTGAAAATTTTAAGGGTAAAGTCTTAATATATTCTTTACTATAATTTAAAATAATTAGATCATCATTCCTTCTATTTCATCACCAAATAAATAAGTAAATTTTTGTTTTACTCAAGGAGATTTTTCATGAGTAATGAGTTAGTAAAAATATTGAAAAATGATTATATTACTTGAAATTTTCTCTTAAATGTGCATTTTTTGTATTGGATTTTCAAATAAGAGTTGTTTGAATAATGCTTAGTGGAATACAAAATAATAATGTCTGACTATATACTATTATTCAAAATCATTTACTCTATTTTATCTCAGAACTAATAATAATTGTTCTTTACATTATTAATTACATCTATAAATGTAAATGATGAGTGAATAAAAATGTTAAGAAATTACTATTATATTTAAAGTATTTACTTACATCCGCCATTTCATGTATTTTATCTACCATATATATATATATATATATATATATATATATATATATATATATATATATATATATATATATATATATATATATATATATATATATATATATATATATATATATATATATATATATATATATATAGTTGAGATGCTGTCATTATTTATTTGAAGCGACTGCGAGAAATTTTTATTCACAAATATTTCACAATACAAAAATCAAAGGAACATTTTTAATGAAATAAATATTTGAATTTTACTGAATATCTTTTCTTGTCATTTTATTCATATTGATTTGTATAAATGAAAATATTTTATATGTCAATTATTGATCAGCTTATTTGAACCATGAATAGTTTCATTATAAAAAATTGTAAGCAATATAAAAAATAATCTTACCAAGCAGAAACTTCAGAAATTAGAGTTGATATTCTTAACAAAGACTTGATGCCGACCAATTTGTCTAGTGGTCAGCGTTCCTGACTGCGGATAAGGAGGTCCTGGGTTCGAATCCAGGTTCCGGCATGGATGTACTTTCTATCTCTATCTATCCTTTCTTTGTCCTTTCCTTGTATGAATGAGGTGTGAATGGTTGCCTACCCTATAAACGGGTACCTATGGCATGTGTATAAAGCAAAGTCGTACTTTCACCTTCATGGTGCTCCTATTAAACGAAAGTTGACTTAAATTCGTATAGCCAAGGCATAGTGAGCTTGGCTTGTCCAAGTGTCATTAGTAACAACAACAATAAAGACTTGATTCGTGATATACAGATGCAAAAAAAGAGAAAGAAACGATAATAACGCGAAATACATGTAATTATGCGAAAACGTTGTATTTATATATATTTCAGGTGTATTTTTGGAAATAATCAGAAATGCATTATTTTATAAAATAATATTTGTGGGTATTATTCAAAATTTACAATGCATTTTATCGTTGTATGAAATACATATTTTGTGATCTCCGGCGAATTGTCACTTTTGTAACTGAATGACACGCAGTTCTATGCTCGGAATGCAGAACGTTTTTTCATTTATTGATAATATTAAAAATGATATTTTAATACATATATATATATTAAAGTAATGAATATACAATATAGTAAAATATGAACCACTGCACATAAAGATTACAAGAAGTATAGTCAGCACAAAAGCAGCAAAAGAAAGATTTGCCAGAATAAATAAGATAAAACTTGAAAAACATTGAAACCAGAAATACAAAATTAGAAAATTACTACAAAATATAGAAAGGAAATGATAGCAGGAGAGCCTTGGGACAACGTCTTCACCAGGAGGGAGATGGCCAGCTATGCCTAAACTCTCTTTCCTGGCATATGCAAGAAGGATGTCAATAATGAAATACATTTTCTGTGATTGCTAGAAGATTTTTTTCATAAAAAGATGTGAAAATGATTTAATTAACCATGAAACATTACATTTCTCAATTATATGAGTAAAAAGAAAAGTAAAATTTTTGTTAATTGAAATCTAAGTGCTTAGTTGTTTAAGTAACTGTAGCGTTCATGAGCTCGAATAATACTAAAAAGTAAGATTTTTTTTTATCTAAAACTTTTTAATCCATAAAGGGATATAAATTTCTGTTTGAAACTGCATATTTTAGTGTAAAATGAATAATTTTGGTTACAATCAGAGACTACGAAGTTGGAAGTAAGTATTGGCTCTGAGTCTCCTCCAATAGATGGCACCACCAGCCGATCCATACCCTCAATTTTTACTTTGATCTGGAGACCGTTGGATATGCAAATTTAATCAGTAGGGTGCGGTTTTCGCTTAACCAGAGCACCACGAAGGTGAAAGTACGACTTTGCTCTAAACTCTTCCGATAGAGGGCAACTACAAAGGATTCCCTACTTCAATTTTGACATTGATCTGAAGGGAGAGGGAATTCTATCCTTACCATTACACCCACATGGTAATTGCTCAACAACCGACTATGAGACTTTTGTTTTGCAGATTTAACAAGTACATATATCGCATGTACTCGGTGGATCTTTGGTGGAATCGGGAATCGAAACCAGCTCTACCGGACGGAAGGCCTATGCCCTAACCGCTAGGCTGTCAGGCCCTCTATTTAGGGCAGCATTGGCCTGGTTGGTTTGGGTGTTGTTCTCAATATCGGAAGGTAGTGGGTTCGAATCCCCGCTTAACAGAAGATGCGTTGCGTTCGAAATGGCGACTGGGACACGTTAAAACTGCGTGATATCGCAATGTTCTCTAATGAAAATGATACTTCTGGAGGTGGTAGATCAAGTATTGGGGGCCTTCTGCTTGGTCCCTGCTTCAAACTCACGAAGACTCTACCCTGCTGCTTCTATCTAATTGGTAGAGAGCATCTCAAGGCCATATACAGGGAAGCATGCTGATGCAACAAGTGCCCTCCATACAACTTCCAATCCAGAAGTTCAGTTCTTTTCTAAAAGTGACATGTATAATTTCTCTACTGAAGTTTCCTTTAGCTTTCAGTGACTCATTAGTTTACATTCTTCGTGTACTGGTATGTTTTGTATATTAAATTTAGGATAAAAATTAAAAAAATTTATGATATGCACCAAGAGTCATTGCGCAAATTGTTCCAAACGGAAACATTTTTATTTGCCTTAAGAGCACAAAGTTTAGTAGGCTTCGGTGACTGAAATACGCTTGGTATCAAGCAATCACTTGGTGTCCGAAAGCATTGATTACAGGGAAGATAGTAATACACGGTAATTTATGCAATTATTTACTTCATTATTTTAAAATAAACGCAACCATTGTGACATGAATTCAAGAACTCTTATTCTGCTTTTAGAGCAAATATTTAAATTTCACAGTCACTTCCAACCAAACTCAAAAAAAGAGTGCAATGAGCACTCTTTTTTTCCTTTAAAAAAGAGCACCCTACCAAATATTGGTGACGGCAAATTCGCCGGAATGAAATTTACATTTGTAGAGAGATAAATGTTTCGTATAGTATCCACAAATAAAAGTTACTTTTATCCGTATTTGGTATTTTCCCCGAATAAACTATAAAGAGTCCTCTATTCATTGAAAAGTAATATTAAATTACTTTTTGTGCCTCGATCTTCATGTGGTGTAAATGAATCTGAAAATAATAAAATAATATAATAATTCATATAATAAAGTAAGTATTTTATCCTTCATAAAAATAAAAAATTAATATGCCTCAAATACTTCTCATTATCATAGAATAGATTATATTCCTTCTTTTAAAGTGTATTGTTATTATTAATTAAACTCAGGAACACCTATAAATTTTGCTATCATAAAGAGAACGTCTTTGTACTTTATTATTGCCCTTTACAAGTTTTATTATGAGCCATAATACTCTACAATTATTGACATAAAAATACATTTGATACTCTAATAATCTCGTATAACAGGCTATATCTCATTATGATTTGGCCCTGAGCACAATGTTGTCAAATGCAGGTTCTAAGTATAAAACATTACTTTGCTTAGTTAAAAATGTCGTTGTTGTTTAATTTGAATAAAAATAGCTGGCTGAAATTAATTTTATAGTATAAAACACTATAAAAGATATTTTAAAATAATATTTGTAGCAAATAGGCTTCTTAACTTTTAATACACGTCATTAACATCTATGGTTTTCATTAACTGTCTTAAAAGACGATCCCTAATAAGAAAATTTAAAAAACATGATTTGATAAAATGTTTTGGTCCTTTCCTTAAACAAATTACTTTTATATTGTTTTGTTAAGACTTGCGAATAAGAATGTAAGTTCGAATTGTTACTTTGCTGGTGTTTTGCACATTTGGCATACAAATGTTAAATCGAATTTAGATAATATCTAAATTTAAATAATGGTGAATAATTTCTCTGATGTCTTGAAGTTGAATTAAAATTTTACTGGAAATGCTCAGCTGCGAGAGACACTTCAAGCGCAGATAATTTGCTTGCTTACATTAATGTTTAATTTCATAAATAAACATTAATGTAAGCAAACAAATCATTTAATTTCATAAATAATTTTATTTTCGATAGCTATATTTTGCGATTAGTTAGCAACATGAATATTCTACTTAGAAATTCACTGACTTTTATGTGTGGCAAAATTAGATAAGCAAACATTGTCATCTAAGATTCTTCATGTTTTCTGCAATATAAAGTGTTTAGTATATCATTGTATTTAGTATGCAGTGTTCACTACTTTTGATGGGAAAAGTAAAACTTTATCGACAAAACAATAATCTCTTTATGCCAAGTCTTAATTAAATGAATTGAATCTTCAATAGGGTGTAAATTTCCAATTATGCTTTTAAATTTACAATGTGTAAATTTTTTTGTGTTCATTTTGAATTCGAAATAAATTTTTGTCCTTACAAATAAAAAATTGTAATCACCCATTGTGTTTTCTGTAGTGTAGCAGCCTAAAAACCTTTCGCAGCCAATTTACATGATCATACATCATTTGCCAACAAGAAAACAATACAAAAAACGGAAAGAGATTGGTTCCTATTGTTCATTTAAGTAATTTAACGATATCTTGATTAAAGTTTGTGATTTTAATGCAATGAATGGTTATAATAAATTATAATATTATATCTTCACTGTCGCGTATTATTCAAAAAAGATAAATATACCATAATTAGATTATGCGGAACGACTGTATCATTTTATAAATGTCTTTATATGTCTATATATTATTATTATTATAAATAAAATCAAATTTACTTATTTAATGAGAAAAAGGGAGGATAATGCTCATCATTTATATCAATGCTAATTGACAAATAATAATTCAACCATTTCATTTTGTTATTCTTAAATGTCATTGTTTTAAATTAACAAAAATTACACTGTACATAATTAAACAAGTACATAATGAAACTGTACATAATGAAACAGCAAGTTCTTGATTTGCTTAAAATTACTTTGTAAATGCATACTTTTGAAAAATTTAATCCTGGAATATACATTTTATGTGCCCAGTTCTAGAATCTAATATACATCAGGAATTTAATGTTATGGAAATTATTGTTGGTATAGAGAATGCAAGATTTTTTAAACATGTGCTTTTTAATATCAGTAAAATACAAAAAATATTGCAAATGGTCCAAAAGGCTTTTGCAAACCACTAGCTCCACAGCTGCTTTTCTTATAATTGGCTTTAACTAAATATAAGCGTGGTGATTTAATGCCACAATATGTGGAATAACAGAATAATGTTGAGATTTATTGCAACAAATTGTCAGGTTTGGAATTTACGATGCAGAGATTCCTATCTCTAGTTACGTAGTAAAATGTACCATAAAGAATATGTATTATTCTAATCTGTATAAACAAGACACACTTGTTTAAACACATTAGCAAAAAATGCATTAACTATGCTAAAATACCAATCTCTTTGTGTATTAAAGAGGCAAACATTTTAACTTGCATGTTTATTATTGGGATGTATATTTTGGACTTAACCACTATCTTTTACTTGTGTTGCTGTATTTTTATCGGAATGATTAGACAACTAAGAAGTAGATACATCCAATAAAAATAGTTTCGGAAAGCTGAAGAGTTTAACGATTTATAAGTCAAAAAATAGTAGATTGTGTGACCTGAAAATCTATAAAATTATGTCCTTAATTGACAAATTTATCAAATGTGTTATGTCCTAAATGAAATTTCATATATCTTTATGTCAAATTGCTTATATTTCTTATTTGCTAATACTCATACGTTAATTTTATAATAAAAATTTTTATTTTTGAATAGTTACATTTCAGACAATTTAAATTAGTAACCATTAAAATGTGTACTTTAATTAGAAATTCATTGATTGATATTTATTTTACAATATGGCAAAATTAGGGATAGTGGGATAGATCTCCCCAAATGGCGACCTATGTGAATTTTTTTCTCCAAGCTGAATGCATGTTTTTGGAACGAGAAGTTTCCAAAGTCTATTTTAAAAAAATCATATGACAGAAGAATGACATAAAACACAAGTAAAAATCAAATCTGGCAGCTGAAAAATACGAAAAGCAACAAAAACTAAAACTGGCAACACCAAAGAGAAAATCGGCAATACTATAATCAAAATAAAGGAAACCAGATTTGGCGAGAAATCTCTATCATGCATACAAAATTAAATCAATAAACATTTCCACCGAAAGAAATTCAAACTTTAAAGAATACTCAAATACCTATCACTTATTATGCTTCAATATTTAAAATAGTGTCATATACGGAATAAAAATCCTCGTCGTCGTCATGTGTTATCATTCATCAATTTAGTAACCATCACATCCACTTACAGACACGTTACAAACATTACCTTACAAACGCGTAATCAACGATAACATTGCATTTTCCTATGCGTGTATTGCATTATATAATTTAATAAACTTAAGAAAGGTAATACGTTATTGGTCACAAGGTAAATCTTATTCATGATACTATTATTTAAGAAAAAAATAATTTTTGAATTGAAAAGAAAAACAAGCCTGAATTTCTATTATCTATTTCTACTGTATAAATCTGAAATTATTTTATATTAGTTTTAACATTTTTATAAAATAAGTTCTATATTACAATTTTCATAAATACATACAATAAAAAATTCTATGTATAAGTGGAGAATTTGCAGCTGTCTAAAAGTCTGAAAAAAATGAGAGCATTTATAAATAATAACATCTCATAACAGACAGAAATAGGAAAAGTCAAAAGACACTTTTAACTTGGAATAGTAGCGTCTTCTCAGTCTTCGACACTTTTCAGAACATGAAATGGAATTGGCTTCAAAATTCTGAGCCCCCAGACGTTAGTGGACATCAAAGTGTCTCAATGGGGAAGGAACTGCGGGTGCTGTACATTTCCTGCAGCTATTCCTCCTCATCCATTCTTTGAAGGGTCCGCAGTTCTGTGACTGGAAGAAAAGGGAAGATGGGTTAGTTAGATCTCATTTCGAAGATTTTATCTCCTTCCTCCTCATGACTCGAACAGTGGATCATTCAGTTAAACTGATCTGAAGAAATATTTACGAAAGTATTTTTAGGATACCGGACACTTTCCGAAAACTTTCCTTTTTTATGACGAGTGCTTTTATAATTCTTAATGGATAAATATTTGTACTAGTACTCCGAAAAAAAACACGTAATCTGTATAAAAACAACACGTAATATGAAATTTTGAACAACATAACTAAATTGAACTAATTAGATTTAATTCCAAGGGAGTAATTTAAGAAAAATATACATGTGGGGTTATGATAACAGCAATATATAATAATATATTGTTTTTATAACCAGAGTATAGTGTATAAATTTTACTATAGTAAAAATTGACTGTATGTAAATTATTCTAATGAAAATAAATGATCTTGAATTAGAAAACTACATTATTTGGAGTAATGTAATCAACATTTTGATAAAGTTGATATTATCGTATCATTTATTTAGAATATATATATATATATATATATATATATATATATATATATATTGCATTATGCAAATGACGTGAAATGCGCAGCTCTCCAGTGCATGCAGGAAAAGAGGCACCGGCAGAGTGGGCAATATATGCACCTTTATCGCTTCTTGGAAAATAATCGTTGAAAGTTCGTTCTTGTCGCAAAGGACGCCTGTAATGTCAGGCCATCGTCGACTGAATCAGTTCCAGCAGACAGTTGAGTGTTCGATAGGCATGTTAATCGGACTGAGAAGGGCAGGTTGGTCCTTACGGCAAATCGCAGCTGACAGACACGTGGTTGAGCCCACTAGGCACCAGCCGGGGCGAAGATGGTTGGAACAAGGAACTGTAGAACATTTGCGGGCTGTCGGTGGAGATAGAGTGACGTCAGCACATGTGGATCAATGCGTCCGAATGGAGGCGGTGGCAAAGCACATCTACCGTAATTCTGCAGCATGTGTAAGACATCCTAGATGCTCCCGTGTTGATCAAAACCATTTGCCATCGATTGTTTGCTAGTGACCTGCATTTATAGCGTCCGTTAAGAAGGCTGCCATTGACCGCTCAACATGGACGCCAACGTCTGGAACGCAGCCCGATTAGGGCGATGTGGGCGACGGAGTTGTTTCTCAGGATCGTTTTCTCAGATGAGTCACACTTTTCTGTTTTTCACTGATGGTATGGCGTCGACAAGGAGACTGGTTCAATTCGGCAGTAATTGTGGAACGCCTTACCTAGCGACAAAAAAAATCAACCCGGAAAAAGTGTATTGTTTTAGTAGTACTTTCTTGTAATATAGTTTTTATATCTTTTATTTATCTGCATTCTTCGTGTGTTTCTTTTGTTTTTATATATATTATAGCGGTAAAAGAATTTTTTTCGAACAATATGCTTAAGTAATAAGCATTTTTTAAATTTTTTTCAAAATGCTAGTAAAAACAAAAAAAATTAAAAAAATAAAATATTGAAAATTTCTTTGAAATTATTACCTTCTTTTTTCAATGATTTTTGGGCACATTTAAATTATGGTGGGTATAAAATGTTCAAAATATTTTGCATCTATATAGCAATATAATATTATATGTCATAAAATCATGCAATTAATTTATTTCTTGGGAATTTTACATAAAGAACATATTGTTCTTAAATGAAATTTAAATTTGATGTTAAAAAATGAATTATAAGATATATGCTTATTAATATAAAGATATTGTTGAATATATTAAATATTTCATCAAACATTTCAAAAATTTCCATTCAAATATATGTTTTAGAATTATAAGTGAATTAATTTACACAGAAACTTTTTCAAAACAACCAGAAGTTATTTTTTATTGAATTAATTAAATTTGTGATCAATAATTTGGAAATTTTGTTCTAATCATTCATGATAACTACTTCATGTGCAGAATATTCAAATTCATATACAAAATAACTTTGATAGGTATTTAAATATAATTGACGACATAAATGAAGTAATATTTTTCTTTGAAATTCTGGCCGGAGTTACAGATTGGTTGGTTCAAGTCTACAGTGATTTTTTTTTCTGATGTCGGTTTTCAATTACCTTCGGCACCCATTTCTTGAAAGAGTCTTGCTGTAGTTTCCGATTCTCCTTCACCGGGCTGGGGACGTGTCCACGTCAATGTGTGACGTCCAAATTCCTTTCTCTAGTGAGGCGCAGAAGTGCGTAGGTGTGACCGCGTCACCTGTCCGGGGTCCGAAACTACAAGGCAGTTGGTGATACTCGAATATTCCAAGCCCTAAAGGCACAGTCATGTTCGTATGTAATTTCCAATTAAATTCTACTAAAAAAATGACCAAAAGTTTTAAGGTGAGGTAAAATGTTTGTTGATAACAACTAAAGTCAACTTTTTCCGGAACATATCACAGGTTACATTTCTCACCATATGCAAAACCTCTTCTAGTTATCATTGAGTCACATAATTTTATTATTGAAGAAATTCCGAAATTCCTGTGGCAATTCATGACAGTAATATATGTTGCCATCCAAGCCCTCTAAATAAAATTATTTTCTTTGGAAAGGATTATATTCTTCCGAATACCATCCCAGGTCATGCTCTTTTCTGTCAACTTCTGCTACTTAATTTTCTGATATTTTAAGTTTTATTCATGCATCAACTTTGATTTTCTTGGAACTAGTAAAATATATTCCCCTAATTGGCAATCTATGGGGCATTTTTCATCGCCAAACAATTCAAACGCTGTTGCTACTTGAAAAATTTAATATATATACTCAACAAAAATGACATAAAATGCGGGAAAAAAACCAAACCTGGCAACAAAAAAATCTGAAAACCTACAACAGCTCAATTTGGCAACACCAAAGGGAAAACCGGCAACACTGTAATCAAAACAAAGAACGCTTTATTTGGCCAAAAATTTCTTGGGAGAATATATCACACTTATACCACATTATTTTTTTAATTTATGAAGCTTAGCAATAAATTTGATATTAAAATTTTCTAGGCTGTATTACACGAAATAGTTTAAACTTTTTTCAGCGTTATTTTACGATTATACAAGTTCCAGTTCAAAGTTGAAAATTTCTCTTTCATCGGGAGCACATATATCTATCTATCTATGTCTATCTATATATACATATAGCTTTACTCTTAACCAGTCATTTAAATTCTCCATCTTTTTCACTGGAAACTCTATGAGTAACAATTATAAAACGTTTAATTAGCTTACGTATTTCAAATTCCTTTTTCCAACTCCTCTATGAGTTAGACAGTTTATTGACATTGTAAATTTTTTCATAAGAGCAAATTAAACTCCAATTTTCTTTATGAAAGTATTGTTTTTACTTGTTTTGTGGTACAATGCTAACAAATAATTCTGGAAGAGTTTCTGCCTCTCTCTTTCCCTAAAAAAATTTCAATGAGATTCATTTTTAAGGTCAATATAAATTATTTTTATTTGGTTATTATAATTAACTGAGTCATTCTTTTGACTTGCTAAAAGTCTTGAAATTCTTCCATTAAAAGTCATAACCACAAATTTTAATGCATTAAAAGTAATGCATATTTTTATTTATGCAAATTATAGTAGAATACCTTTAATTTACTTGATAATTGTATTCCAGTAATTAGTGTAATATTTTTCACAGATGATAAAACCAGATATATTTACTTTACGAAAAGGCAACGCTTCTTATGTTAGTTCTAGTAAAATATATATTCTAATGGAAAAACAGTTTTCCTTTTTGAGTATCTTCCTAAACAGCACAAGATTTATTTTACTTTATAACTTATCACCCTTTTTTATAATCAGTATCAATGAGCAAACTCTGAAAAAAATTTTCTATTTCAATGAAGGAATCTTGCAATATATTTTCATTTCTTAGGAACTAATAAAGTAATTCTTATAAGAACCATTCTTTATCATGAAAAATGTTTTAATTATGTTTTCAATTTTTAGTAAACATTTGCTTTTGCAAAATTTGTCTTCCAAAATTAGTGAATATAAAATAATAAATATTTTTCCAATCAATTTCTTTTAACTCTGCAGTTCTTTTTTTATATCTTCTAAACGGTATCTGGGTGTTATTCGTGAAATTATTTACCCTTTTATATAAGTTTTGAAATAAAAAAATCGTTTTGATTTCAAACGGAATAGGCCGACAGAGCTATTGGGTCTCAATACTGAGATTATAATCTTCAAATTATATTTAGAGCACATATTATAAGAACAATGTAATCCCTAATATATATATATATATATATATATATATATATATATATATATATATATATATATATATATATATATATATATATATATATATATAATTATTTCCAAAAAATGTTACATAAAAATTAAATACCAGATGCACATTATTTTTCTTATGAAATTTAATACATTTCTTCTTTTTAATATTATATTATTTCTTATTCATTGGTACTTTTTGTTTAGTCATCAAGTGATAAAGTGCAAAGGAATGTAATAATACGTACCATACTTTTCCGCAGACAATACACATTAGCGTAATCACCGTACTGAGGAAAATAGCATGAAAAAATTTTAAATTACCCATTAACACACCGTTAAGTTTGATTGCTAGAAATATTGTTGTGCGAACACACACAACACAAATATATATATATATATATGTATATATATATATATATATATATATATATATATATATATATATATATGTGTGTATTACAAAAACACATAACATTAAATTAACAGAACAATAAATTATAGTTGACAAATGCTGAAACTTAATAACGTTCAATTGCATTAATTTTTATTTATGGAAATAGTATTGCACTCATAATATTTATACAGAATAATGCAACAGCAAAACAATAAAATGAAAGAAAGAAATTATTTAAATGTAAATTTTACTGGTAAAAAGAGTTATATCATTTTGAAAACAATGGGAAACCTGTAAAACCTGACTCTTTATTTTCTAAAATAATAAAAGTTTTATAAATTCTGATCTTATACCAGCCACAGTGAGTCCCAGTGGAACCCCTTTTGTCCCCTCGGTTTGGACAGTCCACCACGTAAGGAGCTCTACTCACACGCCCAGTGCTGAGCCTGGGTTCCCTCCAGGGTTACTGTCCGACGACCTTCTCCACCGCATACCTTCGGGTGGGACGGTGCTCTTCGGTAATGTTATTACCAAAGTTATTATTATTAAATTCTGATCTAAATATTAAAAATTTATTATAATGGTTATTATATTTTCTTGCATTACATTTTCTTTATTAGAGAAAATAATCTTTATTAATCTTTGTATCGTGACATCCGATCATTTTGACTGAAAAGTTTTCAATGATTTCTAAGTTGAAAAATGGTTAATGACAACAATTAACAGTAATGTGTTAATATTTATACAGTAATGCATTTAGACAATAATAATACAGTAATGTGTTAATTTCTTAATTTTTAATTCTGTAATTAGCTTTTTCAAATCACAATGGATTACTTTTTATTTCAATTACCTGAAAAAATAAGCTTTCGTTGGTTTAATACAAGTAATAATTTAATTCTTAAATACACAAAAGTTACTGTATTTCCTTTTGAAAATGATAGTATCTCGTATATGTTTATAACAATTGTTAAAAAGCATAATGGAACATGATAATATATTGCCGCATAGAGAAAGCTTTCCAACGAGCTCAGTGGCCGAGTGGTCAAAGCACGCGATCCAAACCCGGAGGTTGCGGGTTCGATACCACGGCTGTTGTATCCAAAGTATGGATTTTTGTTTGTTTCTTTAATTATTGTTTCCTTATGTTCTCCAACATTCTAGACCTTTCTTTGTTATGTTAATTAGTTGTTTCTCGAATATTCTATTACTGTATAAAAGCTTATACCCACTAGTCGTGGGCAACTTCTCGACTTTGTAAGGTTACAAGTCACTACTTTCCTTCAATAAACTTGTTTGTTTAAATCCAACGGTGTGTTCACTTAAATCTTCGTGACAAATTTGGTGGAGGCGCCGGGTATCGATCCCAGTACCTCTCTCTTACCAAGCGAGAGGTACCGGCCGCATCCGTGTTTGGAGGCATCGTGGAGAACGCGCATTGCCAGCTTGCATTGGACATCGCCATACTGGCCCATCTGCTGGAGTGATGGTATGGGGTGCCATTGGATACACGTCTCTATCACCTCTTGTTCGCATTACCGGCACTTTGAACAGCAGCCGTTACATTCCCGATGTGTTAAGGCCCGTGGCTCTGCCCTATCTTCGATGCCTCCCTAATGCTTTGTTTCAACAGGATAATGCACGACCGCATGTTGCCCGTACTGTTCTGCACTTCCTTGATACAGAACAGGTTCGACTTTAACCCTGCCCAGCACGTTCTCCTGATCTGTCACCCATTGAGAACGTGTGGTCAATGGTTGCCGAGTGATTGGCACGCCATCACTCACCATCCACTACTGTCGATGAACTGTGGCATAGTGTTGAAGCTGCATGGACTGAGATCCCCGTACATGCCATACAATCTCTGTTTGAATCTATGCCTAGGCGGATAAATGCTGTTATTGCAGCCAGAGATGGCTGCTCTGGGTACTGATTTCTCAAGATCTATACACCCTAATTTCCTGTAAATCTAATCACTTGTTCTTTCCACTATAATGTATGTGTCCAATAAATATCGTTCTGTTATTTGCATTCCTTCTTGGTGTAGCAATTTTAATGGCCAGTAGTGTAATTTCCTCTCAATGTTGAATTTTGTTGCAATTATGTTTCATATGTTTATAAATTTAATTTCACATTTTATATTTTTACTTGCAAATTTTAAATTTAGGATTAATATACACGAGTATGAATAAAAACGGATTGTTTTTATCCATTGGTTTTAAAGTAAATTGCTCTATTCTTTTTATGCTTCATTTTGACCAACATAATTAAAATTGGCTACATATTAAAAGGAAAAATAATGCATTGCAAAATATGGGATATCTTAACTATAAATAAAAATGTGTAAAAATAACTTAAATCTCACTGAATTATCTAAACAATTTTTTTTTATCTGTTCTCTTGGTAAAAACCATCTTAATATTTTCCTACACAGTGAAGTAAAACAAGCATCAAATATTTATCCTTATAAAGAAAATTTAATAAATAAGCATATAAAATACTTTATTCTGTACACACAAAGAAAAAAATGTATAAGCTATAAATAAAATTTTCAACTGTACCATCGATACGATATAAGCGAGCGAATTATGTTTACTTTAATTCCGAATAACTGGATGCAATAACTGAAAACAGTCACTGTTTTGCATCGACTTATAAAAATAGAGCGATTTTCACATTTTTATTGGTGATATGAAATTTTTAGGTATGAAAATGTCTTATAAAATTATCAGTTTTACTCTGAAGATTTTAGTAACTTATAAAAGGTTTCAATTGAATTAATTTTATTGCCTTGGTCTCTAGAATTACTTTAATTTTTGATACAAAACATAACCAACTTCATAAGTGTACATTTATGTAATGTGTTGAAATATAAAATTATAATTTGGAAGTGTGTTTTATTATTTATTGTTCCTTGAACTCATATTAAATTATATTTAAATTTTAATAAAATATATCAGCTTTAGTATGAACTCCATTTATAAGCTCTAATCAAAATTTAAAAATCCCATCTTGGCTTAATTTATGGTGTCTTCACTTTGTGTATTTTAGGGGTTCGAAAGAGTATTCTACATATTATATGTAAAAACTACATATAATTTCTAATAATGTATTTTACAAATATTTTTTTAATTTCTAGTGCTCGTCTGCTACTAGGGTATTCTACCTAGTTCAGTACTACAAGGGGTGGAAGTAGATTGAAATTCATCGACCAACCACGTCCCACACATGCTCTATTGGATTCAAGTGCGGCGAGAACGCTAGCTAGTCCATACGCGTGATATCCTCCGATTGAAGGCTTTCGTCTACAATGTTTGCATGGTGAGGACGGGCGTTTTCATCTATAAACAGAAATTCTGCACCCATGGCACACAGAAACAAACATACATGTTGTTCCAGAATGACACCCCGATTGATGTAGCCTGTCATGGTTACATTCTGAACATGCAGGTTAGTTCTGGAACCCAGAATAATTCCTCCCCAAACGAGCAATCCTGCACCACCGTAACGGTTTCGTTCAATGGTGTCCTCTTGGCGGTAACGGGTTTATGGCCCTCTCCATATGAAAGTTCGGCGAGAATCAGACTGAAAGCTGAACCTGGACTCGTCGGAAAACATATCACAAGACCACTGTTGCGGTGTCCACAATGTATGCTCTCTACTCGAGGCTAACCGCAGGCCACAGTGAGTTGCGGCAAGTAGAACACATCTGACAGGCCTACGAGCGTGTAGCCCAATGTCCCTAAGCGTCTGTACACGGTCTTCCTTGAAACTGTCAAACCGGTAGCTGAAAAGAGCTGACGAGACAGGTCTGATTCTGTGCTCCGTCTGTTTCTTTTAGCAGTAACTGCCAAATATCGATCCTCATTCGGCATTGTAACTCGGGAGCGAACTGTGCTGTAACGTCTATTCACATTACCATCATCTTGGAACCGTTGCCAAAGACTGGAGATGACACTCTGGGTGATTCCAAGTTCCTTGGATTCTTCCAGCTGGGTACGTCCACATTCCAGACGGCTGATAATTCTACCGCGTACAACATCATTCAAATGCTTCCTTTGTGCAATAACTATGCCGTTATTGCACTGAAAGGCTTTTAAAGCGCCTGTGAACAATTTTACTTCTTTGCAACCATTCCTTATACATCCCTCTCTTACACTCTCGTCATTGTGACGTACTATCGGTGGCATCTGGTGGTTTCTTGTAATTTGTATATTATTCTTCATGGTGTGTGTGATAATTCTACATGTGAATGTTTTATTTTAGGGTTCAATTTTTGTGTGATTCTGAATTATCCTTAATTTATGGACATGAGTGTATGTACAATAATCTCTTGTAAATATTTATAGAAGTATGTATATTTTAAAACTTGTATGAATAACCAAAATTAATAAAAAAATAATTCTAAGTATGTAATATTGATAAATTTCATTAAAATATCTTTATAGAAATAATTGTTATGATAATTACTGGAAGATTGTTGAAATTTGTAAGACATATCTCAGAAGCGAGTGAGATTATAGTTTAAAATAATATATAGGCAGTTAGGACGTAAATACCTTTACTTTTGAATTGAAAAATCAATTAATTAAAGACTGTGTTTTCATAAACAATGGTCTTAAAAGCAAATATGCATTCTTATGAACAATTTTTACTTTTATTTGTTATCTTCATACTGAAACAAATTATGGTTTTATAAATAAAGACAGGTGAAGAAAACACTATTAGAAATCATCATCATTAAAGAAACATTTAGAACCCACAATTTTGGAAATTCTCAAAAAAATTAAATTTAATGGAGGCACATTAAATTTACATAACAAATTCTTATAAGACATAATTCATTTCAATCTAATGTAACTATCTAACGTTTATTTAGAACATTCTAATAAAAATATTTTGATTGTATAATCTATTTCAAAGATGGAAATAAGTCCAGCTTTATATTTTCTGAAAATTTGTTTTCAAATATGCAAGTAATCATGTTTTTAAAATCATACTTGTTGTTGTTACTAATGACACTTGGACAAGCCATGCCTTGGCTATGCGAATTTAAGTCAATTGGGAGCGTCTTTCGTTTTAATCAGAGCACCATGAAGGTGAAAGTACGACTTTGCTCTACACACATGCCATAGGTACCCGTTTATAGGGTAGGCAACCGTTCACAACTCATCCATACAAGGAAAGGACGAAGACAGGATAGATAGAGAGAGAGAGAGAAAGTACATCCATGCCCGAACCGGGATTCGAACCCAGGACCTCCTTATTCGCAGTCAGGCACGCTGACCACTAGACAAGTTGGTCGGGTAAAAACATACTAAACAGGTAATAATGATAAAGCAAAGGAAATACCTCATCAAATTATGACTTTGTTATGCCTTATTTTGATAGTGATTAGTTTCTTAAAAAGTTCTTACAGTAATGCATACAAAGCAAAGATACCATATTTAAAATGTTTCTTTAAATTCTTGATTTGAGATTAAGTTTTTAAAGCAAATTCCTCTTTTCGGTTTCTTTCAATAAGAGCTACGAATCAATTTTAATAATTTATATTTTCTACTAAATAAGAGCCATAAGGAAACAATTTTCTTTAATGCAATCTTTACTCAATTTCAGAAATTCAATCCTTTTTTTGGCCATAAAACATTTTTGAAATATTGGATAAAAAAAATAATGTATGTTTCAAAATCTGAGATTAAAAAATGAAAATCAGATGGTAGTCAGGGTAAAAAGATTTTTTTTTTAAAAAAAAAGGCTATCATAATATATGACTTCAAAAGAACATTTTAGAACGAAATACTTTTCTCAGATGTGAAAAATGTCAGGGATAAAATTTAATCATATTTCAGTTGTAACTGATTTTTAGTAATACACGATTCGAGATTCGATTCATTCTCTCATCCATTTTTAATGATTTTGAAAATATTCTATAAAGAGATTAAATAAGAAACTGATTTGTTACAGAAAGACTTGATTTCTAGAAAAAAATAAAAAAGGATTTTATCACCCTCTTTATTGACTGAAATCAGTAAATAAAGTGTATCGGCATTCAATTAACCTCCGCCATCAAAATATTTATATATGAAAGTGTTTTTTTTTTCTGGAAAACTTGACATTTTCTGAAATATTGAATTTAAGCTGCATATAAACCTTACACTCTTGATAAATTTATATTTTCCGCATAATATAGTATTGTTTAACATGAATTCACTTTTAAAGTAATTTTCTAGTTAGAAAATTATATAAGAAAAACATATTAATGAATTTACAAATTAAATGAACTCATTAAATATTTTAATACAAAATAATAATAATAAAACTTTAAATATAAATATATCAATTTTTAACACAAGTGTAGTAATCTTTTAGGCTCATTTTTGAATTTGGGGTACTTTATTAGGGATTTGTTTGGTTTTTTCTTCTGACAACCTTGATATTTATTTCGTCAGGAAGATTGAGAATACTAAATATAATCAACTATTTTCTTGGCAACCTTGAATCATAAGTCATAACGCGACAACTTAGAGTGCTGTGCTTCCTTGTACCAATTTGTCGGTTATAATGCAAAGCAGTTTTCTTTCGTGGAATACTTGACAAATCCATGAAAAGATCTTTTGAAAGATAAAACAAGCAGAAATGTAACTGTCGTAAACTGGACTAATTATGCCTTAAATTGTGGTTGTACTGCACACACTTCAGAACGAAAGATATCGCGTTCAATTCTGACCATTGTGGAACAACGGAAAATAGGTGCTGCTTTTCTGCATTTTGTATGCATGTCTGTGAAAGGAGTGCTCACGAGTTTTCAAGGTTTACTTCTGTACAATACACGAATACGGCCCATTATCTGTAGTAAACCCTACTGGGAAGTAATTATGCGGAGGATGGTGAAATCAATTACATGCCTTACGATGTTGACCTACAACACTTAACCTTGCGATTCATCTCTAAAAATGGGAGATTTAAAATTACCTTTGTTATTAAAACTGTCCTCAGACAAGTACATACAAGCAAATAGAGCGATACATTAGAAGAACTCGGTTATGCAAACTAACTATGTGCGTATTGCGCGTGCACAGTTTAATAGGATTATTATTTAAAAAATCCAGTAGGCTTTGAAATTACTGTTGCATGGTAATATATATATATATATATATATATATATATATATATATATATATATATATATATATATATATATATATATATATATATATATATATATATATATATATATATATATATATATATATACACATACATATATATATATATATATATATATATATATATATATATATATATATATATATATATATATATATATATAACATGACTAGAAACATCAGAAGCATGAATTGAATGGAAAAAAATATAAGAATAAAAATACAAAAATCCTATGCTTAGCAATACCGTATTTACGCGAATCTAATGGGCATCGTTTTTAGTTAAATGTAGTATTCAAAATTGGGGTGCGCATTAGATTCGAGGTTTGCCGATGACGTCAACCAAATTTAAATCGTTAAAAGGGATTACTGTATTTCTCGACTACATTTACCGTTGACACATTATTGCATAGAGGATACAAACTGCAGAGTACGTAGTCACGAAATAGAGGGCAAACAAAGAAGAATGTCATATGAGGCTACTTTCAAACGTATAGTAATTCTTTATGCTAAAAAAAATGGCGATAGAAAGGCAGGTAGAGAGTTCAACGTAGCTGAGAACAATGATCGCTTGTGGCGGCAACAGAAATTGGCACTGTTTTCAACTAAAGCTAGTAGAAAGAAATTCACTGGCCCTCGCAAAGGAAGATGCCCTAAAATTGAAGAAAAAGTTTTGGAATTTGTTCGTGAAAGGAGGAAGAATGGACAACCTGTGACGCCATAAGAAATAAAGCAAAAGAGGAGGCGGAAGTTCTTGGAATACCGAAACAAGAGTTTAAGGCTAGTCGTAGATCAGTTTATGAAGCGGATGGGCTTATCTCTAAGACGGCGTACAACAATATGCCAAAACCTTCCTGCAAATTTTGAGGGAAAACTACTAATATTTCAGCAGTATGTCACCACACTTCGGAAGGAAAATAATTTTTCAATGGGGAAAATTGGCAACGCTGATGACACGTCAATTTGGTTTAATATGCCTCGTAACTACACTATTATGGAGAAGGGGACTAGGAAGTTATCATCAAAACTTCGGGATGTGAGAAACAACGCGTAACAGCGATGCTGGCAATAACAGCAGACGGGTGCAAACTTTCCCCTTTCTTAATCTTCAAACGGAAAACATGCTCTAAAACCCTTAAGAATGAAAAGCTGTTCCCAGATGATGTCCTGATTTGAAACCAAGAGAAGGGGTGGATGACGGCATCATTAATGCTTGATTGACTTTGAAATGTACGGGAACGCCGTCCCGGTGGGCTCTCCAATCCAACATCAATGCTTTGTCTGGACGCATTCGTGGTCATCTCACCGACGACGTAAGAAAGGAAATGCACAGCCTAGGCAGTGATCTTGTTAGCATTCCTGGAGGGATGATGTCTGTGGTACAATCCCTGGACGTTAGTATAAATAAACCTTTTAATGGGATACGCTCAGGCGAAGTACGAAAATTTGTTTGGTGAGCCAAACCGTGAATTGGTCCCGACAGGAAAAATTTAACGTGCTGCCCACCACATTGTTGCACACTGAGTTTCTGTTGCCTGGAAAAGTATCGAAGCACCAATGGTTGTGAAATCTTTCAAAAAAGCTGCATTTCAAATTCATTGAATGGCATTGAAGATGACGTGCTCTGGAACGCCGAAAATGACGATGATGATGATGAAGAAAGAATAAATGAATCTGCTTCTGACGAAAAGAGCTGCGAGGATTCCAGTGATGAAAATATTAGTGAATAAGGACGTTTACTATTCATCACTGATTGTAGAAATTGTTAGATAGATGGAAATGTTACGATTTATTTCATGTTCGTATTTTACGATAGGTACCGTATATACGGTAGTGGTAACTAACAATGATTGTTTCACATAACAATAGCCCACTAATAGGTTAATTCCACTTTATATACATTTTCTATACAAATCCATACTATTTATATACAAATCCATTGTTGTATAAAATAAGATTCAATAAATTCCTCATACCATTGATGCGCATTACATTCCCGACAAACAAGTTTTTTATTATTTAAAGTTTTAAAATGGGGATCCGCATTAGATTCGCATAAATATGGTACATTCCGCGCGAAAGCAGATTAAATAAAATTACTGAAATATAATAAAAGTAAATTTTTTATAAAATTAATGAAATGCCAAATGAAGTGTAAATACGAAATACAGTAAAAGGATGGAACTTATATTTAAAAGTTCAAAATGTAATAGAAACATTGAATAAAAGGAAAATAAAATGAAGTACCAACATAGCAAGCTTCTACAAGGATTGTAAACCATATTGGCTCAAAATATGGCTGTTCCGTATTGGTCCCAGACTGAAGATTTAATGATGCCAATACAAACGGTATACTGGCTTCATTAAGACTTCATCATATATATATATATATATATATATATATATATATATATATATATATATATATATATATATATATATATATATATATATATATATATATATATATATATATATATATACATATATATATATATATATATATAAGCTGACCCAGCCACGCGTTGCAGTGGCTGAGTTTTTATAATACATTGAATCAATTTTTTACTAATTCTTGGGTACAATCAAATTAATATTTTCTAAAAAAATTTAAAATAGGTTCATTCATATGAGATTAAAAATAAAACGTTTCGCAAAAATTTAAAAGTAATAGGTAAAGTATCGAAATTTTGAAATTAAGCGCAAATCAACATATACTTTCTGAATTTACATTTTATTCATCTTATATTAAATTATAGTTAGTAATCAGTGACTTACTTATAAAATATATTAAAAACATCTAAAATCATAAATAAATTAAAAACATCTAAAAACAAATTGCTATAAATGAGGTAGATAACATTGACATCGAACTATTATTTTTTCAATTTTTAATTAATAAAACTAAAAAGTTTTTCCGCAGTATTATACTGAAATAAAAAAAATTAAAAGAATTTATCATTTGAATAAATAAATTAGATCAAAATGTTCTACTGAATAAATTAATAATTATCAAATTATAAAATAAAAATAAAAAAAATAAAAGGCTGTCAAGAAATACTTACATGTTTTGGAGGTGGTATGAAAATTAGTAGAGAAAAACAGCAATAAATAAAATTTTATTTTACTATTTATAATATTAAAAATATTCAAACTGAACACGCACAATAATAACACAATACAAAGTATAATTATGAAAGTGATTCACAAAAAATTGTTATAGTATGATTATACATCATGAAAATATATGTATCATGAAAATATATGTACATCCTGAAAATATAATAATAAAAATATATGTAAATTCTATATTTCACCACGCGATTGCGCGCGCACGTTAGTTTTCTCGAAGATGTATAATCTAGAAAAATAAACACGTCGCCATCTGCCTGTGCAACTTAGATGCTAAACCGCCATCTATTAGGAACTTACAAAACTAAACAATAAATAAACATTAATGTCGTATAATAAATATTGAAAATAATAATTAAGAGATAAAAACTATTCTATCTTTTAAGTTGGACTATATTATAAATGGTTACAAAATTTTATCAAAATCCGTTCAGCAGTTTCGGAGTTTATCGGGAACATACATCGTGACACGAAATTTATATATATATATATATATATATATATATATATATATATATATATATATATATATATATATATATATATATATATATATATATATATATATATACATAAAATTATTTATTTTAATTATAAACCATTATTACTTTAGAAACAATTGGTTGTTTAAAATTTCTTCTAAACAATGATATAAAAGTGGGTGTTATTTATAAAAATGTTGACTACACCAAGCTTATTTGCTAAAGCCACCTGTAAGATTCCATAGATATTATTTAAATATAACACTAATATTTGTAAGTTAAATAAAGTTGACTGTCAACCGCAGATAACCAAACCCTTTTGATTTTAATCAAACCTTTTTGATGCTATTGTAGTTATTGTTCTCTTGAGTTCAATCCCAGCCACTACTAAAGAAATGGAAACAGATGTTAGGCTTCACTTTACTACATGCAACTCAACTGAGGAAACTGATTAGTAGTTTTCCAGGTTTACTCCTTTGCGGCACATTAATACGGCCCACAATATATTGAAACACTTCATTTGCAATTATGTTGAAGCATAGGCAATATAGTATACTGTATCATTTTCCATCACTGTAAAGATAGAAAAGCGATCATGCTATCATTGTATTAATAACTGCTTGTAATGATAATTTTATTGACAATACAATAGAGTGATCATTTTCTATCGTTGTAATGATAGAACAAGGAGGAAATATGGATACCCAAATGACAATCATTTCGTTAATTTAAATGACAGTTTTCTCAATTTTATAATAAATTTAACTTATTATTCTCAATTAATTATTCTCATTAATGTATAAAATAACGGATATTTTTTGAAAATAGTTAAGCCATTCTTAAATTAATTTCAATAAAAAGTGCAAAGAAATATACTGTATGCGCATATACTTAAAGGTGTAATACATATACTTTGCATACGAAAAATTTTTTTCAATAAATGTTTAACAAGCTCTGTACTACACATTGTTTTTAAGTAACCTAAGCATTTTCATAATATTTTGGACATTTTTTTAAAATTTCCAAATAAAATATTTTATTAGAATTTTTCTATTTATTAGAAAATTATTAGAAAACTTTTCACAGAAACTGACGTAGAAATTTTCAAGTTTTGAAAAAGCTTAGATAGTTAAAATCTATTTGGAAAATAGTTTGGAAAAAATTGGTAGTGTACACAAATATTCTTATGATAAAAAGAATATTAGCATGCGTAGATGGGCTAAAAAGTGTAAATTTAAAAGTACTGAAAAAAATTTAAAGTAAATTTAATAGACTGAAAAAGTAAGTTTTGTGTAAAAATTCTTAAATGTTATATAGTTGACATTTCATTAAGTATTAAATTATAACAACAATTTAACTAATATTTTGGTAGTTATAATTTTTTAGTGTTTTATTTTACACGCTTTATGATTTTTCACTAAACTAAATTGTTGTTAATTCTGCTATTTGTGTAAGTGTTTCTCAGTGCATGGTTTCTCCTTGTTTATTATTAAAATTTATTGACTTCTTGAAATGATGATGCATGTGTTTATTTATATATATAACATGATTATGTCGCTAAATAAACCAATAAAGCTGAAAAAATTATAATGTATTTAATGTTTTATAGCAGTAATTCATGTATAATATTCGAAACTAAATATTGTAATTTATTGCTGATTATATATATATATATATATATATATATATATATATATATATATATATATATATATATATATATATATATATATATATATATATATATATATATATATATATATATATATATATATATATATATATATATATATATATCGATTTTTATATTTTAATAAAATAACTATACAGTATTTCCCAAAAATGATGATAATATGCTTCAAGTGTTGATATAAAAATGTAAAATTTTCACTGGATAGCATCAGAATTCCTTCCTGTTGAATAAATTTTAGGAAAGTTTGAAAAATCAATATGGCTGCTGTGTTAGTAATTGAATAGTAAAGAAAGTTTTAAGAAAACTGAATAAAATATCAAATTTACCTTCAAAAGTATTGAACTGTTTTATTTTTGACAAAAGAAAAATTTTTTTGTTCGATCTTTTTGCAAAATTTTAACAGCAAATACACTTTAGTCAAGAAGAAAAACACTTCACTAAGGAAAGACGAATACGAAGAGAAAAAAATATTCGATCGGGAACATAGTGAAAAAAAAAAGAATTCTCTTAGACCAAAAAAAGAAAAGGTGAAGAAAATTAATTTAATGGAATTAAAATGTTACTGGAGATAATTGAAAAATAAACAATCCGTTGAAAGAAAAAAATGGCGGATATACCATTGCTTGATTGGAGATAGAATTTCTTCCGATTTAAGCAAGTTTCTTTTTAACTTTATCCGTAACTTTTTTCTTATGCAGTCCTCAGTAATATGATATTTTCACAGTGTTTTTACAACAAAATCTAAAAGCATGAAGATTCTTCTGTTTTAACACTGAAGCTAGTTCAATTTTGATACTGAAATCCACGCTTATTTTAAGAAGTTAGTGATTACTAAGTATGAAAGATTAAAGAATATGCTTGAGTCTCAGATCTCTGCTGAGTCTTGTTTCTGCTCCACTCGAGGCACAGCGCGCGACGGGGTTCTTAATTTAAGTGCAGGCATCCCAAAAGACGAGGGAGGGAAACGGGAGGAAGGAATCGAGGGAAGTGTAAGAAATCTTAGAAATCGAAAGAAAAGAGTAAAGCAAAAGGAAAGAATACAGCGGATGTTCGGTTAGCGAACATAATCCGTTACAAGACTATGTTCGCTGTCCGAACTGTTCGTTAACCGATCATCGATTTACCACAGATTTTTTAGTGAAATGCATTCATTCGTTCTGAACACCCTAAAAATTGAATTCAAAAAAGAGTGTAGAATTATAGTAAGTTTACTAAAAAATAGTACATACACATATAGTCTTGCACATTAATCGGTCGTTTTCATTTTTTGTTTATAGGGTGTTGAAGAACGTGTCCAATGTCAACTGCTTTTTCAGGACTTTCCGAAAGTAATTGCATTGTCGTTGCCCTCTGGAGTTTGATATTCAAGTCTACGTGTGAGACAGCGAATGAACAAGATGGGGGGGGGGCACTCAAATGGAGTCGGTTTCGGTTACTGATGCTCTAATTTGGATATAAATATTCTATTGGAAAAATTATTTTCCAGTGTAGAACTTTGAAGTTCAATGGGCAAGCAACATAATTCAAGAGAGATGATTCCTGGTCCTTTGGGTCAGGCAACCCTGCACGTTATCTTCCGGGAGCCTAGAAATAATCGTTATCCGAATATGTGTTCGTTGTCCGATTTGTTCGCAGTCTGAACTGTTCATTAACCGATCATCGTATTGTTCAAAAGGAGTGAGGAGAAAATAAAAAAAGGCATTTGTATTTTTTGAAAATTTTCATTCTCTCTGCCCCCAGTTTTACACATTTTAAAGATGAATGGGTTTTAATACTCTGTCGGTCTCATAAATATCTGAAATGAATATTTTTAAATTTACAAAACAATTTAGATAATACGAAAATGAGTGGGAGACATTAAATACAGATGTACATACAAAGTTTATGTGTGTAATAAAAGATAGGTGTAAATACGGAATAAGAAATTATACGTAGATTTCAAAAATGTTCAGCCTCATATTAAATGTAGATAAAGTCAGCACTGTGCGTGGGAAAAGAACTAAACAACGAGACAGTTTCTTATCTTTAAGTTGAGAGAAATGTAGCACAAGATGACGATCGTTATGATCGATTCTATCTTTTACGCTTGACAGTGCCACTTAAGTTATCACTTGGAGATTCAAAGTCTGACACAATCATGTTATGTGATGTTATGTGACAATTTCCCACAAGCCTGCATTTTTATGGGAACAGTCCCTTTCTGTCTGTCACTTAGATTGCTTTTGGATGACAATATGGGAACATTGGAGATAAAATTGGTAACAGGTAGTCACTCGGAAAATGAAAAGTCTTGATCACGACAATTTATTTATTAACTTACAAAATTTTTCATAATGGATAACGCGTATTTGATTCCCGTTTTCAGTTGGAATGTATGTTTAAATAAAAGATAAAAGTGAAGTTACATTTTTCAGTGCACATTAAAATAGATATTTTTTTCCAACGTCAGGAATTGGCCGCATCGGCCATTTTTCTTCTAGCAGCCCAATGCAAAGTAACCTTCACATGATAGTTGTCAAGCATAAGAGAATTAACGTTGTCCAGTGATGAGCAAACGGTCAAAAGACTGAAATTCATTGCCTCGCCTGTGAAACACAGGGGGCAGTCAGGGGAGTTAAAAATGCCAGTACGACACAGATGATCTCGTAGGTAGTCATGTCCACTCTGAATTCTAAAATTTGCACTAAAAATTTGTCGTGGAGGTCCATAGGAATGGGAGTGTATATCAGTTTAGACCACACTTTTTCTGTAGCCTCTGCTTTCTGGCATTTTTTTACAAAGGCATTTGTTGTTTTGGTAATTTCGGATGAAATTCGGTTGTATGAGAAAGACAAAGAGGGGTGTGGGAGCAAGCATCCCTGTTTTGCCAGTCGATCCACTCTCTCATTGCCAGGTATATTGCAATGGCAGGGAATCCACTGAAAGAAAATATCATCATTAATAAATTTGTCTATTTGTATTTTTGTTTGTTCTTCACGTTTTGATTGACAAGCCTGAAAAGAGCAGAGTGAGAGGATGGCTGCCTGCGAGTCGACAAGGAAGACTGCATGATTGAGAGAAGCATTACAGGTCAAAAGTTGGAATATAGCCTGTTTAGTTGCCTCGATCTCAGCATCGAAATTTGTGGTATTCATACCGGCATGAGCCCCCCAAATAAATTTTCACAGTACCAGCCTGCAGCAGAGGTACACTCCTCCTGGGAGGAGCCATCAGTATATATATATGGAGCCATTTATTTTTGGAAATCTATTCGCAATAGGTTTAAGAGCATAGGCTCGAAGAGATTCAGTGATAGTGTCATTTTTTCTTTGTAGGGCTTCAATAGAGAGAATTATAGTTGGGATTCTAAAATTTGGTGGGAATTTCTCACCAAAACAAAAAGGTTGGCAAGGAAGATGACTTAGGCCGTATCTTGTCATAAGGTCTTCTGCTCTCTTGAAGAAAGAGTGATGAGTTTTTAGCCTATTTTATGCTGGAGTAAGGTTTTGCTAGTGCTGGACAGGAAGTCTTCTACACTTTTCAAACTGTTTTAGTAGCTGCCTTTCTCTACGAACCCTCAGAGGTTCAAGACCAGTTTTAATCTCTAATGCAGTGATGGGTGTAGAGCAAGCAGCAGAAGTAATAAGTCTCAGGGCTTTATTTTGAACTTTGGCAACTCTGTCACAACAATTGGCAAAGGAAGTGGCCGGTAGTTCACCTCTATAATCTAAGATTGGTCAACATAGGTTTTATAGACAGTGGTCAGAACATCTGGTGATGAAACCCAAGTAACACCCGATAATCGTTTAAGAAGACCAAGTCTAGCCTCACCTTTCTTTGCAGTCTCCTCTGCATGTTTTCTCTATACTAATTTCTTATCGAAGTGAATGTCAAGATATCGGAAATGATCCCGCCTGGAAAGATCAAGATCATCATATTTGATGGATATTTGGTGTTCTTTTGTAGATAGCTAAAAAAGTTGGTAGACTGTTTTTTCAGAGTTTACAGTCATATTATTATTTTTGCACCAATCACCAAACAAGAGAATGGCTCTATTAATGTTGTTATTAGCAGTATTAACGACTTTATGTGTTGAGAATATAACAACGTCATCTGCAAAGGAAAGGCAACGAATTCCAGGCAAAATCTGGAGCTTTTTAATGAGGTCATTAATCATGATGTTGAACAGGGAGCATCTTGAGCTAGCACCCTGTGGTAAATCATTTCTCATTTGGACAAACCTAAAAAAGTGGATTTATATTTGACCGTTGTTTGTCCTTGGCATAGAAAGGATTTGAGCCAATTTAGCATACGTCCCTGGATACCAATATTTTGTATCTTATTCATTAGTTTTCTTAACCAGAGTCATTGGCAGATTTAAAATCAATGAATACAGCAAGGGTGTATTACTTACAATGGAAATCATTCCTAATACACTGGGAAAGAAAAGCTGCTTGATCAATAGTTCCACATTTTTTACGGAAACCAGCTTGAAGGTCTGAGATTTTATTTTTGGTTTCCAAGAAATAAGTTAGTCGGTTTACGATCATACGTTCCATTAGCTTGCAGCAAGCATTAGTCAAATATATAGGTCTGTAACCCAATGGATCAGCAGGATCTTTATGTGGTTTCAAAATCGGGACAATAACAGCTTTCCTCCATTCTGCAGGTACAGAAGTTTTCTAAATAGTATTGAAGAATAGTGAACAGTGCATTGCCGCCCAAATGAAGAAAGAAGTCAGCAGGGAGGTCATTTGGACCAGCACCCTTTCCAGGACTTGTCTCTCTCATTGTTTGCGATGTTCCTCAATTATGAAATCACTATTAAAAAGGATGTCATCATCATGGTTCAAACATCCCAAAAAAAACTGCAGCTTTCGTTCCTTTGTTTTATCCCTGGGGAATATGCAGACAGAAGCATAATGTTTGGCGAGTGCCAGGGCTTTTTCACCATTGGTGGTAAATTGCTTCCCATTCAAAACAAGGGGTTCGTTTAAGTCTAAAAAGTGTTCATTGTTTAAAGTTGAAAGGAATCTGTGGGTACGAATGCCATCCCTTCTAAAGTCAATTTTTGAGGCAAAGTCTTTAAAACAGTCTCTTTTAGTGAGTTTAATGGCTCTCTTCAAAGTGCTTGAGCACTTCTGAGGGCGATGTTGTCAGCATTATCACCAGTAAGCTCTGCTTTTTGACGCGCATTATCTCTCTCAACCTTGAGGGAAGCCAGTTCCTCAGTCCAAAAAGGTTTCAACCTCTTGGATCTGCCTCTAGGAATCGTCTCAAGAGCAATAATTTGAATAGCCTCTGAAAAGGCATCGTTGCTCTTATTGATATTAGTTTCATCAATGAGATCAGGAGTCAAAAGTGTGTCCGTCAGGAGAGAAAAACGCTGCCAGTTAGCCTTTTTGAGGTTCCATCTATGAAGAGAGTCCAGGGTCGGACCAGAAGAAGCTGCCCCACAAAAGTGCTTCACACAAAGAATTCTGTGGCCATACCCTGTGCAAGATTCCAATAGGTTCAATGATGTCTTAGGGGCAATATTTGAGTGTGCCATAGCAAGGTCGGGGTTGGTTTTCTCCCCTTTAAAAGAGAGAAAAGTGTGGCCACTGCACAGCAGTAAAGACATCGGAAAAGAGTCAAGGAAATCCTCAAGAGCTTTACCCAGTGGGTCTGTGTCACTATAGCCCCCTATTAAAGAATGGCAGTTAAGATCACCAATGATAATTGTATTTTTATATCAATGGCATTTTCAAGGGTTTTAATCAATGGCAAATTGCCAGGAGGATTGTAGACAAAAATAAATTTTGTTTGTTTGTATTATTTTTCCATAAATTCAAATACAGCTTCAAACTTGTTATCTTGCATTTTATGTAACACCTTGAATTTAACAGTGATACTGCTTCTAACCCCAACAATAATGCCGGAGGTTATTTTTCTTGATCTTGGAAGTGAATATAAAACATAACCCTTACATTTGTAAAAACTCAGGGAGTCAGTTGACGCACCAGCTTCAACAAGAGCGAAAACATCAGCTGATTCTCTTGTCAAAACAGTCTTAAATTCACAAAACTTAGGCCACCAGCATTCCAAAGCACAGAAGTAATGGCAATCGCGTTCTGGCCCTGAAAAGGACCTTTATTTTTATTTCTCATCCTTGGAATCCTTTTGTAGAGGCCTCTTCTCTTACCACTTGGAGAAGGCGAGTCGTTTGAGCTGCGTTGCCGGACGCTGTTGCTCATGTAGCACTGCCCAGGGAGCACGCGTGGATTAAAGATACCACGGACGCGAGTGACACTACTCCCCATTCAACAGAGATGTCATATTTTTATATTTTATTATTAAAATAGATGTCATAATTTCTTCTCTGATTAAATCCGAGACAAATTCAACTCAAGATATATAATTTTAAGACTACGTTTAAAAAGTCATCAAACCATCGTTATCTTCATGATTGTCTGGAGGATTTTTTTTGTTGTCTAAAATTGTTTATTATGATCACCAGAATGTTTGTTACAGTTTAAAAATGCAATCAAGATTGTACTTCATAGCGGACAGTTACCAATATGATATTAATATCTTTTAAGTGACATTAATGTAAATGATTTTTCTTAAATACTCTGAATTATTTATAATTTTATTTTGCAGAATTCGTAAGAAATAATTTCCTGATTCGTATGTTGATATAAAGCAAATAATCGTAATCATAAAAAAAGTCTCTCCATTTACTTTCTTAATCCTAACAGAAATTTTATAAGTTATTGCACAATCTATAAAATATAAATAAAATTTATAGGCACATATATTTTTTAAAATTAATATTTTTCTATCTTTATTAATAACACATCCTCAACTCAAAAAAGCTATATTTAATTTAACTGTTTTTTAATAATATATAATGTTTCTCACAATTAAAATTCTACTTTTAAATAATCATAAAAAGAACTACGAAATAAAATTTTCTTTCAGTTTAAGCAAGTTAGGGAATTTAGTTTTGAATAATCAAGACACAAAATGTTCTCATCAGTAATATAAATGAATGCGTATGCATTAATATTACACAATATAAAATCTAACAACATATGTTCAAATTCTTTTCAACCATTTCTAAAACGCGTTACAATGCTTATTGAATAACTTGTCGATGGATGAGTAATTAGCGTTCCTGTCTCCTTGGCTGTTGGTTCCAGGTTCAAATCCCCATTCAGATATGGATGTTTCTTGCTCTGTATTTCCTTATTCTTTGATGTTAATGAATGAATCCACCCTATAAAAGGATTTGCGGTGGAATGTTGTGGGTAATGCTGCTCGGCTCCCTAACTTGATTCACAGGTGCCCATTGGATACGATTTTAGAGTAGCTGTTTCCAGTTTTGTTTTGTGGGGGATAATCTCTAAGTGACTGCCATAAGAAAAAAAGCATATTGAACAAGTTGTTTGTGCCATTTTCTAAAAAGAAATTAAATGACCTTATAAAATTTCCAATAATAGTTCAACAATAATGTAACTGGTATATTCTTTGGGTCAGAAATATTATTGTAGACATTGCTGTTTTTTCCTTTTTTAAAAGGCTCCTTTCCTTTTTTTATGTCACATTATTTGCTATCACCATACAATGCAAGTTTGAAGTAACTGTTCATTTTATTTCACTATTAAACCATGTCTGGTCAGGTTTGTTATATCGTGATATGTTTCCAGTCGTCTATCTCGAGTGAAGTACCTGAATATTGATAACAATCTCTGCCTTGAACAACTATCGAAACAGGAATCAAGCGAAAAGACTGGCGCTGGAACTGGCAAGTAACGTTCCACACAAGTGGAGCAACGTCGGTACATTCGGGGAACTTTAAATGTCTCTCTCAGTGCGATAGTCTTTGACTATAACAAGTACTTAGAACCCGTTACTTCTCCATCATGAGAACGATGACTTTTCCCCGCCAGGCTACAGAGGCTGTCTGTGAGCCCATGTCTTGTGCTATATCACTTAATAATATGGAGCACGCATCTTTTCACGCTGGAGGAGAATTTTAAATTCTTTTATTACAAAAGTCATGTGAAAACAGCTGTAACAGCTTGCAAAATGCCATTGGAAAAAACTACCATAATATTTTGTAATTTGCTGTCAAATTTAATGATTTTAAAATAGTTCTACTAAAATATCATTTTTATCTTCATGTAACAAAAGTTGCATTTTAATAATCTTACATTACGGAAAAAACATGGTTCTTGTTTTAAGTTCCTTATGTCACTTAAGAGATAGGGCCATTGTTGCACATCATACTTCCTTGAATCTAGCTTTGAGTTTGGCTTTAACAGTTTAACAGAAGCATCCGGATGGAGTCTTCGTGATTTAGAAGCAAGGACCAAGCAGAAGACCCCCAATACTTAGCCTTCCACCCCTAGAGGTTTCATTTTACTTGGAGGATATTGTGACCACGCTCGGTTTTAACGTACCCCAGTCACCGTTAGCGAATACCAAGAACCTTCGATTAATCCGGTTCTCGAAATCACTAGCTTCCGATAATGTGAACGACTCCCCGTGGTAGCCTTATGATTAGGGCATCAGCCTTCTACCCAACAGACTGGGTTCGATTCCCAATGCCACCAAAGACCCACCGAGTACATGCGATACACATGCTCATCAAATCTGTGGAATCAAAATCCCTGTAGTCGGTCATTGAGCAGTAAATATGGGTGTAATGGTCTGGAGAAAATTTCCTCTTCCTCTAGATCAAAGTTAAAATTGAGCAGTTGATACTCTGGTAGTGCCATCTGTTAAAGGATTTTTAAAGCAAAGCCATTCATGGTGCTCTGGGTAAACGAATTTGGTTAATGCTTGGCTTGTCCAAATGCCATAAATAGAAACAACAACTTATGAGGTTAACTGATCACATTGCATTTGTATCATTTGTTAGTGCCATTTATCTATTAATTTGTGATTGGCATATTCAGTTTCAATGATCGTGGCTTCTTACAATAAAAAGAAGAATGAGAAAATGTTTTTAATATTAATTTATGGCTACAAAAATAGTATTTATATTAATGACAGCTCTTTAATCTAAATCTACGTTTTAAAGTTTTAACAATGCTTTGCGTACTCTTTAAAACTTTAAGTGAAAAAAGAAAGAGCTTAAGCTTTTAGGGATACAAACAAAATGAAAAGAATAATCATATGCTATATTTCGTTGTAGATATCAACTCTTTCTGTATATATATATATATATATATATATATATATATATATATATATATATATATATATATATATATGTATGTATATATATATAGTTCAGATGATATTTATTATAAATTTGTACTTTGTTCATTTATATTTCTTAGTCCCAAATCTAAACTTAAACACTTACTGAATTTTTGCACCAAATATATTTAAATATCTAGTGAATAATAAAAACTAAAAAATTTCGTTTGTTAGTGCCAAAAATTCTTTTTTTTTCCAAGCAGAAATTTTTATGTTAGTTCGCAAAAAATCAATATCTCCCGTTTTTCCTTTACTGATTCAATGGTAAAGAAAGTTTTGTGGAAACTGAATAAAATATCAAATTTATCTCTTCGAATATTGGATAGTTTTACTAGCAACGAATGAGAGAGCCCGTTCTTTTATGATGATTTTTAAAATTTTAACTGCAAATACCTTTTACAAAGCAGAGCATACAAAAAATAAGATATAATAATTATTCGTTCGAAAGTAAGTCGAGAGTAAAAATATTATATAATTTGGGAAATTGTTAGAGAACTTTTTTTATTGAAATTAAAATGGGAAGAGAAATAATTGAAAAAATAAATATAGTTTTATCAAAATTCAAACAAAATATTAGAAAAAAAATTCTAATGTTGGCGTAAGCAAGAACTTAGTCCTTCCTACGATTTAAAAGAGATCGCTTACAAATGTTGCAAAAATAAATTTAAAGTTCTATTAATTAATGAAATTTTTAAAAATTTAAACCGTCCTAAAATCGATTTAAGCTAACTATAAAGTTTTGCCTCATCGTATTCATTTTGCTTTTTTTCTGATTTATTGTTAACATGTTAATGTTTTGAATCAATGGAAAATATCTTTTCAAACCAATGTTTTACTCCTTAAATAAAAAATCGTTTTATTAACAAAATGAACTTCGACACTGTTCTCAGACATTCGATGGTGAACTTCGCCTTGTTTGCTGCCGCTTGAAGGACGTGATTTAAAAACAGGAAGCAAATTGATTGGCAAGTCAGATTTACGACACTGTCTCAATATGATGTCGTAATTGATTATGTGTGACGTAGGTGAAACGTCATTCGACGTCATGGATATTTTAATTCATTGAGAATTGTAATTAAGTCCACATCTCAACTGGAATGAAAGAAATAACCAATTTATGGTTTAACAATTCCCTTACGAGATTAGGAAAAAGAGAAAATTTTTTGTAAAGTAAAAATATTTGGAAAATGTTTTACCGTTTTGCCTATACCACATTTTTAAGTTTGAGTCCACGAACTTGAAACTGTGTTCTCGTTTCTGAGCACTTCTGTTTATCAATTCATTGGTTCGATTCTCACCACAAGAGTGAAAGCTTACAGTCATCAAGAATTTATTTTAATCGGTGTGTTTGGATCGATATAGATTAAGTATACGAAAAATTACCATTGTAATAAAAACAAACAACAGTTGAATATTGTTTGGTTTAATATTTCCCAATTTATTTTTTTGCATGATTCAGTACAGAAAATTATAAATAAAAACGAAGACAAAACTGTGCATACTTTATTTTGCTCTGTAGTTGTAACACACTTTACAAGCCAAGCTCGCTAGCCATAGCCAATGCGAAATTAAGTCTTTCGTTTTACCAGAGCACCATGCAGGTGAAAGTACATCGTAGCTCTAAGATTCCTCCGATGGATGTCTCTACCAGAAGATCCACACCTTCCATTTTGACTTTGATTGGAAGGGAGAGAAAATTTTCTCCAGACCGTTACACTCATGGTAACTGCCACAGGACTTTCGATTCCACGAATTTAAGGAGCATGTACTCGATGGGTCTTTGGTGGCATTGGGAACTGCACCCAACCTTTGCGATGGAATACCGATGCCTTCACTACTAAGTGAGGCCTCCACTTCGCTGTAGTACTGAGATAGCGCACTTCAGAGAGCAAGGTCGTGTGTTCTATCATCGCCACTGTTGAATTAGTAAGGGTGCATGTTATGCTCTTGCATGGAAATCTCTCGGTGTGTGTGTGTTTAAAAGTTACTTACTGGCGAAAAATAAATACGAACTACTCACAAAATATCTCCCACTAGCCAAAGATCATCCATCTGTTCATGAAGTGGTTTCATAAGCAACACTATTCATCATTTTCCTTGACTATTTGCAATATAAGAAAGTTCAATGCGTTTCGGAGGAGATTTTAAGTTTGAAAGATAGACAGTAATGACATTTTAGTAAATTTAAGAAAATTAGAGTTTCAAATTCAAAATTATATGAACGATATTTTTAGATTGTAAAGGATTAAAAATAAAGAAAAAATTGCAGTTCATACCCGGTTTTACCATCCTGTATGCTACGTTCTCCTGCAAACTGCACCGATTTTTTCCATCCTTTCAATTTTCCTGTTTATAATGTTAAATTATGCCCTCTTTTATTCTTTCGAAATGAAATTTTTCCGCCATTAACTCTTTTGAAGATGTTATGGGTCTCTGAACACTGTTTTTTACATGATATTTTTACTATAATTAACAGCTTCCGAAAACTGATTTTTTACAAATCCATGTGGACAAAGTAAGTGAAGAAGAAGACAGTGATGTTATTTATGAAGTTGAAAATTTCATAATCTATGCATAGATTTTCAGTTTCCATTTTATCTATTGTCAATCAATATTTAAACTATTCTCTATTTTGATGGTGGACTTGCAACTGCGCAAACAGTGTTGGTAGAAAATTTTATCAATTCAGTTGGGGAAGAAAATGACAGAGATAGTGATTTCGATAATGATGACAATGATGGTGATAGTAGTATGCCTGCTTGTGTAGAATATTTTCTGGAATAAGCACTATAAGAAATATATATATATATATATATATATATATATATATATATATATATATATATACATATATATCCGTAGCAAATGGCGATATTAAGTGAATGAATTTGAAAAGCAAGTTGAAAGAATTGACTAGAAGAAAGCATAATATCCATCCATATTAGTCTTTAAAAACAGTATGTAATATATATAATTGAATATTTAATGAAAATGAATTGTAAAATTTCAATATTTTATTACATGTATAGAATGGTTTCCCCGTTTACACGTACCATTTTTTGTAGTCTCTTGAAAGTTGTAAATGAGGAGTTAAAATAAGCAAAGGAATACTGTAAATGCCTTAATTTATAGTACTTTTATAATCTACAAATATGCGAATATTGTTTTAGCAAATACGTTCATTAGTAAGCTAATCGCTTGAACAATTAACTAGATACAAATTGTAAAAGAAGAATACATATAATCAGTAGCATTGGTTGGCAAAAGTGTTAATTTATCAGTTAAACCAACTCTATATATCAATTAATGAACGTTAATTCTACAGTGTTTACAAATATATTTGGTACATAGGTATTAACACATCAAACTTTTCAATAAAGTAAAAAATCATTGCAAAATGTGCAATAAATAGCCAACGATGGAAAGACGCTTCCCCGTATACTGGAGCACATTAACCTTACGTTATATGAATGATATTAGAGAAATTTTGTTTCGATTCTTTAAGTGCTATCAAAGAATCTGTGTCTTGTACTTTCGCCTTCAGGTATTCATTTCATTCCACAAATATTCGACAGAATGTTATTCTGAGTGCTCTGGGGATCTTTCAGAGAAATAAGTGTACCATAAAGGAGCCTTAAATGGAAAACGTATGCAACGTATTTTCATTCAAAACATTCCGGATCACTATAAATCATAGAAATCAAATTACAGCTTTCATGAGAAAATGTTGTTAGAACATTCATATCTACCATTTTTTTCATCGTTGTTATGTACAGTTATGTTGGATTTGACTCCCTTAGACATCTTCATCTGCAGCACTGCCAGAATGACTGCATGCAGAATGAAGCTACAAAAGTGCAAGTTTCGCTACGTTAATGATTAGCCTGCAACCTCATATTATAAAATATGGTCTGTTTGCTTCGCTGTGACAAAATTTCTTGTATTTTATAACTGTTCGTGTCATTGGTTTTCTCCATATAAAATGCTTTAATTCGCAAAGTATTTGTGTAAATTGTCTATCACTTGAGGTTAGTCTTGAGGTCAAAATCAATCAAATGATATTTGATAAAAAAAAGAAGTCCGATTATAGTTGCATTGACATATAGCTTCTTTCTGAGATCGCTCGCTTGATTATGAGTGTTATGACTAATTTTTTGAGTACTTTTAATGAAAAACTGTTTAAATTATATCTTGAGATTAATTTTAATTTCTTTTGAAGAAGATTTGGAATTTTCTTTCTCAGCGTACTCATTTTATTGATTTTATTCGGGACTCAAATTCCTAGGTCACATCCATTCCTATGTTATTTTCCACATTTTCTTCTATTTTAATATTCTTCTCTACGCATTTCTTATTATGTATTGAGTTTCTGACATTATTATCCGGATAACTGCGTACAATTGATTGTAAAATAACAATCATTTTATCAAATGTTGTTATTGGACCAAATGTTGCTATTGTATAATCATTTTATCAAATGTTGTTATTGTTCCATAGCAACAGCATACATATAAATGAAAAAAATTTCAATTATTAGTAAAAACAAAAAAAAGCTTTATTTTTCTAATGTATACCATAATTTAGCTCGTGACGAAAATAAAAGACTTTTCATACCATGCTACAAATTAGTATGGTTTTATGAGTAGAATTTTTTTAATTACGCTAACTAAATACATTAGTTTGAAGCTTCTATTCAAATATTTGTAATACTGTTTATTCAGACGGGAAATCATCATTTATATCTTGGGAGAAAAGGAAATTTTTCCATTGATTGTTTAAATTTTCTCTTTTCCACCTTTATCTTTAAATTGATTTGGTAGTCGTTGCAGTACAACTTTTTATGGACTCAGGCTCATTGAATCTATTGAAAGTAAATTATAAATCTCTACAAATAAAAATGTCCGCTGTAGAAAACAATTTGAAGGTTGAGTTTAAGTCTGGAGCGACACTAGCGTTAAAACACAGTTTAATCATCAAAATTGTTTCACACTCATCAAAAATTTATAAATGATATTTTAAAGTAAAAAGTATAATTAAGTAAGATTTTCAAGTGGAAATTTTTATACTATCTTCCAATTTTCATTGTTAGATTTAACATAATTTAGTATCCATTTGTACAAATATAAGATAAAAACTGTACAGTACAACTATAACCAAGAATTATAACAATGTATATCATATGAATGCTTGGAAATACAGGGTTAGCAAGAAATAAGTTTCCCACTTCAGAGGGCTGTAGAATACGTTCTATTTGTCCAAATGAGATAAAATTGGAACTACAGATAATTCAAATGATGCGCTTGACATTTAATAAAAAGTAGTACAAAATTTCACCGATAGATGGCGCTGTAATACACATAAAACATTTTATATGCTTTATAAATGTTAAAAAATAATAATGAAAACGTAGCGTTACAACTCTTCAATATGCCCTTCTTCATTTTCAACAATGTGCTCTATAATCACAGAACCATAATTTCGACAGCAGACCGGTGTGAGTCTGTCGGAATATCAAGGATATGGCGCCTAATGCTGTCCTTCAGATCTGATACACATGCTGGCCTTTTACAGTAGACATTGCCTTTCCAAATGAATGCCAAATGAAGAAGGGCATATTGAAGAGTTGTAACGCTACTTTTTCATTATTATTTTTTAACATTTATTTTCATTATTATTTTTTAACATTTAAGCATATAAAATGTTTTTATGTGTATTACATTGCCATCTATCGGTGAAATTTTGTACTATTTTTTAATAAATGTCAAGCGCATCATTTGAATTATCTGTAGTTTAAATTTTATCTCATTTGGACGAGTAGAACGTATTTTACAGCCCTCTGAAGAGGGAAACTTATTTCTTGCTAACCCTGTATTTTAGTTTTTTCATTCCGAAAAAAGTTCTAATTGGTAGACATTTTCAATTATTATAAATATTAATTTTTATTGAATAAAATAAAAATAATTCTATTAATTTTAATCACAATTAGAAATTTTATACATTCTTTGATTTCCACCTAAAAAGAAGGGTTTAAAAATAATTTAATCAATTTAAATTGAAATGAGATAAATCATACATTCTGTGTTTTTAACAAAGAACGAAAGAAACAATGATATAAGTAACTAAACAACAATTTAAGAAAATATTTTGATATTAATTGTCTTAAAATATATGATTAAGCAAGATTAAAACACCTACAAACCTAAAAATTATTTGTGGCTGAATAATAAAAACCTTAACGCAATACAATATTTGAACATAAATCCATACTATAATAACACAAATCACTTTTGGCTTTGGGTGCAATCTAAGAAATGTATCGCCTCGTATGAAAAAAAAGCCTTATATGATCAGAAATTCAAAGAAATTTTCCTACAGTATTTGTGTATCCAATAACTATTAGAACAGAAGGATAATTGAAAGACAGTTTTTATTGTTGGTGGGCTAAATAAAGGGAAGCCACTATGAATAACTATTGTGATTAAATTGTGGTAATGATAAAAATCTCCAGGAAATTTTGGCGATATATTCTCAAAGGATTTTACTTGTACGATCGTGTTAAATTCACTTCGTAAAACGCAGATAGAATCCATACTATCCATCAGCAAACTATCCATACTATCTATTCATACATCCTTTTAAATTTTATACTTTCCATCAGCAACTTGCTGACCACCACATTTGATAGGTTGTTCTGTTAGAAAAGTTCTTAATCCTTTCGTTATAAACATGTTTTCTGGCTAATAACCTTACTGAATGAAACTATCAGTATAAAGGATAAAGCCGAGAAAGATTAAATTTTAAAAATTATATTGTGCATTACATGGAATTATAAAACAATATAGAACATGTATAGCTTAGAAAGGAGAATGCCAATTCAGCTGCTTTCACTCCTCGTTTCAGTAAAGTATAAAGAGATGTTTTAAGTGGTATCATTTCATACCAATTAAATTTTGAGAGCAAATAAATTATTAAAAGATGTTGAATTTAGTCACTATTTTCAGAAACTGAATATCTTTAATTGACTCCAAATATGGATGGAGATAGTTAAAAATTTCTTTGAATGTGAACATAAACCCAAACTATAAAATGTTTTCGATGTATACAAATATTTTACGACAGAGTAATAAAGAATTATAAGTAAAAAGATTAACTTTCTTCTTTTTAGATTTGGGTTTGTATGTCACTGGGCACGTCTGCTTTTATTAGCATTTTGTACCAATAACTCCAAACCCAATATTTCCTAGTTCTAGTTGCTCGGGTCACCCACTTTATTAATAAAGTCCGATAACCCTTTAATGGAGTCTAGGTGTAACTCTCTAGTATGGATGATGCCTAAAGAAGTTAATCTAGGGAGAGCAAGAGCCAAGGTTCTGCACCGATGGGAACAAATGATAATCCTTGTTTAGCAAGTTCATCAGCCCTTTCATTACCTTCGATACCTTTGTGCCCTGGCACCCATAAAAGAATCACCTTGTTTCTAGTTGCCAGTTCTGTAAGAAGGTTTCTACATTCCAAAATCATTTTAGATTTGGTTTCGAAAGAATTGAGTGCTTTTAAAGCGGCTTGACTGTCACTAAAAAGGAGAATCCAATTACCGCTTTTAAACATAAAAAAATCTTGGTAAGAAAAAACCCTTCCGTTTCCTTTTGCGTGTAAAAGGTACAAGGAAATTTTTCTGAGTATTAACCAACCATCAGATCCATGCACCATTGACCTACATAAATTAGAGCATCCTGCATGAGATGACAAGTTATGTCGAAATCTTTGCCAAGGATAAGGATGACAATGTCATCAGCATATCCTTGCGTATAATAGCCCCTATCATTTAGATGTTTTATAAGGCTATTTACAGCTAGGTTCCAAAGTAATGGTGACAGAACACCTCCTTGAGGATAACCTCTAACAGTCTTTTTTTCAAATGATTCTCCGAATATGTTCATTTGTATACATCTATCCGAAATCAAGGCCTCAATCCTAGTACACAGGGTCTGATTAATTCCTGCCCCTCTAAGTGCATTGAGGATGGATAGATGGAAAGTGTTAGAAAAGATTAACAGTTTCTCTTATCAATCTTTGAAGAGAATGTCAATCGAATAATCACATCTTTGTGAAAATAATAAATTGAAGATTCCTGTGTGTAAATATTGAAAAAGCATTAGGGAAATTTAGAATCATTTAAATAAAAACATAGCTAAAATGAGTTCAGAGATTAATTCCTAGTGATATTTTGAAGTAAATGTTTTGATAGAATAAAATTCTATTGCATTGAAAATAAATTAATTAAAGCTGTTGAATTTAATTATTAATAATTATAATTATCTCCAAAAAAACAATGATATTTTAATATCAGACCCGAAATTTCAATCTTTTTTTAAGGTAAAAAAATTTCTACAAAAGAAAATCATTAAATGTTTCGTATTAATTGAGTTATAGTACTTTGGATTAATTGTATTTTTATAGAAAGGTGCTTTTTATTTTTTTAGAGATTGTCGTTAGAGCTCATTAATTTAGCGTTTCTCTAGAATCGAATAAATGTGATTGATTTTTGAAAATAGATTCCAGTATTTATCTATTTTACCCAAGGCATCTGAAACATAATAAATTACTTGCAATGGTAAAAATAATTGCTCTTAAACTACAGTATCAAAAATAATTAAATATTTTTTGGTTAAATGCTTTTATAGTTAATGAAGTTTCATTAAGAATGAACAATAGAGAGTGAAAGATATGACGAAATTTGTATGATAAATCGATATTCTGTAAACTGTTTAGTCAAGTTTCTGTAATTGAACTCAGTTACGAATGTAAGTATATATTCTGAATTTCCTGTAAGCATTATTTGAATCAATCAATATTACGAATAAATACTATATTTAATGGCATATTCGTTTTCCGATTACCTAAGTAAATATACATTTAAATGTGAACGTCCATTAATTAATGATTTAAATAATTCTATACGGAGGAATGTTTATTTCATCAAGAAATCGCATTAAACATCCAAAAGGAAGGAAAAAAATATCTGATCATTTAAAAAAAACGATTTTTAATTGCTTATCAGATAATTCTATTCTTTGAAAATGATACTATTGAAATGAAAAAATAGAAATGGGAATAAATTATGAAAATGCTTGTTAGTCAAGGAATTATTTTTAGGGAATTAATTAAGAAATTAGCAGAGCTTTGAAGGCAATGAATAGTTTTATTAAATGTAATAACATCATGTAAGATAAAAGTAATTCTACGTATGTTTAATTTTTATTGACACACTTATCGAAATATAAACTTTTAGAAAAATACGCTTCATTCTTTAATATTTTTTAGTTATAAGTTAGTTTTCTTAAGGTACAATATGTCAATAGTATATAAAATATATTCGTTTTTAAAAAGAATTTTGCAAGTGTTTGAAGAATTTTTGTTTAAGAGAAAATTTTCATTTTGAGAAATTCAATTACTAGTTTAATTCAAAAATTCTGTAAAATCCCTTCTGTTTTAGTTTCAAAAAATCTATTAGATGAAACTATATTTTTAATTTATTTACAAAACAGATTATTTTAAAAGAGAATGGTTTGAAATAAGGATCAGAACCAATACACATATTATGTTACCATAAAATAAGGTAAAAACAATTTATTATATATTTTTATTAAATACATTGTTATGATTATATATTAAATCTCATAAACTCTTAATATATAACACACACACACACACACACACACACATCACACACTACACACACACACACACACACACACACACACACACACACACACACACACACACACACACACACACACACACACACACACACACACACACACACACACACACATATATATGTCTGTATATTTGCCACCTTTTATCAATAGATTCATTTGTTGCTCAGTTGAGATATTTTTATTAGGAAATTACTTATCACGAAATTAATTAAAAAATGAAATCTGAATATAGTTTTATCAAAACTAATTTATGAGTTTTTAAAATTTTTTTATAATTTCTATTTTATTTTCCTAAATAAGCTTAAAGATTAAATTCGAAAAGTTCCAATTCCAAGATTTTGTATTTTGTGTAGCTAAAAATTATGAAGTTCCTTATAACCCAATTTGTAAATTTGAAATATAATAATCATTTGAAATTTAGAAGAGAGATTTTCAAAATAATACTACATATTTACTATTTCTTACTCTATTATACATATTTATTATTAAATCATCTGTTGGAAAACTCGTGAGAAGTTGACATCTGTAACATGGATCGCCTTAAATCTGAAAACAACATGCATATTTCGAGAAATAGTTTTTAGACAGAGGCATAACTGTATTTTATGTTGTGTTCTGAATTAGAGAAAAAATATGTTTTATATATGCCATGATGATTTCATAAAAATCAATAATCATACTTTGAAATCTTGTAAAGGTAATCACACTTAATGCCCCTCATATTTTTATGTCTTCACTTGTTAAGAGTTTTAGAATTATTAGGAAAATCATAGTCTATTTTAAAACTATTGCTTAATTTTTTTTTAGATAAGACCAAACTTCATTAATGCTACAAAAATCACAAGAAAAATTGGTTTTCATTCTTAATACTTAATCATGAAAGTATTAAAAATTAAATAATTTTATTATTAATACTTAATTGCTCATATTGAGTGAAATATTAAAATTACTCATTCTTAATATTTAGTCGTGCAAGAGCCTGATTGGTTAGGGAACTCATTCTCTGCAACAGGTGGTACTGAGTTCGAATCATGACACAAATGAAGACCCGGCTGGGTCATGTCGTGGTCGAAGTATTCGTCCAGGTTATATGATACCTCCCGGGGGTGGCATTCCATGCCTGGTAGTCTTCGGCTTGGTCCTTGCTTCTAAATTAAGAAGACCCGCACACATTTGGAATTCAAAAAGGCATACCTACTTAGAAGACCCACAAAATAAAGTACATCTTGTCGTACTGGAAAGGTAGTAAATAGATCGTAGCAGTACAGAGCTTTAAGGCAATGATAAAACATAATCATAAACTAAAACTAAACTCTGTGGCAAGACTAAAACTAAAACTCATGTGGGCCAAAGCCTATAGTACCATCTCTGTTTTCTTAACCATTTGTCGCGAATAGGCGGGTAACCCCCAGTGTCTAATTCCCAAGCATGCTTGGTACTAAGTTTATCGACTCACTGAAAGGATGAAAGACAGAGTCAACCTTGCCCAGACCGAGGATCGAACCTGTGTCTTGGGAGCGTGAAACGCTGCCACTAGGCTTCAAAACTTAATCATACAATAGGAAACTATTTTAGCATTTTTTTATCTAAACATTTTAGTTCTTGTAATTTTAAGCTCCAAAAACCTAAAGAATAAAATATGCTTAAAATTAAATAAACATCAGGCAAGTCACAGGCACAAAAAACACGTTTTCTACTTTAATCCAATTCATTTTTATGTATTTTATGTTTTCCTTTGCTCTCTTATGGGAACTGAATGTTAAAAAAAATTTAGAGAATATTGAATCTCCATCACGAATGTTGGAGTGTTTTACTTGTAAACGAAAAAGGATTTTTTATATACCCTTTTCATCAAGTATTTAAACTTTTTTATTGAAAAAACTATTCAGGGAACAAGAAGTATATTTTGCTCGAACGATCACCAAAAGAATAAAAATGATTAAATATCCTAAATGTAAGTCAATAAAAAAGCGCCTCCAATATTGAGAAAAATCTTCACGATCAAATTTTAATCTTGGATTAAAATAGGAAGTAAAATACTTGAAAGGTCAGCAATAGTATATTATGGAAGAAAAAAATAATACAAAAAAATTCACACACAATATGAAACAAATAATGTCTCTCCAGAAAGTACAATTTTCTCATATTTTAAGGAGAATACAACTTGTCGTTGAATTTTAAAATTAAAAATATTGTCATTTCAGATAGAATGTAGAAATGAATTTTTCTTTTATCTAAAGGAATAAGTAGAATAAACCATTCTTAAAATATATTAGTATTAATAAATGTGTAAATTGTAGAACATTTGAGAATTTACAAACACATGCATGTTGAATATCTATTAAATACAGCTTTAAAATATCGAGAGCCGAATTGTAAACAAAACATATTAAAATTACTAAAAAACGCATTAGTACAGTTCTTTTCAATTACTCGATTCTATTTAATATAAACCTTGGTATGAGAGCCGGTGGAGCTCTCGAGGGAAGGGTTTGAAGTTCGTGCTAAGCAAGGCTGACTCAGCATTTCACCCAAACACTGAGTACCAAGTATGCTTGGGAGCTAAGCAATGGGGGCCTCACGAAAGGCTGACCCCCTAATCGGTATATATGCTTCGTACTCCAAGGGCCCTGGTCCGAACGCTGATATGGGCACTGCAGGCGTTGGACCAACGGGACTATTGTAATTAGTTATAAATCCTGTTTTTGATCAATAACCATTTCTTGGACATGTAGTCTTTCACAGAGAAACAGAGGAAACTTGCCTTACATTTCAACTCCATGTTCAATACTATAACGCACTAATCTTGTTTTCAACAGCACTTTCAAATAATCAAGACTCACTACAACTTATGAGAGTTTTCTTATTTGTATTTTTATTAGTCACAATATTGTTATGCCTACAAATTTCAGCTAAAATTCGTATGTTCTGTTATAAGAGGTAAATTAAAAATTGCAAAATTATTTCATTATTTTATTCAATTTTCGAAATAAAGCAATTGTTAATATATTTGCAAATGCATTACTCATTCAGTTATTTTCTATCTTCGTAAGAATTTTGATTTTACTTCGATTCTGTTTAATTTGTTAGTTAAGTTATACTCGACCACCTGTTTCAAAGCAAAGATTTTTATAAAGATTTTTTTTAAGTAGGTGCTAATATTTTGTAAACAAAACTGAACGAATGTAGAGATTTTCTGTTTCTTTTTGGGATCGATAGTGGCTTTATGATATAACTTCTAATCTCATATGCTCAATTTTTTGTAAAACTACATGTTACGAAGAATGGTTATCAAAATAAAAACCTTGTGTGAAATTCGCCTTACACCGGATATAAAAATTAAATGAATATTCAACTGCTTTTTCACAGTGAGTCATATATTACGGACGTGTTTTTCCTCGGTATTTTTATGATAGCTATTTATCATTTTATAACACACTAACCGAAATACTAGTTACTTTCATTCTGAATAGAGCTTTGAGCATCCACATTGTTCTTATATGTATATCTATACTTAAAACTCTCTTTACTAAAAATTAAACATAAGAAAATAAGGTCATTTGAAAAAAGTCACTTTTTCAAAGCTTTATCGGAAAGAAGCAGATACATTGTTGTGATTTATCCCTTCTGGTTGACAGAAACATCAAACCAGGTCCCTGAGCCCGAATGCCTTCAAATAATGGATCACAGATTCTGGACTCGCGAACAGCTAGCCTTAATTTAAATCGATGCAGGCCAGAATGTCAGCTGAAGAAGCTTGAGTCACATTGCGTTTTGGACATAGATAAACTTTCTGGCCCCTGTGTTCACGCTACTGTGTCTACTTTAAAATCTATCAAGATCTGATGGCGCCTGTTGCCAGCCCCAATCAGAACAGCGTAGGGCAATTTTCCACATACCATTCAAGAGCGGGGGCTCTTCTAGAAGAAGAAAAGATATCCTGCCTGACCCGGGTGGTCTTCGTAAGTTTGTCTAGCTCGGCGGTCGCTTTCGTCAGCTGTCTCACATGTGAGATGCATATCTGCTCGCTCTTGATACGTGAAACGATTCATCTTACGACTTGCAAGTCAGCTTCCACACTGATGACAGCGTGAGTGGTCGGGCGAGCTGGTTGTCTACACACAGCGCCCTCTACAAACGCACGCGTACTTTTGCGCATATACTTTCCTACGTGAAATCGGTTTCCTGACGTATTCCCTACCTCTCCACGAAATTTGTAAGATAAATTTTGAATTACCTTGTATATAATTTGATTAAGGAATGAAGAAGATCCTACACTATTTTTGGACTTGTTGGAAATAATGGGTTTTAGGGAGATGGTCTAGCTTTGCTTGATCATCTGGGATTAGCCACAACAACAACAAGGAATGATGATGCCATCACACTCTTTAAATGAGATGGTTCCCTAGTAGAACTCAGTTACTACTAAACAACTAGAAGTAGTTATACATCAGTGGCAAATGTGCTTGAGAAATATTTGGTTTTCTCCAAACATCTAGGCAAATTTTTGATTTTTATTTGAATATCTATGAAAAACTATCTTGGAAAGTTATACGAAGTAATTATCAAAAAGCTTATGAAAAATATACATTAAAATACCAGTTATAAGTTGTGAATTCCAGTAATAATAACTATTTATACATAAATTCCGGAAATGTATTTATACTTTTCGAGACAGAAGAAATACAGAATTCGTTATGAAGTCAGCATATAAAGTACCATACATTTATTTTTTCAAGATCTTACACTGTAAAAAATGTATTTATTTTTTCCTTTGAAAGTTTTAAGATACGACAGTTAATAAAAATGAAATTTTATCATGAGCATGATTTTAAGACAAAACCATGTTCAAATTAATGCTCACAGAGTTCATAATGTGAGTACCTTAAAAAATCATGATTTCTTGGCATGTGATGCCATCAAGGGTTTTCGAATTTTGATACGATGATCTCAAAAGCTTTGCAGTTGCTGCTCTAGTGGACATGGCATGCTCGAAAGAAGATGTTAATGGCCCGATTTACGATAGCTATATTTTGTTGAAGAATTATGCATACTCAAATTAAAAACTACATTTTATTAATATGTATAGTTTTCTCCGCTTTTCTATATATTCTTCTACATTTGAAAATTTGATGATGAGCTAAGAAATATCATCTTACTCATTAAGTCAGATAGTGTATTACTTGCCTAAATTCATCGTGAGCAATGTAAATTATTATTGTAAGACTTAACAAAATAAATTTTCTAATTTGATTCTAAGAAATTTACAACAAGAAATCTGAAGTAAAAGACGAGGGTTGCTATCCAGAGAAAAATTGGGTTTCTTTACTATTTCTAACTAATCCAACTGAGGTTACAACTCAAATATGTTGAATAAATCAAGAATTCGAGAATTTTTTATACATTATAATATCACTGACGTTGTTTCTATCAAATGAAAATCATTTCAGATAAAGGAATGTTCATCATAGAAAATGAAGCGTTTATAATTAACATAATTCATTATTTCTAAATATCAGAAGGTATTTTAAATGTAGGGAATGATTATGGAGAAAAGTAAACGAGGCTCCATGCATATTACAGAATTATTTTTTATTTTAAAAAGCGTTGAACTCATAGTGGCTAAGATATAGAACATAACTATTTCGAGCAAAAAGCTCTCCGATTTGATCCCAATCACTGTTGACTAACGCTTTCTCAGCTGCTGCACGTACGTCGGTGGGTGCATAGAGGTTTTCTGAGCTGCTCCCTTTGTGATACGGTGCTAAACTATGGAAAGTTCTTTTGTAAGTCATACGGTGGACATTAAAATGGAGTACAACAGCCTTGGGCAGTCTGAAAAGCGGTTTCGAATCATACATGCCTTCTTTTTTATGAATAAACGGCACATAGTGCATATAATTATCGATTAATTTGCATTTCTAGGTATATGTAAATAGAAAATGATTTTTACATATTTTTCCGCAAGTCTAAAAAGATATATTTTTATAATATACCTGATAACTAATTGATTGGGTGAATTTTTAAATGTTTTAATTAAAACGCATTAAAATTTGCATGATTATCACAAGCCCGTTTTTTTAAACTAAATTTTATTTCTAATGCATCATGCCGTTAAAAGTTTTCATTGCATTTCTGCTCAGTTTTCTCACTTCGACAGCAGACGCTTTCGGTGGTAATAATATATTCTCAGCATATTAAGGAACACTTTTATGAGAATTATAATATTTATGTCAATATTTTTAAGTGTGTGATACATGATTTATATCCTTTTTATTTTATTAACTCTTTAGTTGTTGTAAGTGTGGATTATTTTTTTAAATATCTCAAATCTCCAGCACAAATTCTAATAAGCCAATGTATTATTTCTTGTGCAATTTCTTTTGAATAGACTACAGGAGCGCCATCTACAAGAAAACTAAAATTTGAATTCTCTCTTGAGAGCTTTTGATTTTAAGTTGCATTGCTATTTTTCTTCTATAACTTTTGTTAATAAATTTTAATTAAGCTTAGATAATTTAAAGAGTTTTTCGTTTTTCTTCACTGTATTAACCTTTATAATTTTGGAATAAAAACATTGAAATATACTATCAAAAAATAGTTATTCATAGAACAAAATTACGTTCATGTAATAACACAGTTGAAATATTATAAATTTTCTTTCAATCGGAATATACAAGTGCCACCTACATAAAATATTATAATATGCTAAATCGTGGTAAATGTACTAAAAACAATTATGTATCTAAATCCTCTCTTAAGGGCTATTGTTTTTATTTATGAGTTGTTCTTTTCTTTTTATAAATTTCTGTTAATGAATTTTATCACATTTCTTTAATTTGTAATATTTCTATTCCCTCGGTTAACTTTTGGCAACAAAAATAATTATTCGCAGTATAATACTATTTTCAAATAACAACATTGTTTTCATTTCAGAAAATATAAATTTATTTTATATCTTTATATGTAGAATATTAATGCTATTCAGAATCTGTTTGTTCATTTCAAAGACTTAAATCAAACGAAATTACATGAAATATAAATCATTTTTAATTCACACTTTATTTTTCAAAATATTTGCTTATTTTCGAACTGCAGAAAATATTTCTTAAATACCATTTACTGATTTGAAAGTTGCTAATTTCTTTAATTAAATTTTATCCACTCATTAAAGGAAGCTAATATAATTTACAAACATTGCATAATTAATATAATTTGTGACTGACTAATAAAGACAATTGTTTAATTCGTCAACATCACGATAATTACAATTTTTTATCGCTTTAAAGTAGCATAAAAATCTAACGTTCGTTACATCCATCTTAACTGTTTTTCGAAACGAGTTGGTCTTCTACTTTATCTCCAATTATTATTTCGATTTCTGTGAATTTCTTTTTTATAAAAATGAAATTCGTCTTACTCTTTCATTTTTGTACAAATTTAATCCTGATTCTAAGAATATTTTAGCTATAAAAAAGCTCCAAACCTGCATTTTTTCTAAATACTTTAAGAGAATGAATTTATTTAGAAATATACGATTTCAGAAATACTTCGAAATCAAAATAAAATTATCACAATTTACACCGAGATATTTTTACAGTTAAGTATAACAAAATTATTTTATAAGATACCCGCATGTTTACAGAGTAATTAAAATATTTATCTCTCTATTTAAATTTCCAAATTTACTGATCAGAACAAAATTTTCTTTTAATTTTTCTAAATGCTAAGAAATTCTACTTAAGTGATAGCGATTATTTTATTTTAAATATACTCTAAGATTTTTTTATAACTAATTAATGAAGGGTAAGATCCACTAGCAAAAATATGTTAAATATATTAAATTTCTTTCTTGGATTCTTTTAAGGTAACTATTGAAAATATTTTATTATTTTGCCAAAAAATAAAACAACACTTGATTGGAACCATTTTAACAGAACACAAATCACATATTAAGAGTAATATCACTCTATGAAACTCATGTGGTTTCAGCAGCAAATGGAAGTCTTTAAAAAGAGAAATTGCCTTTTTCCCTAAATTGCCTTTTTCCCTAAATTGTTAATAATTTTTATTCGGTGATAAATTAAATTGAAGATGAGAAGTCGTTCATAAAATAATTTTGTATCAAAATATGAATTAATATCGCATAATACTAACAGATTCAATAAAAAAAATAATGTGATTATGTAAACAATTGATATACATATGATTTCGTATATTTAATACTTAAATACTGCTACGGTAAAAAAGAGAAAATAACGCACTAAAAGGGAAATGCCAGATCACTAAGAAACTTCTTATGCAGAAATGATGCATGATATAATGCAAATATGTAATAAGTGTAACGAACATATTACGAGAATATTAATGCCTCTGGTGGGCGTGTAAATCAAACCGTTAATGAAAGAGATTAAATTATCACAATCACTAGAGATGACAGCATTTGCATTCGTAAAATATTTGCCCAATAAAAGTAATTTTTCATACTTATCTTCAGTACTGCAGAGCTTTTTTTGGTCAATAAAGAATTTCTGAGTTTCGATGATTGAATTCTGATATATTTGAAGACCTTTTAATTATTTGGGGAAATTAAAAAATGTAGTATCCTTGGGAAAAGAAGAGAAGAAATAGATAACTGACGTATCACTTGCTGTCTCCCCCATTATGAATCACATGTAAGTAGATTTCGGTTGTCGCGCTTGATAAAGAGACATATATTGACTCTTGGTGACCTAGATCATCTATAAAAAGAACTCTGAAATTTACCTTTAACGAATTGCGATTAGTCTCTTACGTGAATATACCAACTATCCAAACACAAGTACTCTATTTTCATACTGAAATACTGTTTCACCCTTTCAAATGGCAAGCTGAAGAAGTATTGTTCTCAAGCTTGTTATAAACGTTACTTTTGACTACCGGACACGTCCTACTTTTTTGTAGTGGTGTAAGAAATTACAATCTTGAATGGTCAAGGAACAGAATCGTTATCCATTAGTGATGAATCTAGATTTCTTTTGAAAACTTACTACAGCATGACAGCCCATTGGTCAGTGGTTGACTTATTTTCCATAGAGTTATAGGATCCTTATTGCACATGTGATAACACAAGTCACCATCACTTATGACTGGCAATCATCAATAGTTATGTTCTGCGATACTGAGCAACATTTTGGTAACAGAAGTTAAATTTACCTTCTGTAAGATTCGAGTTAATTGGACCAATAGGAGCTGAGTTACTACAAAGTTAGTGTGGAAAAGTTCTGGAACCTTCTAATAATAGTCATCGGATGAGTATAAATATTATCTTCATCTAAGGAGTGAATTTGTTGAGAGAGGAGCAGGATTCGGTTAGATGCTTGAGTCATCAGTTCTAAAAACAGTTTCTGTGCTTGTATTGAAAAATTGTAAAACATTATGCTTCCAGCTGTAGTAATTCTAATTTTTGAAACGAAAAGGACTGTACATAAAGTTTTCATGTTTCAAAGAAATATTTTGTTCACTTTATAGTGAATCATTTCATCTACGTTGCCACAAAAAGCTTAAGTACCATATCAATAAAGTTAATCTCTTTTTTGGCATAAATTTGTTAGTAATATAATTTGATACAATACTACGCGAATTACTTGGGAAAAACATACTTTTTTAAGAAAATCTTTCTTTTCTCAGGAATATTCTGCCTCAAAGTAGTTTCGAAGAATATTCTGAATCAAAGTGTAATTTCAACTGCATGTTCCTACAATGCCTGACTTTTGATTAGTTTAAACCGATTTAAACCAGTAATCCTGAGATATCAAAATTTTTCTCTTCAATTGCTGCAAACAGTGGTCGATTGTGTGAATTGTCTGTTCTTAACATGCATTTAAAAAATGGACACCACTCGCACGAAAATAACTAGAATTGTTATCCTATTGCTAGAATTGCTACAACAGTTGGAAAATACAGAGTTTCTTGGATCATTAATGATCGAAAGAGCTTTGAGGCAGTGTCTCCAAAATAAAAGACTAACTGTGGACGCAAACGCAAGAATAACCTTGATCAGGTAAATTTTTTAAAATATAATAAATTGCATCTGCTTAAAAAGCACAGGTCTTCAGAGAGAATTAACAGTTAGTGTTCAGCGACAATTCGATGTAAACTTACTGAATATTTGAAATTTGGTGTAACACCAATCAAAAAACAATTATTAACACCTGCAATGAAAAGAAAACATTGAATTTGGCAAGGAAATATCAATCCTGGACAAGACAGAAAGAAAGTTGCATTCAGTGACGAAACACATTTTTTGTGCAAGGGTTTCTATCCAGATTTGTCAAGTGAGGTGATACAGAACACATCAGGGAACAACAACTTATGCAAATAGTTAAGCCCTCTCCAAAACAGATGTTTGGGAATTATTTTATTTCTAAAGGACCTGTCAGCTTAGTACCACTTGAAGGGATCAATAATCTACAAAGTACATTTCTATAATAGATAAATGAAATTGTGTCTAAGATGCAAACATTTGCTCGGTTGTGGGTATCTTTCAACAAGATATGGCCCTATGTCACACTTCTAAGCTAACAAAGAATTTTTTTAAGAACAAAAATTAATGATTTTGGATTGGCCTGTCAATTTTCCTGATGCATATCCCATCGAAAACACGAGGAGCATTATAAAGGATGCGAGTAAAATGAACTGCTCAACAAAGGAAACAGAGATTGAGAATGCTATAAAGGCTTTTGGTTTTGTGTGATGAATAGATCAAAATTGTATGATCTATTCAGTGGAATCCATGCAAAACCGTGTACAGGTTCTCATTCAATATATTTGTATTAGATTGCTTTACCATGGGTGTATGCTAACCTATACCAATTAAATAACATTTGTGAAAAAATTTCTGTTTGTCGCAATTAATTAGCACAGTAGAATATGTAAAAAACTCTATTGTGTAAATATACTACTGGAAAAGCATTCACTTATTATTTTCAGTAAGTTAAAATCGTCAACGACATTAAAAACATTCTCTATAGTTTAAATCTAGTTTTGATGTAAACATGATGAATTAAAAATGAATTTATTCATATATAAATTACATATAAAGGAATAAAAGTTTATTGTTATAAATTTCATGTGACTGCTTTGCTTCAGTCAAATTATAATTTAGAATACATCCAATTCAAAAAAGAAAGCACCCAATCATTTGATACAAGATTTTTATATCTAGATTAAAATCAAACATTACATCAACAAGTGCACAGTATAGAATGTATGTCGAGGTATAAATATCGATAAAAATTTTCGTCTATTACCTGAAGATGAAAACTGCTAATATTTTTGAAACATTTCTGGTAATTAGATGAATGACAGCGCTCATTTATTTAAAATACACATCATGTTCCTAACATCCTAGATAAAACTTTGAGAGGAAAAATTCTTGAAAAATTGCTTACTCAATAAAAAAGGCAATAATAACTATGCAAGAATTTCTTTCTTTATTATCAATATTGTTTTGTATCGCCGGAAGGAACAAAATAAATGTCAATGAAAATATTCGTATTGTTTGTTTCTAAGATTTAACTTGTTACTCTATCAAACTGTTCCAAAAATTATAAATCGATACAATTTTTATTTAAATAAATATTAGGCTGTTAAAAAGCATTTCACATTAGAGGCAATTAACTTCGTGATTTTCACAATATATTTGGGAAACAAACTGTCACCAACTAAGAAAAAATCTTAAAATTCTTTTTACATATTTTTACATTATCATGATAAATAATAAAAAAATATGTAGTTTCTTTGTAAAAATTATAGATTTTAATATCCAGAGAATGCCAATTTATTTAGAAAACCTAGAGCTACGCAAAATTTCAAACTTTTTTTACAAGCAAAGAAAGTACTGAAAATGTTTGTTATGACATAAATTTCTATCAGAAACTAATTCCTCCAAAGATAAAATTATGTTGCAATATAGTTTCACGGTAAAATATTTTCAAGCAAAATTTCATATTTAAAATTTGTTTGCTTTTATTTTAAATATAATGTTTTTTTAACACAATAACTATTTAAGGAGTTTAGATTGTTCAATAAATGAGTATGCGCTGGATTCACAAAAAAACATTCTAAAATTTACATTAGAATTTAACAAATGGCATACTTCAACTTTAAAAAGAAACTAATTTATTTCAAAAAATTTAGAAATATCAGCGTTAATACGCTTAGAGCAAAATTTTTAGAACTCTGAAATTTTTCAGGGAGCTTGTAATTTGTTGGATGAAAAGTAATGCATTCATTTCTATTCAAACATTTCTGAGTAACGTCTACATGGAAACAATTTTAATTTATCTTTTTAAATAAGACTTAATTTCGGGAGGAGTAAAAGCAAATGAAAGATGTTAAACCAATCATTAATTTACTGTTGAATAAAATATTTCTTTTTAGTTGTATATGTTTAGTTGTATATACATAGCTTTGCTGGGGATGAAAGTTCCACGAGACATCAGCTGACGCTCTTCCATTTCCACGTGTCTTCCGTTTTCATATCTTATTGCTATTCATTCGATTTTTCTTTTCCATGTTTTATTAAATTAAATAATTTTTTCCGAAAAATAACAAAAAAGTATTTTTTAACCATGAAACGGTTGTTTCCTTCGTTGCAGCTGAGATCCTGAATATGCCATTTTATTACGATTCTCATTGGTATGAAATATCCATGACATCAGATTTCATCCACGTCAATCATCGTAATGAGACGGCGTCGTAAATCCGACTTGTTGACGAATTTGCTGCCTGACTTCAAATCGCATTCTTCGAGTGACAGCAAACAAGTACAAGTTTACCGCCAAATGTCTGAGAACATTATCAAAGCTCATTTTGTTAATAAAATGATTTCTAATGTAAGAAACAAAACATCGGTTTGATTCAAGCCATTAACACATGGACAAAAGGACAGCAGAAGACGCAAACTGAAAAGGACATGACAAAACGTCCACTTTATTGTTAGTTTAAATCAGCAAGGAGGATTTAAAATTAAAAACATTTCATTAATTAATAGAATTCTAAATTGGTAAATGCAAAATTTGTTAGCAATCTCTTTTGAAACCTTAAGACTCTATGAAAAATAATTTTTATTTCGATGATTTGCAGTTTCGCTATTTAATAGAAGATGAACCTAAAATTTAAATTCCTTCATTTTGGAAAAAGATTGCAGTCTCTCTGAATAAATAGGGTGCTTTTCTTTTAGGTCTTTGCCTCAGTGCTTTGTGATAGACAGGAATTATGTCATAGTCACTCATACACAATATTGATCAACTGTTGAAAACTAATAGTATGAAACATTGTTTTCTTTTAATCATTATTACTCTAGAGAATTACATTTGATTCTAGAGAGTAATGTAACTATAAACGAGTTTCTGTTTAGAATGAAAGTGGAAAAAATATTAGTGCTCTCTTAAAGATATGAAAATAAGCGTTAAAATTGTTTGGGATCTCTTAATTTTCTACATTTCTTAATGCTCAATTTTGAATTAAAAGTAACTGATTTTCAGTGGTAAACTTACAAATAGCTGGAAAATACACACGAGCAAAATTTTTAAGAAATACTGAGACAATATTATTTAAATGGCCATTTAACTTTTATAAAGAATAATTGAAAGTTACAAATTGCTCAATTATGTAAGAAAGGAAATAAAAATTCAGAATAGTGTTAATATGTCTCATTTATGAACTGATGGTTATATTCATGATAAAAACTTTAATGTTTTTATCATGAATATAATAATCAAAAACTTTAAAGTTAAGAAATGCAAAAAAAAGGTAGATAAATTTTTTATTGATTTTAAATCAATGTATTCATATGAAAAAATATAATGGATGGATTGAAGTTTTTTTTTTCTCTTGAATTTTAATTTTAAAGCAAACTTTCAAGTGCTTAAATAATACACAGAGGAATTGTTCTTATTTTGCTTAAAATTTTTGAATACTTTAACTGCAATTCTATTTGTTATGCGGATGGAGTTCAAGGTCTGCATGACGTAGTTCAAAAATGCTTATGGGCTGCTCGCTTTCCGTTTCTTCAGTCCGCAGAAATAGGTAACAAAAAAAAAATGCAAGAAACTACGTAATTTTTCTCCTGATTAAAGAAAATAACTTTTTCTATATTTTTTTTCTCTTATCACGAAAGTTGTGATCCCCGTTTTTGAAGAACACAAATATTACCGGATTTTAGTAAATATTGAGGAATATTTTCAAATATTCGCGAAAATAATTTAAATGGTGAATACTGACGAATAATGGTGATAACATATGGGTTTATTGCAGATTACTGAATCTTTACGGAAATCCGTTTATATAGGATAAAATAAATGCAAATATTTTAAATTGTAAACTTTTGTCCAATCCTCCCTCGTGTGTAAAATATGTCCATGCAGTGACAAACGAACTAAACATCTGAATTCTTAAAATTTCAAAACTATGCAAGATTTTTTTTAATCCAGTGCATCCAAAATAACTATCATTTTATAAATTTGTCTCCTATCAATATTTTCAGTTACGCAGAATGAATACACACACAAGCATGTTCATGAAATTTCAGTGCAATTCAGTATTAATATTAAAAAGATAATTATGCAAGGTTCATCAATTTTTATAAGCTTTCCAATTTTTGCAACACTGTCTCAATTTTTCGATGACTATGTTTTGACAACTGAATAGCGATATGATAAAAATAATCTTAATGATTACATCTCCCATTTGCAGTAATAGTGAATATTCATTAATAAATTAATGATTAAGTAGTCAAAATTACGCCTAACTCAATAATCGGAATTCTTATACGTTCTTATATAGAACAAAGAAGTGTGATTTTAATTTTTATATGTTGATTTCCCGTACACTCCTAGGTCGTATTCTTTGATAAGCCTAAATATTCACAGCATTTGATGACTTTGCGCATGGTGTCAGTATGAAAATTTATTCGATAAAATTTTATAGGTTTTTAAACAATACGCATTAAATTTTGATTGTTTTTTTCGCAATTGTATGTGCAAGAAAATGGATAGAAAAAAGTATTTCTCAATTTTAATTTTTTAAAAACTATAGACATTTTTGCTTTTAATGGTACTTAAATTTTGATTCTAACCACACTAGAAGTATTTTACTTTCATTTTTGAGTTATGCAAACAAATGCCGTCGCTCAGCGGCCCTGAAACTAATCGCTACGCTTGTTGTTTTTATGAAGCAAATTCCTTTAGAAATTGTGGAATTTTTTTAATGCATTGAATTTAATTTTGACATTTATCATAAATATATATTTTTTAATAATAATAAGCCTTGATTTATTAATCACATCTTTAAAAAAGGAAATTTTGGGGGACATCTGTTGTGTGTGAGACAGAAATAGCAAGCAACAAAGTTGACGACGAAAGTGTTTCGGATTCGAAAGCTAAAATAGAGCCTTTTGTGTTAAAATATGAAGACTTTTTGAATGGAACTCATTCTATAAATGAAATAATTGATCTTTCAGTTCTTTGTGATTAACCTTATCCTTTGCAACAATGCTTATTATGGAAAAACTGTAAAATAAATCTAGCATTTCTCTCAGCTTCTCCAAACATGTGCAAGATCTTGCAACAGAATTTTACATTTTTCGCAAAAACTTTAATTTTACTATACAAAATATGCCACTAAGCAATATAATAGCAAGAATAATAATGTTTAAACACACAAGACTCGTATACATAAAAATGCATTGGAAAAGGAAAGGCTGCAGAAAAAATATTTTGTGGTGTCATGGAACCTCATCACATAAGTTCAATGAATGACGTAATGGGTTAAATCCTGGAGCCTGAGCAGCTACCAGGCGCGTCGGTAGGTGGTGGATCACCGAACGTCCTGTAGGAATGACAGGATAGCCTTGAATATAGAATCAGAGGCCGCGAACCAGTTCCAGTAAACCCTGGTGTTATGCGATCCGTGCCTAGGGCTAATTGGCACCGCGGTATTGGTGTCTTAACGGAGCCTCTAGTTGCCTGGCAAACTTCTAGAGTAATTTGCCTTCCCCAGTATCTCAGGCAATGCTGGTTGGACTTATATTACCTGAGCTTATAAATTGTTATCTTTTGGCTGAAAAGACACAAGAAATAACAAATCTTTCTGTATCTGCAGGTTATGCCTCTGAAGTAGACCTTGCTGAAAATGACAAGGGAACTCAGAGGCAGTCTTGTAAAGGGGCTGTAATGAATCCTTCACTTGAGGTAGAAATGACCTCCAAACCATCTTCTGGTGAAAGTCTGGAAGCTATCCCTAGTATGACTGACTCTCTGACCAGATGGGACTGTTTCAGCAAGACCCTATCCGCTGAAAATGTCATACGCAAGAAGAAACGGCAGAGCATATCATTTATGAATGCGAGGCTCTTGCCCTCCCTAGATTAACCTCTTTAGGCATCATCCATACGAGAGAGTTACACCTAGACTCCATTAAAGGGTTATCGGACTTTATTAATAAAGTGGGTGACCCGAGCAACTGGAACTAGGAAACATTGGGTTTGGAGTTAATGGTACAAAATGCTGATAAAAGCAGAGGTGCCCAATGACATACAATCCCAATTATAAGAAGAAGAAGAAGAAGAAAAATGGGTTAAATTCTACTGTAAGAAATACTGCTGAAGAAAGTAACAATGCTGCTGCTGAAGCATGTGACATTCCAGTAGGGATCGTTGGAAAGAAGGAGAAACGTGGTCTCACTTCTCTGAATGATACTGACATTGCCACAAGTGTTGGTACCGATAACGTTTTGCATGCAGAAGTACTGACAAGATTTTACAACTGCAAAGATAAAATGAACCACGTAGGAAATTGCCAAGCCAGTCCCTATGGTAATAGTGGTTCGATGGATGTTTCTGGAGCCTACTTGTTTGATGTCTTCAGGGTAAAACCCAAAGTAGCTATGAAAGTTTCAATAGCCTCTTGTGGTCGAGGATTCTGAAAAACATTTTTGAACTACTACAAAATTTAAAAATATGTGTATGTGAAACTATTTCCTTTAACAATAGAAATATCTCAAAATGCAAGCTTTTATCATTATTAGGAATCCAGTCAGGTTTATACACTTGTAGAGCTATGATGTTAGAGCGGATCGAGCGCGTATACAAAAGAGTAACTATAATATAAAATAGAAATCTGTTGAGGCTTAGATAAAAAGAAATCATAAAAATGTAGAATGGAAGATGTTCTAGCAGATAATTTAGATGATCTCAGTTATGGAACTGTATTAATTACACACAATTTTCATGTTAAATCTTGTTTTTCTCAAAATGAAGTATTTTATTTAATAAGGTACAATTTCTGAAAAATCACTTAATTAAACATGTTAAAACTTAGCATGCTTAAGAAATTTGTTCTTTTACATGCTTTAACCAAGGTCTTTTTCTATGTAATAATTTCTTGAAATTTTATAATTTAAAATGTTTGAAAATTTTAACGATGTAAGTGAAACGTACATGTTAGTATAGTTATTTATTTTTTAAGAAGAAATAAACTATCAAATAAAAAATACTGTGGTTAATTATTTAAAAATATGCATTTAACTAGGAAGAAAATTTCAAACAATTTAGTTTAATATTTATTTTTTAAATGTTCCTTAAACTGAGCAAGTTTTAACATTATCGGTATAGAAATTTTGCTTCGAGAGCCAACCCCCCCCTTAAATGATAACATGAATACATTTCAGTCAAAATATTGATTTATTTTTAGGTAGGGATAATTATACCCGTGTGCTGAAACTTCACTGGCGGCAATTAATGTCTCATTATTATCTAATTCGTTTTTGATGATTGTAATTTTCCTTCACCAGTGTTTTTCGTTTCTTCAAAAAGACGTCGATGGTTAAAATTCGTGATAATAAAAGAAAAAGTAATTACAATTATATTTGACATTTCAGTGTTTTGAAATGTAGTTTACGACCAATGAAACTAAATTTTAACAAATTACTCTGATAAAAAAAAAAGTATACATTCGCTACTTTTCATGATTTTTAACAGAACTTTCGTTTTTAAGATTTATAATTTTTCTAAAAGTATAATTTATACATCAGAAATATTTTAAATAGATAAAATTTTCATTCTGTTATCATAAGAAAGGAAAATTTTAATGAAATTTTCCATTAAAAAGCTGATATTTACCTATATATTTAATTTTTGATTTCCAACAATATAATTAATTTTTCCAAATAAAGCTTTTATCAAATGAACATAGCAATTAAAAACATTATTTAGAAAAAGAGTTAGAAAACAATTGTCTTTTATCACACTTCAGAAATAATCATATAGTGAAATTATGAACATTTATAAAAAAAGTGTGGAAAAGATATGTGAAATGTAGGAATAAAAATATAGAATGATGTGCGTGTGTATTTAACAGCGATATAAAGTAACAATGCAAAGTAAGGCTTGAAAATATTGTTACAAATTTGTAAATAATGATTATATTTGTCGTAAAATATCTCAGACAGATCAGAAATTCTCACATTTTGGGCAAAAATTGCGGTATTTAGACGTGTTGTAGTTTAAAAGCGGATTTCCTAATGATTTGGCGACTTGGCGACAGTTGGCGAGATTCTTGGCGACTTGGCGATGGTTGGCGAGATTTTTGGCGACTTGGCGAGAAATCGATACTTTTGGAAACATCCATCACCTAAGCTCTAGGACCAATATTTTTCGAGATAGCCTAGAAGCTTCCAGAACCTTGGCGAAATTGGTAGATTTCTCCGCCAAGTCAGGTATAAATACCGCAGCCCGACATGGAAGAGTCAGTTTTGTGAAGACAGTCAGTTAGTGAAGACGATTAGTTGTGACTGCTAGTTGTTCTCTGTCTGAGGTATTTGAGACCTGTGATTAGAAGCTGTTTCTTATTATATCTGACGAATTGTAGCTGTATAATTGTGATTGTTACAGCGGGAATTTCGTTTATCTAGTGAGATTTTCTTACGAATAAAAGTCTTGTGTTCATTAAGTGGTTGCTTTATTCAACTCTCAATCGACACGAACCCGTGAAGCTCGGTACAATATTAAAATTCAGAAATTATGATGACTCAGTTTGCAGTGGTATTAGATAAATGCCTTGCTGAATTTGAGATAACTGGGCCCAAATGAATGGTGTATTTTTAATAGAGTCTCTCCATTTGTGTGAGACGAAAGTTTGTAGGAGTCAGCTCACATGTAGATCTCATCACTAGACCGTAGATCAAAATTATGAATCATCTATTAGAGTCAGCACAAAAAGGCACCTGGAATCATAATCCAAAAAACAAGAAAAAAATTAATGTTGACGTAAACAAGGCATTTGTCTTAAGATTTTAAAGAGATTGCTTATATACAAATATTGCAATTATCAGTTTAAAATTTTATTAATTAATAGATTGTATCCTAGCAGAGAGCCCACACATTTGGCGCGAATGATTTTGGTTGGGGTAAACTCCTAGGAAAGCCCACACCCTTAGTGACAAATTGGAAAAAACTGCGTTGCCAGAATAAAATTCCAGAAATCGTTTGGTTTACCATATCTAGTTAATCGAAGTAGGGGTACCAGGATTGGTTCAAGTCATAATTATCGCCAACCGAAATTTTTCCCGGTAAGAGTGTGGACTCTGTTAGAATCCAACCCTTGGTTGGCAATATTTGTGGCCTGCGCCAATCTGGTTAACCCTGCTTCGATACACTAGATATGGTAAACCAAACCAATTCTGGAATTTCGTTCTGGCTTGGTGATTTTTTTCAGTTTGTCGCCAAGAGTGTGGGCTTTCCTAGGATTTCACCAATTAATGATTTTTAAAAAAAAATTAAATTGTTCTTGGAAATATAATCTAAACTATAAAAAAGCGTGTTTTGGTTTTTTAAAATTTGCTTTTTCTGGTGTTGTACTCTGAACGCATTAATGGCTTGAATTAATGGAAAACGGATTTTTAATTCGATGCTTTGATCTTTATATAGCAAATTGCGGAACAAGTTCAGTATCCCCATACACTGATTTCTCGCCAAATCTGGTAGCCGTTGTTTACGTTGTAGTGTTGCCGATTTCAGCTTTTGTTTTTATTGCAGTGTTGCCAAATTTAGTTTTTGTTACTATTTTTATTTTTTCGTTGCCAGATTACGTTTTTCTCGTGTTTTAAATAATTTTTACGTTATATATGTGCTTTTTTTAGTGGCAATAGCTTTTTTAGTTTCACTTCGAGAACTTTCCAGAACTTTCTTTGCTAATTGTTCTACGTTTTAATTGCTAGTCATTTTAATTTCGTTTACTTTTTCTGATGGAATTAGTGGATTTCCCGCTCTTTTGTTTCGTTGTTTCCAGTGTCCAATTATCGTAAATTTTTTTTTTATTTCTATGTTTTTTTATGTCTATTTACTTTTATTTGGTTTAATTTTAATATATATTTTTTATTAAATGATAGATTTTATTTTATATACTTAAAATCTTTAAATATTCTTTTTTCCTTATTTCGTTTTCTTAATTTATTTATTATCATCTTTTTATTGTTTTAATTACGTTATTTATTGTTTTAATTAAAAATGTCTCATGTTAAATATGTTGTCGAAATATATCAACAAATTCTATTAGCTAAAATTAAAGATAATAATGATGGATTATTGCTCAGGATTCCAAATTATTAATTAATTTATGATTCGCCAATATTAATTTTTTAACGGAAATTTGATTTGGAGAAGGTGTAATTATTTTATTTAAATTCTATTGCTTACATGTATTTTTTTATTGTATTCGTGTTTCATTTTTATTTACTTAAAATGTGTATATATTTAAAAAAATATATTCATGTTTTTTTTTAAATTTTAACAAATGTTTATATTTGAAAAATAAGTTTTTGCATGCTTTTTTTTAAATTTTATAAAGTGTATATATTTAGAAAAATATTTTTGCATGCTTTTTTTGTAAAATTAGATAATTATTTTTACTGAAATGTGACACTGGTGACAAACGAATAAAATGTCTAAATAAATATACCAATTGGCATGTCAGCTTAACTTCATATCAAGTAAGTCCGTTATTTATATTTATTTCACTTTTTAAATTTTCTGAACTGCTAATTTTTCGATCGAACTTAGGGAAATTACCCGTTTTAATAAACGCGCGCCTAGCTTGGTGACTTGGCGACAAAAAATTCGCCGCGTCGCCAAGTGTATGGGGATACTGAACTTGTTCCCAAATCGCTTTGACAACAAAACGAACTTTGACACTATACTCAGACATTCAATGGGGAATTTCGCAAAAATATGATTTGAAACCAGGTAGCGAATTCCTCGACCAGTCAGATTTACAACGCCGTCTCAATATGATGAGACATAGATGAAGCGTTCCCTGACGTCATGGATATTTTAAGCCAATGAGGACTGTAATAAAGTCCTAACCTGAACTGGAACGAAAGGGGCAACCACTTTATCGTTAAAAACAGAGGACTTCTTAAATTTTCTGTTTTGATAAGAAAGTAAGTTTTTTCTTGAGACAGCATATCCTCTAACATTTAGAAAACACAAGCGATATATTAATAACTTTATAAGGACAAGTTATATTAGAACTCAGTAGTCATACATTCTTTAACAAGTGACTAAGAATAAATCCTAACCATCACATTTTCACGAAGTTAAACGTCAATTTAGAAAATCTACCGAATTTAATGAATTTTTGCATTTTTGATGATATTGATTTTAGAACAAAAAGTGAAATACTACTTATACTTAATGATAGAAATAAGAATTTAAAATTCAAAATAAAAAATTACAGAAATTTATGTTTAAATATATTTTGTCTAAATTGCACAAACTAAATCTCTTCAATCATAAACATAGATATAACTTAATATCAAACGTAAATATAGACGAAAAACACCTTTTAACTTATTTTTTTAACTAAATAATTTTTAGAAGATTAATTAAGATTATATTTTTGAAAGCAATTAGAATGAATTACATCTTCCATTATTTTGCTTAAGATTATTTTTACAAAGAATATATAATGTTGGCGCATGCGCGTTAACTGCACCTAAGCTCAGCGTTCAAACGACCTTGAATGCCAAACGGGAAGGACGTGGGGGAATAACTTTGGTAAAGCGACACCCACAATATTATATTAAAATTTCTGCATCAATGCTTGACTGTTTTTTATTTGTGTTATTTGTTAAATAAATGCTGTTGCTGCTATAACAGCTGGTCCGTCGTCACTAATTAATAATCTGAACTGTTGACAAATAATACAGAATGAAATTTCAAATGTATTGTTCTTAAGACTGTATTAATCTCTAAAATATATATTTCAAGACAATTTATTTTCGGAAAATAATAAGCAATTACTATTGTTCTCAAACACGATATAATTTTAACTATATTCTTCTTTCGAAAATGGATGTTGATCTCAGGAACTTCTATAGCAAAAAAATGTGAAGCTCTAAGGATTAGTGGATTGGAGATCATTCATCCGCTCCATGCATTTATGTGTGTTGAGATGATACCTTAAACCAGTCTGTAAATGTATAAAAATATCATTCTCTATGCTATGCTAAAAAGAATATTAAAATAAATAAAATAGTCTTTTGATGCTAATTCATTAAAAAACTTTAGAATTACTTGAGTGATTTTTGACAAGAAAGATTTCGACTTAGGAAAAATGATTTTAAATTTCGTGTTTTCGAATCTTCACCCTTTTCAAAGATTTCAAGGATTTCTGAATGTCTTTATGATTTAAATTCCATATTAATTTATACCAGAATATTTAAAATCAAGAATTCTCACAATAGCTGTAAAAAACCGTTCTTTATCCGAGCATTTATAACCGTTTCTCCTCATTGAATCAGTCGATAAAATGTTCAGAATCATTTCCAAAGAAGTCTCTCCGCAGAAGAGTAAAATCAACAGTTCTTCTTTCGAGCGGAAATGCTTTCATCCTGTTAAAAGGTTAAAAGAGAGCGGATATAAAAGTTGTGTGCGGCGAATGTAAAGTAAATCCGGCGGAATGGTTTTGAAGAATTTTTTTACTACCTTTCCCTTCTTTGCGGGAAAACATAAAATTTACGGTGTTTTATTTTCTCTGGACATAAACTTGTATCAGTTTGAAAAGACCTTGAAAAAGAAAGGAATAGGAATTTGCAAGCATAATTTATTATTTACAATATATGGTTAAACTATATGTGAATTTAATTACTATACCGAATTTATAATTTTTTCTCTACTAACCTTTCAACAAAATTAGCATTCTAAATTGGCATGGAATATGGTATTCCAGAATTTCTAACATTTGGGCAAAGATTCTCCTTAACTTAAATTTATCGTCGCTAAGTATATTTCTAAAAATTTCAATACAAATGAAGACAAGCTATAAGATAGGTATTCATGTGTTATCGGTTTCATACTATTTGTCAGATGACGAGTGAGTAGCTTAGGTGGGGAAGGAAGAAGTTCTTATAAATTTACTAATTAATAAAGGTTTATTTACAGAATATTTACAGACATCTTTAAGGTAGCTCCTTCATAGTGAGCTCCTTCTTACAATCTCCCTTCTCAATTACTTCTACACACCTCTCAACATGACCTCTTAAACACTGCCATCTAGTGGCCACTCATTTTTTAAGTAATAATACAGCTTGATGCTAACATTCGGCCAGACTGACATTACAATTGTCCTCAATTTATGTAATAATACTAAATTACTAATTAATACAACAAATATTAACATTAAAAATTAAATTAAACACAGCAGATTAAATAAAATTATTAACTACATAACTAACATTTTTTTCATTCACACAAACAAATACTGTAATTATAATCATTAATAATACACATCTTCCATTAAAAGTAGAAAATTATTATGTTAGATTACAAAAAAACTATAATAATATATAATACACTTTTTTCCACAAAAGTAATTCTTGATACAATTCTAATAAAACTACTTACAACAAAAGTTTAATAGAAAATAAATGAACTTAGGAATATTTAATCATTCACAGAATAAATTTAACAAATTTTCATAATACTTGATGAATACTTCAGTATACAGTAAATGATCTTTAAAGTTATTTATTTTTAGAGTCAATAGTTTATGATAAGTTCATTGTCTTTTAATTGCAACGTTTTCTTTAAATAAAATTGAAAAGATCTCACCATTTAGGATCCCTCATTCAGCTTTAGTCCTTGCGAGTGGATCTATGTGGATTGCGTCTAGGGCTATAGTCCTCATCATCACTATTGGCACTATCGGTATCATCTTCATCCGAATCTGGTTCATTTAGCCATGGTTTTAGTTGACTAATGTGAGCTGTTGTTGCGTAGAAGTGGCCTTTCTTTTTTCTTCTAGCTGAGTCACACGGTAGACATCGTTCGGCAATACCTCGGTAACAATAAGAGGGCCTCGGTACTTAAATTGTGTCTTCGTAGGTTGGCCTGAAGATTTCGGGGCTCTTTTCATTACGACAATTTCTCCTCGTTCAAACGTCATTGCTCTACATCTCTTTTTATCATAATACTGCTTCATTTTTTGTTGACTTTCTTCTATTTGTCTTCGAGATTCTTCCTGCACTATAGATGGATCTTGCCAACTCTGAGCTTCTTCATCAGCTAACTTTCTCAAAATTCCATCGTTGAATCGTGGAGAATAACCATGGAGCAATTCAAATGGTGTCTTGTTCGTTGACTTGTTTACAAAATTGTTCAAGTTTCTCTCAACTTCATGTATTTTAACATCCCAATCTTTGTGATTCTGATCTTCCATACCAGTTGTTATGGTAGACAATATTGTTCTATTAACTCTTTCAACCATTCCATTTGCACATGGTCGCTTCGTACAATTGAGTGTATGATGTATACCATTTTCAGTACAATATTGTTGAAATTGATGCGAAGTGAAACAAGTTCCTCGATCTGTTATTATTTTCTCAGGTAGACCATAAGTATTTACAAACTTTTTCAGAGCCTTCAGCACATGGGATGTTGACGTGCTCTTTACTGGAGTCAATTGGACAAATCTTGTGAAATTATCTATTATGACCAGAAGTTCTTGATTACCTTTAGAACTCTTAACAAAAGGTCCTAAATGATCCATATGTATAATTGAAAAAGGTTTACGACCTGCTTTAATTGGATTTAACAAGCCAGGCTGTTTTCCTGATGGCGTTTTGTTCATTAAACATTCAAAACATTTCGAAATGTGCCTTCGTACATAACGTTTCATGTAAGGAAACCAATACAATTCTCTTATCTTATTTACAGTTCTGTCAACAGAAAAATGTCCCATAAGATCATGGAATTTAATTACTGTACTCTTTCTCATATTCCTTGGAATAACATAGAGAAATTTTTCTTTTCCATTTTCATTTATGCACCTAAATAATCTATTTCTCTTAAAGATATAATTTCTTATAAGTTGTTTTTCTTCTTTTGTTCTATCCTGATCTTTTTTTCTGTATATTTCTATTAATTTTCGTATTTCTGGATCAGCCTGCTGTATCATCAATATTTGCTCATCTTCACTCAAGGTCAAACAAACTTCAAATTTTCTCTCAATAATACTGTGCAAAGTATCTTCTGGCTCTTCAACAGCTGCTCTGCTTAGTGCATCCACGTGTTTCATTCGTTCACCTGATCTATGCCGGATCTCAAAATCGTATTCTTGCATGAGGTTAAACCATCTTGCCATCTGAGGATTTGATGACTTTTTAGCGTTTAAATACACGAGTACTTGACAGTCTGTAACGATTGTGAACTTTATTCCTATCAGAAACTGCCTTAACCTTTCTAATGTCCACACAATTGACATCAACTCTAATTTACTCGAATGGTACTTTTGTTCAGTTTCTGTAGTTTTCTTGCTAACGCAATAAACCATCCTCCAATTCCCTTTACTATCTCTTTGAAACAATATTCCGGCCAATCCAACTGAACTTGCATCACAATGTACCTCAGTTTCACTTTGAGGATCATAATGAGCTAGGATCGGTGCTTTAATTAGATTACTTTTAAGTTCCTCGAAAGCCTCACTTTGCTCTTTTTCCCAAACAAACTTTGCATCTTTTTTCGTAAGTTCAGACAATGGTGCTGCCTTGAGAGAATACTTTGGAACAAATCTTCTAAAGAAACTAGTAAGCCCTAAAAATCTTTGGATGTCATGCGTATTTTTCGGAATAGGAAATTTTTCAATAGCTGCTACTTTACGTGGTCCAGGTTTCAAACCATCTTTACTAAGTATGAAACCGAGAAACTCAGTCTCTAATTTTCCAAATTCACATTTTGGTAATTTTAAAGTTAAATTGGCTTTTATTAAGCATTCAAATACTTCAGTAAGTTTTTGTATCATTTCGGTCCATGTTTTAGCTGGAATCAATATATCATCTAAGTAGCACAGTACTTTTTTGTTGAATAATGGGCCCAAAACAAGATTCATGAGTCTTTGGAATTCTGCTGGAGCATTCGCCAATCCAAAGATCATTCGCTCAAATTGACCTGTATCGTCTGGAGTTATAAAAGCAGTTTTCAATTTTGCTTCTTCAGTCAATGGTAACTGTAAATAACCACTAGCTAAATCTAAAGTAGTATAAAATTGGCTTCCTCCCAGACATTCTAAAATGTCATCAATTTTAGGTAATGGAAATTTATCCTTTATTGTTTGAGAGTTTAATTTCCTATAATCTATAACCAATCGCTGTTCCCCTGTCTTTTTCTTAACTAATAATACAGGACTGGAATAAGGAGATCTTGTATCTGAAACTATTCCATACCTCTTCCATTCGGATACAATTTCTTTTATTTGCTTCCTCTCTTCAGAATTAGTTTTAAATGGTTTTTGAAAAATGGGCTTACTGCCCTCTATTTCTTTTATGTCCATTTTGCATAAATTCGTGCAGCCTAACTCGTTTAAGTTTAAAGCAAAACAATCACGATACTTATTTAATAAATTCAAAAGTTCCAATTTTTTATCACTTTCTAAGGATTTGTCAAAATTAATATCTTTCATTAAAATAGGAGACTTCTCTTTGTTAACTGTTATAACTTCAACTTTTTCATTATTACTTTTAACTTTATTAGATAGTATTAAGCTTTCCTCACTTACTTCCATTCCTCTACCTAAGCACTGTCCTTTCCTAATTTTTAAGTTAAATTCTTCTTTATTTATTACTGGTACAACTGTTTCACCGTTAACCACTTCAAGAATAGAATCGAAATTCTGTCCTATACTTTTGACTAAAACTGTTGCATTAACTATCGAATTTTCGGTTTCTTCAATTTTCGCTCTAATTAAATTAATTGAATTACTTTCGATTTCAGTTTCATTTAATGTTTTCAATTTAACTGTATTTTCCTTTAAATCTACTTGAATTTCTGAAAAAACATCGTCATTTGCGTATTTAAATTTTAGATTACCCCCAATACACGTAAAAGCAATGTATGGTAAATCTAACCATGTTCTACCTAAAATTAAATCGCATGGTTGGGAATTATCTTCGACAATTAATAAGGGAATAAATTTTCCAACTACATCATCTACACGAATATTTACTACAGCTTTTCCAAGAGCTTTAGTTACTGGGTTATTTTGATTTCCAAAACCGAATAAATTACTGCTATCTGGGGTTATATTCAAATTCATTTTTATTGCAATACTTTCTTTTAAGAGGCAACAGCTGCTTCCTGTATCAATTAATGCAACCATTTTATTTCCATAAATATAAGCATCTTTCAAGTAGTTCGTAGGCGCCAACAACGCACTTGAATCCGAATTGCTTTGACTGACAGATAAATTATTCCCCTCGCGCTTTTGATCTGTTTCAAACCTACACATTCTCTGCGAATGACCTACTTTTTTGCATTTCTTACAGTAATCTGAAGTCTTCGGCGCCGGGCATTCACGAGCTATATGACCATAATCATTACAATTAAAACATTTAAATTCCCCTTTTTCATTTCGAATATCCGAACTGACTACCTTTTTTCGATTAACACCTTTATTTTCACTAAACGGAAATGATTTCTTTTCTACCTGAAATTTACCATTACGAGAATTATAATTCGATGAGTTTCTTAATTTAAAACTGTTAATAGATCGAACATTATCATAATTATCCAATTTATCGGCTAACTGGTCTGGAGAATTAATTTTAGGCCATTCATCTACAAAATGTTCCCGAGTTGTTGAATTTACTTGTTTCTTTAATTGTTCAGTAATAATTAAATTTTTTAAACTATTAAAATCTGAAATCTCGAGTCCCGTTATCCATTCCTCAAAATAGTTTTGTAATTCGAATGAATAATCCTTCCATGTACTTTCTGCATTTTTAACATGATTTAAAAATTTAAATCTAAACTTATCAGCACTTAACTTATATCTCTTAAGCAATAACGATTTTACATATTTATAATTATTTGCATTATCTTCGTTTTCACGCGCTATTAGTTGCGTAATTTCATATGGGAGCAGTCCCAATAATTGTGACACCCAATACTCTTCATTCAACCCAATTCGTCTTGCCTGCCGTTCAAATAAAACTAAATAAAAATTTATATCCCCATCTTTAATTTTATATTCGTGCATTAACTTTCGAAAATCTATGTGTACATTTCTACTTTCATCGTTGCTACTTATATCTGAAATATTTACATTTTGAACTCTATTTTCGATACGCAAACGTTCAAGTTCATGTTCACGGTCAGCCAACGTTTTGGCGGCTATTTCTGATGCAATTCGATCTTCAGTAATCCTACTTAATAAGCTCTTACTAAACTCTTCATCATACGTCTCTGATTCCGTTATAATACGTTTTAAATCAATTATTTTAGCATCTTCAGGTAAGGAGAGACCTAATTCTGTTGCTAACTCTATTAAATCTACTTTTTTAGCCTTCCCCCAAAATGCCATACTTTACAAATTATAATACTTAATTACTTTATACATAAAAATACTTTATATCAATAACGAAATATTACTTTTACTTCATCCAAAACGAAAATAATTGTTTCTTTAAAAACGAAATTACTTTTTGCAAACGAAATTAAGAAAATACTTTATACTTATACTCAAAATTCTTAAATCTCGTTCACTACTTTATAAAACGTTACTTAATACGTTAATATACATTTCGAAACGAAACAATTAAAATTCGCCTACCTCAATTCCGAAAGCGTCGCGAGTTATATCCCTCTTCTGATTTGTTATCGGTTTCATACTATTTGTCAGATGACGAGTGAGTAGCTTAGGTGGGGAAGGAAGAAGTTCTTATAAATTTACTAATTAATAAAGGTTTATTTACAGAATATTTACAGACATCTTTAAGGTAGCTCCTTCATAGTGAGCTCCTTCTTACAATCTCTCTTCTCTCTTACTTCTACACACCTCTCAACATGACCTCTTAAACACTGCCATCTAGTGGCCACTCATTTTTTAAGTAATAATACAGCTTGATGCTAACACATGTTTAAATTGAAATGTCCTTGAATACTTATACTATTAGAATTTGATATCTGCTATGCAAATGTTTCTATAAATAATCCTGTATATGTAGTGAATTGATATTATATAATTTGGAGGATTCATCAGAATTTTCTAATAACTAATTAAAGTGTTCTTGTTATCTATCACAATGGTTTTTAATTTGCACATCAACGTACAATTAGAAAAATAATTGAATACACATATTAACTACCAAATGGAAAATATTTTTATGTATAAATACACTCGCTGGCCTGGCTATTTGGAGGTCAATATGGAGCTACTTCGTATTTGGCGACGGTTTGGGAAGACGATCTCGACTGTGCTGAGTTCTATTTATTGTGAGTTTGGCTGGATAGATTGTACGAAGAGCTTTTTGAGTCACTTTAGTGAAGTACTAGTTTCTATATTTTAACGAGTGGTTCTTAAATTTAGTGTTTCAATTTTTTGTATGCATTTTTAAAAATGGTGGCCAATACATTCGGCCTCTGAAGATGCTTATAAAAATTTTAGTAGCGGCGAATGTGTTGGTTCCAGGTGAAAATAAAATGTTCTTTAGTATTTATTCTGAATTGTTTTCCAATTTTAATTATGCTAATTGCCCTTCAATGAATAGAGTCTTCGTGGTTTTGAAGCAGGAGCCAAGTGGAAGACTTCACAATATTTGGCCTGACACCACCAGTGGTATCATTTCACCTGGAGGTTATTGCGATGACGCCAACTTTAACGTGCCCCACAAAATATGGTGTAGGTGCATCAGGAAATGAAGGTCTCCCCATTTTTCCGTTCAACCACTAATGCTAAAGGATGCGGTGGTCCGTTCTCACTATCGGAACCGAAGATCCGTCGTGTACGCTAAAGGCGGATGGGACATGTTAATACTGAGCGTGGTCGCAATGTCCTCCAAGTGAAATGATACCTCTGGGGATGGAAGGCCAAGTATTGGGGGTCTTCTGCCTGGCCTCTGCTTCAACATCACGAAGACTCCATCCGGCTGCTTCTATCAAATTGGTCGAGCCCCACTCAGGGCTTGGTACGGAGAAGCATGCTGGAGCAACAACAACAACACTGATGCTATGGATTGCATGCTACAGACTTAAATGCACTCTACGGGTCTCACATCTCATAGCTATTAACTTGTGGACTGCATGCACATCTATAGTAAGTAATCCACAAATAATGGTCACCAGTGGTGTCAAGAACTTGAGTTTCTTCTCTTGTTGATTTCATCTGCAGTGACTACATGGTGATCAAAGGAATTGTTTTATAAAAATTTAAAATGATGTTTTTTTCTAATATATTTTTAATTAGGTGTTTTTCAATCTATTCTAGGTCCCTTAAGTTTAATTAAAGCAAGTAATCGAGGACCGTTTTATATATATTGAACGCAACCATTATAAGACTTAACTTGAATGAAATGACTCTCCATTCAAGTTAAAAATCAAATGAACTTAAGTGTAAAAAGTCACTTTTGCTAGACGATGTTATATTCAGTTTAAAAAATGGAGATGATATTCTTATAAAATCCATACCACTTGACTTCATTGCTTGAAAAAAATGGAGTACCATTAAAATTTTGTGAATTTAAGGGAGTTTTTTGCAAATTATTCTAAGAATCATACTGTAACAATGAGGATGTACATTTGTGCATTTATATGCCTCTTGTCATGTACTCTCTTCGAATGATTAAGAACTTTTTTTCCTCCAAAAGCATTGCATTTGTCAATATCGTTTCCAGAAATCTGGATATTTTGTGATTCCTGGGAAATATCTAACGATGCGGAAAAGTTCCCGTTTTTCCCAAATATCTATATATGTAGTACTGAAAACGTTTTAGAAACCAACGGGATTTTTTGTAGCTTTCATTTTGTGAATAATGAAAAAGAATAGAGGCTTCTAGCCTTACCCCTTTCTACTCCTATCGTAGGCAAGACTTGAAAGGAAGCATCTGAAACTCAAAATTACATTTTTTTTCAAATTTCTCAATGTATTGATAAGGAAAATATTCAAATACTATCAATTCTACAATAATGATTAGAGGGATAATTTAATTACAGTAAAAAAATAATATTTACTAATAATTTTTGGTCAATTCGGTTAGTTTTTTAATCTAATATTTACTTAGATTAAAAAACTAACCGAATCGACCAAACATTATTCAAATATTTTTAATATATTGGCTTAACATCAATTGAAGATTCGGTATTACATATTTTTTTAATTTTCCCTTTACAAAGTAAATATGAGTGGGTGGATGATGAAACATATATTGATGGATGAATCAGCATATTTTTTCACCTTTCACGTGAATTCGGATGATCAGGTTCATTTTACATTATCTTTGGAAGAAAAATGACTGCTCCGTGACAAGCAGGAATTCTTTCTAATTAATGACCTTCTTCTAAGATTTGAAAAATGACATCGCTTTCAAAGTTTTCGGGAATGTGAAAAATTATCTGTTGAGGAGAAATTAGAACATAACATTTCTATAAAGAAATCAAAATGGTTTCAAAACTAAAGTTTTTAGTAAATTGATGGGTATTAGTGATATGATGATATTAAACATACCTTTAATAATTCATAATACCTTCTACCCTATGAAAATACCAAATAGTTCAGAACTGATCTTGCAAGATTTTTCTTGAACTAATTTTGAGCTTTTTAAAATTTGTATCGAAATTAAATTTGAAATATACGAAATGATAGAAAAAATTTTCAGAGTGGTTTCATTAATATTAATGAACATTTAATGATTTAAAGGAGGAAGTTAGATTTATTTAACCAACTATCACATTAAAGACCTTGAATGGGCAATTAAAAGGTATAATAATAATAACTTTGATATTTTAGAGGGATGTATCATAAGGACTTGGGTCTGGAAAAAATTGTGGCTAATCTTCAATGAATTTTTTTTTTAAAATTAAAATGGCATTTGTTCTCTCATTTGGTAGTTAGAATTTTTGTTAGCGTTTCTCTGTCGATTTATTCAATTCGGATATTAATAAATTTCACAGTTTCAAATTGTAATAATAAAGACAAACTATTCAGTTAATGATCTTGAAAAAGTTAATTTCGCTGTAGTTTTCGTTAAATTTGAAAATTATGAATTTCTCTCTAAAATGTTTGATAATAAACAACCGTCTCAATTTACCAAGGCTAGATTAATTTGCATATATTAATCTAATAATTAGTTACACCTTTTTCATTTAGAAAGAATGTCTTAACATTGTTTTAGTTTCTAATTTACCAACTGTTCTGAAGAACCAGATTCACGAAGCCATTGACATTAATGAAATTCGATGCAAGAAAGGGACAATTCTGGATGTCCTCCTCTCCATTAGGCTGTCCAAGACGGGCTGAAGTGATAACTCTTCATGATGGTATTTAGGAAAAAAAGAAAACCTGTTGCTAAATCCAGAATAGGTAAAAAGGGCCATGATAGCTTAGTCGTTAGGGCATCGGCTTTCTGTCCTGAACAGCTTTATTTGATTCCCAATGACGCTAAACACCCACCGAGTACAAGCGATATACGTGTTTGTTAAATCAGTAGAATCGAAAGTCCTTGGTCGGTCGTTGAGCAGTTACCTTGGCGTAACTGCTCAATGACGATAATATTGGATGTCATGGTCTGAAGAGAATTTCCTCCCCCTCCAGATCAATGTCAAAATTGAGGAATGGGTCCTCTAGTGGTGCCATCTATCGGAGAAGTCTTAGAGCAATGACGTACTTTCACAAGTGTGCTTTGATTTAACGAAAGGTGCTCCCTTCTGACTGAAATGCGCATAGCCGTCGGCTTTCAAACTTGGCTTGTCCAAGTATTATAAGCAACAAAATAGAATATGTGAGACCTTTCAAGTGACCTCGGTCAAAAGACAGGTGATGGCCTTTTTCAAGGGAGGGACGGAGAAAGTTCTGGTCTTTTCTCTGTATAAAATTTGTGAGATGGAGATATTAACCTTTTTTCTTTACTTCGACTCTTTCACCTTGAGAATAATTCTAAGTATGTGAGCTTTGAGATGAAAGGGATGTTCCACTCCCTCTTTTGCAAGAGTGTCAGCCATTTCATTTCCGTAGATATTAACAAGGAATGAGAACCATTTAATATTGCTTTACTTTTTCTGGGACAAATACACTTTAATTTTATCTCCTATGTGGGCCTCACTTTTGAGGTGTTGAAGTGAACTACGGTCGTCATATCACCACAATTGCTTCTTTCATGACTCTCTTTAATCCTCTGTAAATTGCAATTAATTCACTTCAAGACAAGAAACAGAAATGTAGGTTATGGTTCTTTATAGAGTATTTTTATCGAGATGTTTCAATATAAATTCCTCTGCTTACCCGGATGTCAATTTTGCTGGCATCACTATAGATTTTGAAATCATTTGGAGAAATTTCACTGATTATTTCCTCAGACAACAGAAGCTGCTTTTACTTGTGAACACTTTGACAAATGTCATACCACAAATTTATTTATCATGCAAAGAAGTCAATAATATTAAACTTGAAATTTTTGTTGCATATGTAGAATAATGTGTTAAGGCCATTGCAATTTTTAATGTTGACACTTTCCCCACCAGTCACCTCGATTTATTATTCACACGATTGTTTTTTTTTAAATGAATTGTCAATAATTGCACCCATTTGGTTACAATAAGAAGAAATTTTATCTTTTTCTCATTAAAATAAAAACATCGTAATGTTTAAACATACAACTGCTTTTATCGAAATATATCTAAACATTGATTGTATTAAAATTATATATAAATTAAATATGTTATGTTTCAATATTAACTGACTTTATTTGAATATGCTTTCTAAGTAATTAAAAAATTACAAAACACACACACAACAATTCTTTAAAGTATTTTGGGCTACATTATGACATTTATTAAAATTTATCTACGTTGTTTTTGACATTCAATAACAGACATATATATTTAAAATCTAAAATTGTATGTAAAAATATCTGAAAAAAATTTGCTGAAATAAAAATCAACAATATAAAATTATAACAATGTAAAAGTATTGTAAAAACTATCCAAATTGTTGATTCGTATAAAGATTTCAACTATGCAAAGTGTGCGGAAATAGTAATCATAAATTTTCATGTAAATAAAATAAAGTGAATGAACTGTGAAAATATTACACTATGAATATTAATGATTCATCTTCATACATTTTGTTAGTTCAATGCTATTTTCATTTTAATAAGACAATTTTTAAGAGCTTTCATTTATATTTATCAGTACACTAAAGAAAAATATTTAAACTGTTATTAATATTTAAACTGTTATCATAAATTCATATGCAAATTAAAATGAATTGATTCCAATAAAAAGTATCGAAACTGTAGCTACTTACTGAATATTCTTATTTTAAACAAGCAGCACTCATAATTGTATTCAATCAATTTATCCTTATTGAGGATCGTAAAAGTGAGAATTTGTTACTTTATTCGTACAAGTAGAAATTTCAATATAAATTTAAGAAATTGCGCTCAAAAATATAATATAACAGTCAAATTTAAAATAAATGCTTTACGTGTAGATTTTTATTTCTAAGATTATTTTAAATTATTATTTTTATTAGTTACACTTTTCATACTGATGTCTAAATTTAAAAAAAACAATAGAATAAAAAGTGTAACAAACAAAAAATACTCGACTTGCGACCATTTGATTTATTATTCAAATTTATTCATTTGATGCTTTTCTCACATAAATAATGCTGAGAATTTGAACAAAACCCCGAGAGGAAAACTTATAAAATTTTAATATTTATTTCTGTTTTTCATAGTTTAATTTTTTTTCTGAATGATCATGGTTAATTTTAAATGGGATCAGAGTCTATCACTGACTGAAATATTTATAAGAAACGAAATATCTTCACCCCATACTGCTCAATAAGTAGAATGCAATTATAATGAAGGATAACATTCTACAAAATATAATATAATATTTTATAATATTAATAAAAATAACTATTTTTTTTAGACAATGATGAAACCAAAATAGCTATGCATACGTGAATTGAGTTTGAGTTCCTTAAGTACAATTGCAAAAAATATTAGGTTTTTATTTCTTTTTCTTTTATTTAGCATTTGTGGAAATGATAATCATCCTTTTCGGACATGCTTACAGTATCTTAGTTATATAAAAAATATATATACTGACAGTTTATTGTACAAATATAATAGAAGGCAAGAACACCAACTTCTGGGTAAAAGGTTGATCTTGAAAAAATAACGTTGTTTACTGTTTCTATCAAAGCCCGGTGGCTTAGTGGTAGCATCACAAGATCTCAAGACGCAGGTCCGAGGTTTAGTCCTCGAGCTGCGAAAGGTCGACTCAGCTTTTCATCCCTTCAGTGGGTCGATAAATTGGTTACCAAGCATGCTTGGAAACTAAACACTGGGAAGTTTCGCGTTAGGCTGACCTCCTCATCGAGACATATGCTTCGCCCCCCAGGGTCTTTTGGTTTGTAAAACAGAAATGGACACTGTAGGCCCACATGGGCTGTCGTGCTACAGTTATTTTTAGCAGTTTACTGTTTAATTAGATTTGTGTTCAAACCGCTTATGACATAACGAAATGAAGTTCACTTTATTTCAGTTTAAAATTTAATTTCTTGTAGAATTTATAAAGTCAAAACTGTCTTTGACAGATGCGTGTTCCAATGCACCTTCTGTATTGTATTCACTGGCTGGATATTTTTCATAAATTTGTTAAACTACCCTTTTTTTCCTTTCTGGAGAAGTCCCATTTTGTATATTATTCTTCCGTAAGATTACATCCCCTATTATTCCCTATCCCCCTCCTATAAAGTGGACTGCCCTGGCACAGGACTCCAGAGGGAATGAGGCGACAAACGAGACTGAAGAGAGGCCGGAGTTGGAGATGGCAGGCGCAATTTTTTTAAAAAAAGAGTAAATCAGCAATGTGTTAAAAAAAGAGTAAATCAGCAGTGCATTAAAAAAAGTAAATCAGCAATCTATTAAAAAATAATTTTGACAAAAAAAAATAGTAAATATTGTAATTTTTAAGAAGTCACATCTTGAGAGTGTAGAGTGAAGAGAAGATTCCTACTGCAAATATTCTTCCTTTACTTCCAATCACTTATGAATAGAAGAGGATTTTGAAAATGTAAAAAGAACCATACACCACCGTTCTTGAAATAAAAAGAGTTCCAATATGGTACATCATGTAGTTTAAATGAATGAAATCATGTCTTAAGCAACTTTACAGACTTAAAACCAGAGTAATTACAGTTGAAATTAATTACAAATGCCACATTGAAAATTTTACAAAATAAAAAGCTTTAATTTTTTGATAATAGAAACTAACTCCCTGTTGTAAGCTTCACATTATTCCATTCAGCTTTTCTCTCCATTCAGTTTGGACAAACAGTCAGTGAATCAACAGAATAAAGATTTTAGGCAATTAATCAAGATCTGGGACTTGAAAATGACATTAAAATGAAACTGCATTTTTAATGAAATGGAAAGCTCTAAGAAAACATCTCATAATTATTTTGATAAATTATTCAACTAGCTCCGAGAGTTGCCAACTCTCTGAAAGTATGAAAATTGATACGATATAAACCCAAAAGTTGGACGCTTCTATTTAAATATTTATTCGATTTTATTTGTAATGAGTCGTAAATCATGTTGAGACTTTGACATAAAAAGATAGTATAGTTTATTCATATAACTTTTTTTCATCTTTTTTGTATGAATGAAAGAAAATCCATATTACAGCTGCCCATTTCATTAACAAGCGGTTTCTTCTTTTTGCCAATCTTTTGTTAACTTTGTGTTGTTATTCGGCTAAAAAGAAACAAAAACAAATATCTTTTCCCCCTTGAGTATTTTCTATAAATATTAAATGAAGTAATCACAGAAAATATTTGGTCCTGGGAAAAAGAAGTCTGGAGCATATTTTATTTAGAAATAAATTAATCTTCCTTCCCTCACTTTTCACAGAAAGCGCACAAAGCAACGTTCAGAAAAATGCGAATAAATATATGCATTTCTTTTTATTTATCTGCTTAAATTGGATTTGAAAGAATACTTTGTTTCAGTTTAAACAAAGGACTGCAAAACAATTTTGCGCACAAAATATTGAGAATATATTTGAAGCCTTTGCTACTCCTTAAAATTAATCAGCTTTTTTTCCTGATAAAATACATTGTCTCAATAAATTTGCTGAGAGAATATTTCAGTATTTGTGCTATAAAAACATTGATGCTTTTAATACTTTTGCAAAATAAATACCCCAAAATGAAAAAAGTTCTCAATTATACTATACTTTCTTAAATAACAGCGATTTATTTCAAAATAGTGTGTACTTTGGTCTCAATTAAACTGCTTACTGAATTTTAATCAAACTAATAAAAGAAAAAAGTTTTATTAGTCATATTTTTTTACGATTAACAAATAATTTATGTCATTTTTTAAGAAATATATACTGATTCAAAAGTTGTGTTTTTATTTATTAAAAGAAAATTTCTAATTTCTCATGTGTATAAATATAAAAATTTTTTATTTAAATCTTGCTTACTATAAGAAAATGTTTTTTTATTTGATGAACCGTTTTCAATATCATTACTTTAATTACATGAATAACAATTTCATCTTTTTATCATAAACTTAATTTATCTATATTTATTCAATTAGATTGCATTGATTTGTCGCACTAATTTATAATAAAATAAATAAATGCAACTATTTGTTCTACTGTGTTATGTTCCTAGTCTTTTAACATATTATGAGACAAAAAGTGTAAGGAAAATCATAGATATATATAGTAATCTCTGGAAAAAATTCCATCTCATTAACGGGTTTAAAAATAATATTTTTAGCAAAGTGACGTTCATAAGCATGTTCCATTTAAGGAATAAAAGACATTTGCTTTCTAAAAACAGTGGTAAACACCTTGAAATCCTTGAAAATATGGTCAGTAATAATAGACTTATATTAGACTCAGTAATAATAGAAGAACAGAAATTATATAATTCTTGTGATAGATGCGGTGAATGGTTTCATTTATACGGTCTGATTTCCAAATAAAGTCAAAAGAAATAATAATATCAGTTAAAGAGGATGTGTAACGGAAGAAAACATGTGGTATCAGGGAATTGAACTATTTGGATTCGGATTTTGGTTTCAGGACTTGATAAACCTACTTTATTTGGTAAGGGTAAAAAATTATAACATAAAATTTCAATCCTCCGAGTAAGCTGGGAACGGAATCCATTTGGAAAATCAAAGTTTCGGATAATGGGATTTTATTTGGATAAAGAGTTCATTTTTAATTAAATGTTGCATGTTTAAAAAGGATGAAAAGAACTATATGTTTTTGAAAAAAAATTAAATGAAAAGGTAATACTTTTATCTATTAAGAATTTACAAGAGCTGCGCATTAATACAGTGCTGAAAATGAAAGTCTTTGCTGAGCATCACGGTCAGTGTAAACTGTTTCACATCTGTTTTCCGGCAGCCAAGTCTCGCATCCGCTAATAAGAAATTGGACGTGATCACACGTAATCTGCTTCAACTTGAACATTAAGGTCATCTTCTTAATCAACATTTTCAATAAGTTTACCATCGTTTTCAATTTGAAATCTAGGATCTCCCTTATAATTCATTATACTATATTTTCAGCACTAACTTCTAAATATACAGGAATTTTAAAAAAAAAAGTGAAAGTACGAATTCGCTCTAAACTCTTCCGATAGATGGCACCACTAGGGAATCTACTCCCTCAATTTTGACATTGATCTGAAGGGGGAGGAAACTTTCTCCAGACCATTGCACCCATAGTAACTGCTTAACAACCGACCACAGAACTTTGGATTCCACAGATTTAACGAGCACGTATATCGCATGTACTCGGTGGGTCTTTGGTGGCATGAGGAATCGAACCCCACCATTCCGAACGGAAGACTGATGGCCTAACCACTAGGCTGTCATGGCCTCTTACAGTTCAGGGTTGGGTACAGGGAAGCATGCTGGTGCAACACACACGCAACAACCACGGCATCTTATGCAGGTGATGATGTATAGCCTGGGTTAATATTAAAACAATAAACCCGGAAGATTTAAATATTTTCGATTCGTAGTGGATCATTTTTCAGAAGGCACAAAGCATTTTGTAAGAGAAATTTGTTGAGAATGAGTAAATTTAATGATCTCTGCAGTTTGTCAATAGAGCTCTAGTTTTGGTATCTGTCTAACGTAAAATAGCAAAGTTTTTACGTTATAATTACATTTTGAGGAAAATTTTGACTTCCTGTGATAATTCAATTGAACATATCAACAAGATAATACTGCAGTTTATAAAAGTAGTAGTAAGGAAAATTGTAAATAATACAATGAAAATATAATAATAATGACTAGGGCTAGAATATCACGAAAAAGTTGGTCTGTTTTCTCTATCTTAATTCAATCGATAAAAACAAGCAATTTCAATAGCTCATTACTGAATTTAAGTAAGCTGAACATGCATCTAATAATCTATATCAACACATATCCCTGACAATTTTCTTTTCCGTATAATAAATATAATATTTTGCATTATCTATGAAAATTTAGATAAAGTTATTTATTATATATAATGAGCTTATACAAGGCTTTCCTTTTTGCCCACATGTCAAATTGAACTGTCATATGTTTTGAATTACTGTTTCTCACATAATAGCTTTGATCAAATATAAGTTCTCTCTGAGAACAGAATATTTTGCCATTTAATGATTTTCTAATAATATCCGAGTAAACGTACAGATATAGATATACATTAGAATGTCCGTCCAACTTGTTGTATGGAACATCTCCCCATTTTATTCTAGAAACAATTATCTTGTGGTTTTCAACTAATTAAATATATTTAGAGCTAATCTCATGAAGAAATTCAGTTAGAGAAATTACACAATTGCCATAAACTCCGTAAAATTACAATACATTTTGTAATTTTACCTGCACATCGACTTAGAAAATTCAAATAATTAGAATCTACTCAACGAAATTCGTATTCCTAAATGTAATCACTCAATATGATTCAATTTAAAAATCAAAATTATTTGATGAATTCCTTTTGAAAAATTTCTGATCTGACATGATTCATTTACAACTGCTTCAATTAACATTCTGCTTGAGATCAAATTTTCATTTATAAGTCGAAGCAAAAGAAATTAAATAATTAGCCTTAAAAAATCCAAAATGTTTTATGAAGAACAACCTTCAAAGCTTTTGCTTATAAATATAAATTTGGCAAAAACATTTTCGCTTAATATATATATATATATATATATATATATATATATATATATATATATTTATATATATATATATATATATATATATATATATATATATATATATATATATATATATATATATATATATATATATATATATATATATATATATTGTTACAAATTTATAAATAATGATTATATTTGTCTTAAAATATCTCGGACAGATCGAAAATTCTCACATTTTGGGCAAAAATTGCGGTATTTAGACGTGTTGTAGTTTAAAAGCTGATTTCCTAATAATTTGGCGACTTGGCGACTGTTGGCGAGATTCTTGGCGACTTGGCGACGGTTGGCGAGATTCTTGGCGACTTGGCGAGAAATCGATACTTCTGGAAACATCCATCACCTAAGCTCTAGGACCAATATTTTTCGAGATAGCCTAGGAGCTTCCAGAATCTTGGCGAAATTGGTAGATTTCTCCGCCAAGTCAGGTATAAATACCACAGCCCGACATGGAAGAGTTTTAGTTTTTTGTGAAGACAGTCAGTTTAGTAAAGACGATTAGTTGTGACTGCTAGTTGTTCTCTGTCTGAGGTATTTGAGACCTATGATTGGAAGCTGTTTCTTATTATACCTGACAAATTGTAGCTGTATAATTGTGATTGTTACAGCGGGAATTTCGTTTATCTAGTGAAGTTTTTACGAATAAAGTCTTGTGTTCATTAAGTGGTCGCTTTATTCAACTCTCAATCAACACGAACCCGTGGAGCTCGGTACAATATATATATATATATATATATATATATATATATATATATATATATATATATATATATATATATATATATATATATATATATATATATATATATATATATATTTAGCATGACTAGAAGCATCATAAGTATAAATTAAAAAATACAAGAATGAAGTACAAAATTCATATGCTTAGCAATACATTCAACCCAAAAGCAGCTTAAACAGAATTATTAAAATATAATTAATCTAAATTTTTTTTATAAAACTAATGAAATGCCAAATGTAGTGAAAATACGAAATATAAAATATAGTAAACAGATGTAAACACAGAGAACCATGTTCCATCTGCTTACTGTGTTTTATATTTCGTATTTTCACTGCATTTGGCATTTCATTAGTTTTATAAAAAAAAAATTAAGATAAATTATGTACATATTTAAAATAAAAAATTAAAGCATTTTTTTAATTAACTGAATTTTGCGATTAAAATGATGTCGCGTAACAACTGAATATGGAAAAAAGGAATAAAAATTTTTTAAAAAGGACTAAGAACTTCAGAATTATTACGTAATTCTCACGAAAGTAAGGAATATAAAATTCTTTTTATTCTCATTTTTTAGCTCCAGTGTTTTAATAATTTCATCATTGCACAGCTTGAAGTTGCAGCTGTCAGTCAAAGCTGGGGAATGTGTCAGATTACTCTGAAGGAAAAAAGGATAAATCTTGTTTTGAAAAAGTAATCTTAAGAAAATACTTCTTTCATAGGCATTGATTCTGTAAGGTTTTACTTTTTTAAAAGAGGTATAACTTATATTATATGCATTATTAAATTGAGTTTGGTATAGAATAAGTATATATTGTATAGTTAGTAACATTTTCTAGAAGTTTCCAGCATAATTTTGAATAAATACAGAGTATCATTGCTGACATCTTAATAAAATATAATTTTTATGATTATCTTAATCTCTCTCTCTCTAATTATTGAAATCATTATCTTATGAAATAATTACTAATTATTATATGAAATAATTATCGTAATATCTAATTTTCATTTTGATATATATACATAAAAATTAAAATATTTTATTTATATATCCATGAAAACTCACTGATATAGATGAAAACTTTATGATTGAAACCCAAGGGTAAAGATAAGGACGCATGTTATTCAATTCTATTATAACGGCAATTGTTCCCAAGATAATTTCATTTACTTTTTGATTATATTCAACTTTTGACAAACAAAAAATATCGCGTCTTTCTTATTTCTTTTGTGCATAAACTTGATGTCTTGCTGTAGAGTAGTGTAGGAAGTGCTTTTACATTAAACTGAGATTATTGAGAACTTTTTTATTAACATTATAAGCGCAAAAGTTAAAAAAAAGCACTTTATTAAAGACAAAGTTTACTTGGATCACAGATGAAATCAATAAGTGACTCATTAGTTTGACAAATGGAATTACTACTAAGTCGATCTTACTAATAAGATACTAATAATAATGGTAAGTAAATCTTACTAAATAAAATATTCCTATTTTAAATATCATTTCTTTAACATCTATTTATACAACTTCATTTTGAGTACATATTTTCAGTTTTTGATTTCTTGATTACGGTGTAAAATTTAATTCTGAGGAAGAAAATTGAACCAATCAAATTAGAAATAAAATATAGGCCATAAATATACAAAAAATAATAAATAAGTCAGTTGTATGTACTTTAAAAACGGCGCAATAGCGTCTCTACAAGTTTTATCTGGATAACATAGTCCGAAAATTTTCGTGAATTCTGTGGTGGCGTACACGCACGAAGAATTGTCTGATATGCCCATCATATGCGTTGAAGCAAAAGGGAATGGACGCGAAGCACGAAGATTGTACGAACAGTGGTTTCTAATCCTTTGTATTTCAAATCATCCTTCTTTTTCCAGAGTTGATCGACGATTTCGTGAAAGTGGTTCCTTTGCCATCTCAAACAGGACGTTCGCGAACCGTACGAAAATCAGAAATGGAAGACAGAGTTTTGACTTGATTTGAAGTAGCTCCTTTGTGCGCGAGTGGGGACTTACGAAATTAATATTTCTCAAGCAGCGGTGTAGCGTATTTTACAAGAGGAACACTTGCATCCCTACCACGTGCAAAAAGTGCAATCTTTGCAGATTGATTATCATCCCAGATGGCAAACTTTGTGCATTGGATGTTGGGGATGAAGAATAACAATTTACAATTTTCTGCATAACGATTATTTAGTGATTCAGCAGAGAAGTCATTTTCAGCACTGGCTATCAACACGTTTAATCTGACAACGGTCTCCTCTGTACATTCCTTCGTAGACGCTAGCAGAAATTTTCCATGGACATCTGGTCAGGTATCCTTGGTTAGGCCCTTACATCATGCCAGACCGTTTGACCTTCGCAACATATCTTTTTGGAATAAGCGCATCCCAGTTTATTGCAGGCTGTTTCACTCTCATCCAGAGACACCCGTGGTTATGCACGGTGGAGCCCCAGCACATTTTCCCACATAACTTTTTGAATGCCATACATACCGTACGATGGATTGGATGTAGCTTAGCTGTGGCTTGGCCTCCTCTCTCCCCGGAGCTCAACCCTCTTCTTCTGGAGACACATGAAATCTTTAAAGTACGAGATGCCTGTGGACTCAGCAGAAGATCTTGTGGCAAGAATCGCTGTTGCCGCTAACAAAATGAACACTGTGCCAAGAATCTTTGGCCAGTTGTTCATTCGCCGGAGTAAACTATGTAGTGATACACGTGGTCGGCATTTTGAGCATTTGCTGCGAGGTTTTTGCTAAACAATAAATAGGATTGTGAAACTTTTGATATTATGCATTCTTTTACCCAACACTGTTGTAAGTTCAGGAGGGAATTCCTCTTTTCTGCCTCTCAGAGTGGAATGCGACGCCATGTTCTCATGTAATTATTGCTTGTCTGGATGGATACTATCACCACTCTTAATTAGTAAGAACAACTTAGAGTCTCCATGTAATTTAAATTGAACTCAATACGTTTAAAGGTCCAACTTTTAATATCTGAACTGATTGACGTGTGCTACATGCAGGAGAATGACACATTAGAAGATTGCGAAACAAGACGATACGAAGCATGTAACAGGGCAGCTACAGCAGTATTTACTGTGGCGATATTCTATGAAGCAGCGTTTTTATAACTTTTCACGAATTATTATGAATTGAATTATGTTTCAATGCACCTTAATTCATAACTTAACGTCATGAGTAAGTACATGGCACATTCTTCTGGGGATTAGCGAAATTTCCTTGGAGACCACCCCTTTGGGGACCGCTGGTTTAAAAGAATTCGTACTTACATAATATGCAAATTTTTATTAAATATGTTGTTTCTTTTAATATTCGGAGATAATTTGCATAATAAAGAAACAACAGGAGAAGAGAAAAATTTCACAAATTTAAACAACACTGATAAACATTAAATTTCCACGAAAATAAAATTTGGAAATTTCAATATTTTATTTCAAAGTATATAATGTATTTATAATTATTGTGTTGCTAATTAAATACTATTGAGTTGCAATCTTTTTTCTATATCAAAATTTTATCATTGTAGTGCACATGTTCTATTCATGTATAATGCTCTACACATGAAGCTTGTCCACTCAACTGTAGAGAAACGGAATTTAACAGTCTTAGAACTTTAATTAAATTTCAGACTAACTATTATAATAGAATCAGTTTACGCGTTCAGCTATAAACTGTTTCGCATTGTAATATGACATAGTAAATATCCTCGTCTCAAAGATATGAACTAATTCTATAGGTGGCTGAAATTGTATAAGCACCAACAGTTAAACTGAGACACAGTAACACAGCGGAAAGCGCGGATGTCAAAGTAATTGCTAAGAACCTGTTCCTCCATCCTCCCCAATGGATTCCGCAAATGCCAAGGAATTAAATTTTAATGACAGCACCTGATGAGATCTCTCATCGGATGAGAGGCGCGGCTATATAAGAAGAGTATTTTACTTTACATACAATGATGAAAATATCTGCTTTTAATTGTGCAATACATTATAATAATTAGAAAAATGACTAAATAGTAAAAACAGCTATTTTACTATTTAGTCATTTTTCTAATAGTTTTTATTTAAAAGAGAATGTTTTAAAAAAAGTATTGTTTCAACACACGCTAAGAATCAAAATTATTAATTATTTTTGATTTTAAGATTAAAAAAATCAGGGTAGCGTGATTGGAATTGTCAGAAAAACGCCTAGGGCTTAAGAATAGTTAGCAGTTTGAATCACATAGAATTTCTATTTCTATGCCTGAAGTTCACTATAAGTGAAAATTTAACTATTAATTATTAAAACAAATCGATTCAATAATAAAATAAACACATTTTTATTTAATCGATTTATATTGATAATTAATAAGTTAAATATCAGTTGACGATATTATTCTACAGAGTTTAATAAGAATTTTAAAAAATAAACGAATTTTCTGTTTTATTGAGTAATAACTTTTATTAAAATTGTATTTTAAATGTGCATATATTTTTAAATGAACACATAAAAATTCCAAAATCCTAAGCACTTAAAACGCACCAGTTAAATATTCCCTACATGTTTACACAAATATTTCATATTCATTTCAAATTTCACCTCCCCCCCCTTGATGAATTTTTTTGCATGGATGTCCAGTGTTAAGCCATTTAATTTTTTTTCCATTTATTCAAATGACTGATTTTTAATATTTTATTTTTACCTTAGAAACGCATTTCGATAAATATCGATTGAATAATTATAACACTTTTTAATAAAATATTTTTACTGTCTTTACCATTTTATAGGGTCAATTTTTGCTGACTTAATTTAATCTGAGAGACAGTTTAAAAAGAATTCCAAATGAATACAGATATACGCATGTGAGTCAGGAATTAAATCCACAAATTAAGTTTTTAACTTCATATATTAAAAAGAAATATATAATTGCTTTGTTCATCATTTTAAGATTAGTTTCCTCTATTTTGTTTGGAATTAAAGTTTTAGAGTGAGTTTCAACTTACAATAAATACATATGTATTGAGTCCAAATTATGAAATGCCGAAATGGGAGCCGGATCCCTAGCTGTTCAGCTACAAGCTCCGCAATTCAATAAGAGCAAACCGTTGAGGGGAAAAGAAACGAATGGGGTGGGGAATTGTATTGAGAAAACCAAAGGTGGGATTGGGGAGCTTTCAAAGTTTACGCAATTACTAGTTATTAATATTCGTAAAAAATCTTATAACTTTTTAAAAATTTTAACAATGAAGTTTCAATTACATAAAACACTGTGTGTTGGAAAAATTGCAATTCGCCTTATTTAAATTTCGTTAAAATCTTAAAGCTCTACTGAAATTTTCTCTAAATGTTAAGAATGCATTCATAGAAACGAACAAAAGACTTTTAGTATCTTTAATCATAATTTAATCATGCGCTTGGGTACTAAAGCGATTTTGTAATAATCAAATATTATTTTGCAATTCTATTTAATCTGCAATCATTCACTGTATGAAATATGGTAACAAATATACTGCGAGGTCTCGGTGGCCTAATTGGTTAGGGCGTCGTTCTCATTATCGGAAGGTGGCGAGTTCGAATCCAGGCTTAACCGAAGATCCGTCATGTTCGTTTAAGGCCACCCAGGTACGTTAAAACCGGACGTTGTCGCAATGTCTTCCAAGTGAAAGGATACCTCTGGGGTTCTTCGGCTTATCCTTGCTCCAAACTGAAGAAGATGAGACGAGGCTGCTTCTGACTGGTGGAGCACCCTCGAAGCAGAGACACGTGCAGCGGCAACAAATGTATTGAGTCGAGAATTATGATCGCTATTAAATAGAGATTAGATTATGAAATCTGTGAATCCAGATGTTTTAATTATTAATTTTTAGTATCTTATACTCAAATATTTTGACATGTGATAGGAGATTTTATTATATAACAATAGAGTTTTTGTAATACTAAATTACAATGATAAACAAGAATTAAATATATAATTCAAAATTTTAAAAATAATATTTATTTGGAATAAGGTGAAATTGTTCTTTAAAAATGTAAATAATGATTAATTTAATAAATAGTAATATTTTTAGAAGTAATGTACGACAAAATGTTAAACTATAGTATATTGATTGTTTTCATTTAATTTAATAAAATATTTTTAATGATGTAAAGCCATGTTTTCACTTTATAACATTATTTTTACTTTTTTTATTTGAAATTACATGAATTTTTTATGTAGCGAATTTATATTAATGAAATAAATTTATGTTAATAAATTCGTATTTCTTCATGTTAAAAATATATGACATTTACTAAAAAATGCTACATATATTATTTTTTCCTCTAAATAAATTAATTATTGGCTTTGAGTAAAAACATTAATTTTAATTTCAATTAAAAATAAGTTGTTAACTCTTTCTGCATATATATTTTTATAAGTTTAAGTATAATTTTTCAAAAGTGGCATATTAATATTTATTTCGAACTTGAAGTATTTTTTATTGATGTATATACATTTGATGTATTCATTTAAAGTATATATTTGAATAAATGATGAATGACGTGTGCTTATCATATTTAACTTTTGGCAGAAGAAATAAAAGTATTGATATTAAAGAAACTACAGTAAATACCAAGGTAACAATTTCAAATTTGAGAAAATACAAAATTATTAAATTAATTATTGAAATTTTAATTTTAATTTCATTCGATATATATTTTTCCCATATTGTGTTAGATATTTGATTTTTAAGTAATATATATATATATATATATATATATATATATATATATATATATATATATATATATATATATATATATACACATATGTATATATATGTATATATATATATATATATATATATATATATATATATATATATATATATATATATATATTATTACCTTTTATGTATTTCTCTATTGGTTTCAAATTACATTAATTTTTTCTTTGTTCAAAATCCAGATTCGTTGGAGCATTTCGATGGAGTTTACTGAAAAGCAGTGCTATCCTTAGGATATCAATTTATGTAGTTAACACATTTATGACGCATTTCTATATTATTTCATGTTATTCCCAGTTTTCTAAAGAAGAGAGAAAGGAGCTTCAATTAGATCCCTGAGCAAACTGCATCCAAGATCGACAGTGCTGCATTTCCCAAACAGTATTTTGTGTCACTCTTATGTATATAATCTTATGCTTTTTATACATTTCATATTATCTGTACTGCAGTATCGCAGTATGAGGATGCTGTTAAAAGGTATTGGGAATCCAGTGAACTTAAGGGCTAATGTTTGGCAAAAAATAAAAAAATATTATTTCCTTAATGACCCTGCCTATAAGTCAGATATGTAAATAAAATTTCAAAACAATAAATAAATTAATTATCGCTTATAATCTGCGTATTTGGATGATTTATTTATTTTTGAATGAAAAGTTTTCTCTAAAGGATAAATCTAATTTCTGACGATTACTTTTTAAGAATTTATTTACTTGTAACATTTTGTCTTTTTTTCTCATAGAATTTAATACTTATATTTACTGGCTTTTATAAACATAAAAAATCCGAAAGTGTTGCTATAACATTCGATATTTATTGAGGCAAAAACGTAAATAATACCCGATTTATATATGAAGAAATCTTTCATCTTCGAATGTTCACTTTTGCCTTTGAATTACCTCCTTAAAGATCGCAATGTGTGCCTACCCCTCCCCCTTTGTAAAATACGTTTAAACATCTGCATTCTGTTTACCTTTCGAATCCTCTTTCCGAAGAATTTCTCATGTAAATGACAAGAAAACGTTTTCATGCTTTCCTTAAACAATTTTGCTTCAATCCAAGTCATTTCATTCTTACTGTTTGCGCCAAGCCGAATAGCATTCGATTTCCTATTCCCAGATGCGATTTGTTTGATACTGTTTCCTTATCAAATTTGATTGTTTATTTTTGAAACCTCGGATAAAAAAACAATATTGATGCTAAATAATACTATTTGCTTCACATTTGTCAGGATTTTAGTTTGTGTATCTATCATACATTTAAAGGTTATCTAACCTTTTATAAATTAGATTCCTAAAAATACATTTCATCGGAAAGATATGAGCTTCCGCATCTAAAGTGTAAAAGCTTAAAAGTGTTTCATATGTTTATATTAATTTTTATTTACTAATTTGAGTACGAATGATGAGTGATATGAGTTATTATAAACCTTTCAGAAATGCTTGAGATGAATCTGAATTTTAAGAATTTATTTCTCTAAGCGATATATTACCCATAATGCCTCCTCCCGTTAGTGAATGGTTAGTTTTCAAGTAATGTGATAAATATAAAGAATTATTTGCACATCATTGGAGATTATCACTATTACCCAATACATTTTATTAAAGTAGAATTAAAAAGAATATTTAATGAAATGTGCTGTCTCTAGACCAAGAGCTGCGATCAAAATTGTCGATTTTGTAACGGAGGTTGTCTTTAAATAACAGGTGATTTTGAACTTGAGAATTATTTAAAATAGGACTGTAATTATGTCTTTTAAAGGAAGAAAAGCCGCCCAACCTGTCTAGTGGTCAGAGAGGCTGACTGTGGATAGGGAAATCCTGTGTTCGAATCCCAGTTCGGGCATGGATGTACTTTGTCTATCCTGTCTTTGTATGAATGGGTGGTGAATGGTTGCCTACTCTATAAACGGGTCCTTATGGCATGTGTGTACTGAGGAAGTCGGACTCCACACCAAAATAGGGTTCAGTTGAAAAAGTGGAGCAGAGCGCCCTATATTGCCAGCTGGCACAAGACAATAACAACAAAGGAAGATACGGGATCTTTCTCTGTTGAATTTATAGCTTCATTTTGCTCATTGAAATGGAATCAAAACTGCCATAACGTTGTTATAGATACTTAAAATTTGTAATGAAAAGATTATTTACATAACGAGTTTATAAAGTGTTATTAGATTTTATTTTGAGCCTTACAAACCTTACAGAAATCAAAACATTTTTTAATACATTGTGAGGAACACTTGCTAAAATAACAATGTTCCGATGCTTCGTAAGTGAGATGAATCTGTAGATTGATTTTAACCACACGTTAGAGTTTCTAAAAAAGCATTTGAGGCATTAATTCCTAAACTGTAGAGTGCGCATTTGTCCTCACAGAGCATAGAAACAGCGTTTGATTTTAACTGTGGCATCAAGTAGAATGTAGTTCCTACGACATTTGTTATCTATGGCACTCTTGCTACTTCAGACAATAAGCGAATTCAGTTCGTATGTATCAGAACAAAACTTTTTCAACTCAAAGAGTTATTAAATAGTTTAAAATATTTGTACTATTTTCGACATATTATCAAATTTGGCTTCAAAATGAACTTTATTTAAGTCACAAGAAACCTGTGTTTTCACATTACAGAAAAGAAGCATATGTTCCTAGGTAATCTGTTTACCAGAATTTTATGCTCAAACTACACTTAACTCTAAGAGCTGTATTTCATTGCCATGTTGTGATATATATATATATATATATATATATATATATATATATATATATATATATATATATATATATATATATATATATATATATATATATATATATATATATATATATATATATAAATTGGTAAATTGGATTTATGATCGAATCTGAAAAAATTATTAGAAACATAAGAACCATGTCTTCATCAAGAGAATTAATAGGCAAAAGAAACACAATCACTCCTTTCTGACATGCAACGAGTAATAAAACTAAGAAACTCATGCAATTCTTTATATTTCAATTTGTATTTTTATATTTCTAATTACATTATTTTCCTATATATTTCTGTATTTTTGTATTATTCATTGCTTTTAAATTGGCTTATATTTATATTACTTTGTCTCTTGATTTATTGTGTGTGTATGTATATATATATGTGTGTGTGTGTGTGTGTGTGTGTAAGATCCCAGATTCGACGAATAATCAGAATATTACCGTTCATAGAGCTACACAACGACTTATGCAGATGATTTCTCCTAACCTTTGATACAGTCAGAGCCATGGGTTTCACACACATTTAAATTAATTTCAGAACTAATATTAACACCTGACCGGACACAGACCTAGATCTCTAAATTCTGTTTACATTACAATTCAACTAGTTATTCGATTGATTAATGTTGTAAAAGGTTTAAAAGTATGAAATGGATTTCCCTCTACAAGATTTGACAAGCGTTGGCATTTCTGCCCTGAGCATGGAGTTAAGGCAATAAATGGGAAGCATTCCAACTGAAGCAACTGCGGAATAGGCGAAGGGTCAATAGACGTGGGAACTGAATTAAATTTTGTTTCAATAACAACTGAAATTTTGCATATTTGCTTTGAACTCTATAATGTTTCTTATGAGATGTTTTCGTAATATCAAAATATAGCAATATGATTAAAAGGTATGTAAAATAGTATTTAAAGCTGTCAAACATGCAATTCGTATCAATATCATATCAAATCCAGATTGAATTACATTTCATATTATTGTATTAAAATGATATTATTACTGTATCATAATTATTATAGTATGTAATCTGCAACAATAATTTCATGTTGCGATTGTTGGTTTAAATTTTGCTTAGAAAAATTGCTGAAAGTACTGAATAAATTACTTGTTATTAATAACGTACATAGCTTTAAGCTTAACAAAATTAGTTAAGTTTCTTTTAGTTTTTTTTCTTTTCAAGAATTTATTTTTACTTGCACTAAAATTGTCAATAAAATTTAAAAATGTTTTTAGATTTTTAACTTTGTATGGCAGATTATATTTATTTCTATAACAAAATTATAGAAGTTAATTGTGAGGGCGCGCCAGTCAGTGACGCAAGAACAAGCGTGGGGGAGGAGAAGGGAGAGAGACTTGATAGGAGGAGGGGTGGCGAAAGTCCCGCTCCAGGACTGATGTTACTTAGAAAATATTAATATGTATCTATAATTTATGTTTGTATTAATAATTGTGTTTGTCTATATTATTATAAAATAAATGTGTGTTCAGATATTTTGTGTGAATGAAATATCCTGAAAGCGACATATAGAGGGTACAAAGTTGCAGCTCGAAAACATAACGTTAACCACGCCGCGTTATGTTACATTAATTAATCAATTAAATTACATAATTCGGCACATTGCATTGTTTCAGGTATAATAGTAGAATTAAATAAAAGAAATATATTATTGATAAATGACTTTTAAAATTATTAAAATTTGTTAAAAATAATATGCTCCATTATTAATTACCATTGTTAATGAGGATAAATAATGTATTCTGTTGATTTAATAAATTTATTCATTAATTAATAAGTAATAAATTTATATATTTATTAGTTCTAACATTTTTAACAAAAATTTACAATTTTTGATTAAAAAAGCAACAAATTTCGCCAGCAAACGTAGGATAATTTACAATTTATTATAATTTTGGATTATAAAAATTGAAATTAAAATACAAATATACATAAATTTTCATTAATGTATGCATTTATTTTAAAACACACACACATTTTTAAGCAATATTTGGAGTATATAGGAAAATAATAAAGTATTATAAATGTTCTTGATTATATCAACCTAAACATTTATAAACAGAATAAATTTTCTTTATAGCTTCAATACAATTTTTAAAGGCTATTTCCTCTTTTAATAAATAAGTTATATTCGTAGTTAAACTAAAAATACTTTATACTTTTGTTAAATATATGCATTTTATATACTAAACTATTTTAGCATAAATTTATTTAAAAACGTCATACGGTAAGTTTTTATTTCTTTTATGATTTATCAAACTACTGAAGGCAATAATATAGCGTTAAAAGTTGAAAATGCATTGAATAAAAATATGGTTTTTTAAAGAAAAAATGAAGCTAGAGACTTCTTTTACATCGAGCATAGTTACTTCATTTTATGATTCGAATGGGAAGAGGCACGAATATTATAATTCTGAAATAGAAAGTACTTCCTGAAAACTTTTATTGCTATTTTTAGAATTTTGCTATTGGGAACATAAAATCTGCTGCAGCGTCCTTTTTATTTGACAAAATAGTGAGAAAATATAGCAAAGTTATCATTTCTTTCGTATTCATTTTATAAAGAAAGCAGCTTAAATTGGAAAAAATGGCATTTTTGTTTCGTACTGGTTCTCTCAGCTCTGAGATATAAATGTATGGGCATGACTTTTTTCATTCACTATTTTCTCTAATAAATATATTTATCAAAGGAAAGAAAAAATATATAAGCTATATTGTTTTAATTACTTTATAAAGCGTGGGAAAATACTTGCGCCCCTAATAAGATTTAATAAAAAAATTCAAGGGACTCTCATTGTGATAAAGAATTTAAAATAACAAATAAATAACATACATTATTAAGAATTTTGAGAAAAACCTTAATTTTATTCCTGTTGTCAAAGAAATGTATTTTTGAAAAGTTTAAACAAAACAATGAAACAGACTCATTTTAACAAAAAGAATTTTTTTGTAAAATAATAATTATAAAAACTTCGTTTTAATACGCAGAATTTTTAACATAATAAGACCATGCTAATACAAGGTAAATAAGAAAGGTCTTGTCGATTTTAATGACCCAAAAGAAGATGACCAACAGAAAGCGCAGCCTATGGTCAGTCCTCGAAGAAATCACACCATCTGAAAACATGTCTCCTGTTGTGCAATGCGCAGGATTTTCGACCAAGATGATTATTCAGGAAATGGAAGAGGTGCTATATCAGATGAGTGAGGAGGATGACAGAAAGTCTCCCAACCAAGTCGCTGTGTGGTATTCTCCTCATCAGCACTAGACACATTATTCACCAAAAGCAGTGCACCATCGCTTTCTGTCTCCTTGGGGTGCGATGTCACGCGTTCCGATTGCTGCGAGCGCAGGTCCGCCGTGGCTGTGGCAACGTCGGCAGCAAAGAACCACTGGTTCAACAGACACCAGAGAGACAAGTCTCCCAGCTCGAATTTGTGAAACCGATGCCTTGACGTAAATTCCTTCTCAGCCCTATACCCAAATATTTTCCATACTCGGCGACTTGATACAGCAGCTAATAAGCACTTTGAAGCAGTGAAGCAAACATCAAGAAACGAGTTCCTTCCACATGTCCATTTCTCTTCGCTACTCTATGAGTTAAGATTGATGAATGTGCATGATAGATCTGCTTTTATTTTGACTGATATTTTTATTCTTGACTGACCGGTATCTCAACAACGTCATACATTAATTTGCATATTTATTCTCACTTCATTCAATGGAAACGCAAAAACAACAAAAAAAGTTTCTTGTTTACCTTATAGTTACTTAGGCAATACTTTTTTAAATGTTTACACATTTAGTTTTTCTCTGCTGACAGCTTCTTATAGTTAATAATGCAAATATATTTTCTCACCGCATATAGAGAAAGATATAAAAGAACTAATTATGACGGTTTTATAGTCGTATCGTGACTTTACTAATCAAAATAATTTAATGAATTTTGTTCTTAATTAAGAACAAAATTCATCAAATTATTTTGATTCTCTACTGACGCTCATCTTACTATTAAGAAAAAACGACTCAAAAAATAATAAACAAAATTCAGATTAAATACATAAAAAGTTAAAAGAAAAATGGGATGTTTTTTAATATAATAAAGTAAAAATTACATCTAGATTGAAAATTATTTGGAAATTTTAACGGCAAATTTAATTATTTCCATTCATAAAATATTGCTGAATAAATGGGCACAGTAAAATTTTGAATTCGCTAATTATCGTCTATTACATTTATGATAATTGATAACATAAATATCGCTTTTTGGATATTATCACAATGAACCATAATATTAGATCATATTTTATGTAGAGAGAGTTGTAATAAAAATTTGCTTTAAGTATGCAAATTTGAAAATTGTGATACAAATGATGAACAAAAATATATATTTCAGACTGCATTAAATTTCACAGAAAATGTTGCAGAACAGTAAAGCAAAGCAGGAATATTCAACACTTTAAAATAAAACGCCAATTTTGTCTCCATTTTAAGATTTGAACTGTATTACCATTCAAACTCACAATGTCGCAATATAGTTTCTCTTCTCAAAATAAAATTCAAATTCTCACTGAAAAAAATTATGAAAACATTTTATGAAACTGTATTCTAATATTGTTGACATGAAGTCCTGATAAAATTAAACATAATTTCTTAATGTTACTATGCATAGTTTCGCCTGTTCAAACGCATATTTGTATTAAAGGAAAGCATGTTTAAGTGTGTCCTAAACATAAATTACTAATCTGGTGGCATCCCAAATTAAATTCACAAATAAAAGATTTTATAAATTACAGAAAGTCTATTATTTTGATTTAATGTTATACAATTGGAATTTATGGTCTGTTAAACAGGGGATCTTTTTAAAGAAAAGATGAAGGGGAATATCTTAGTGATAGATAGTGGGAATTTAAACAATAAAAGTTTTTCTGAAAATCACAAACTTGCGTTTAGTATTCCTTTTTTCAAACAAAACAATCCTGGCTGCATTGAATGTAGTTTATAAATACACTGAATATTATAAACGATGAAATGCGATGGAGAGTCATTGACTGGTTGAACAGTCACCAACGGAGATCGTCAAAGTCATCATTAAGATATCTGATAAAAGTTGCAAAGTGAAACAACACTTACAAAAGATCACTGTGTTGTTGTAACTCAGGACGCTTGGACAAGACAATCTTGCAAACCGACGACTCTGCGCAATTAAATCAGAAGAGTGCGTCTTTCCTTTCATTACATCACCATGAAGGTAAAAGCAAGTCATTACTCTAAGACTCCTCCAATAGATGGCACCACCAGAGGATACATTTCCTCAATTTTGACCTTGTTCTGGAGAGAGAGGACGACCACAGGATTTTCGATTCCATGGATTTAACGAGCCCATATATTCGGTAGGTCTTTGGCGGCATTGGGAATGGAATCCAGATCTTTTGGATGGAAAGCTGATAACCTAACCACCGGGCTACCACGACCCAAGAGATCGTCTGCTGGGTCCAACATCACGAATCCTCCCCCCGGCAGCTTCTGTCCCTCCCTGGTAACTCAGGGACACTTGCTGCGTCAAGAGAAAGGATGTGGTAGCTTGGTTGGTTAGAGTTTCGGTCTCATAATCGGATGGTAGTGAGTTGGAATCCCGGCTCAACCGAAGATCCATCATGTTCGCAAAAGGTGACTGGGCACGTTAAAACTGGGCGTGGTCGCAATGTCCTCCAAGTAAAACGATATTACTGGGGGTGACAGGACACGTATTGGGGTTCTTCTGCTTTGTTCATGTTTCAAAATCAGAAAGACTACTTTCGGCTGCTTCAATTGAACTGGTAGAGCCCGATTCAGGGCTAGGGACAGGAGCGGGTGCTGGAGCAATGGCTGTCTCAAAGTTCCTCTGAAGCAGTGATGTGAAGTGGAAGAGTGCGGAAACCGTGTCTGGGAGAAAACAATCTTGTACGTCTGAAATCGGAGACTCGCGTTTCACTGACGCAGCTTCCGTTCATCTTGTTGGATTAATGAAAATAGGCACAATGCCTGATCCACTGATCAGTCGACATTCCGAACAATAGCAGTAAAACAGGTAAAGAATATAAATAGGATGCATTGGAATATCATATACTTAAATGAAATATAAATTGCAAATCCAAATTTCGGAAGCTAAAATCATAAATACCACATTTTCATCCGGAGGGAAATGGTCAGACATGCGAAATGAAAAAACACTCTGCCAAATGGACTCAGGCTTGGTTAAAGGTTTAAAATTTTCTTTCGAAGAGTGCCTATAAAATAAAAAGGTTCCTGTCGACATTTATATCAAGACAACATCAAGGCAATAGAGAGGACAGTATATCCAAGCAATATGCACAACTCCAAAACAGAAATAAAGAATATTTTCAAAGTTAGCGCATCACAAAACTTCTATTTACTTAAAATGGAAGAAAGGCATAGTTGCCAAAAATAAAAAGTAAAATAATATATCATATTAATTAGTAAGTTAAATGGAGAGAAAATGTGTGATGTATAGATTTAAAGTTTAAGAAGAGAGAGAGAGAGAGGTTTAATCACACACACACGCACATGATTCTTGCTAGAACAACAATGCCTGGCTGACACTTCCGTAGTTGTAAAAACTACGAATCACTTCAATTTTACCGGAAATTCCCTACTTCTTATATTACTGAAAATAAAATTGATAATGTTATTATTGTCTTTATTTGTTTTAAATTGAACGTTTAAACTGATTTCTAATGAATTTACAATTATGACAAATATTTTAAATGCGATTTAATTCATAAAATATAACATCCTTAAAATTCTTTGCAGAAATATTTGATTCCCAATAAAATAGTTTGTTGAACTTAAAATCAAAAATATCATCTTGTGTTCCACCAAACATATGAATAAGTTGTATAGTAATTTACAGTAATAAATAAATCTGAAAATAAAGTAATGCTCTTAAATACACGAGTTTTATGGAGCGAAGGAGTATCAGGATAAATTAAATCTTAATAATCACAAAAAAATGAAATCATAAATTCAGTGAAAACCAATTAATCATACTATACTGTAAGCATAATTTTTAATTTATTAAACTTTGGAATGCAATTTGTGACTGATGGGTCTTCATTAAGAAAAAGATTAAATTTTTAAAAAGTAAGAGATTTTTCAATTTTATTGAACTTTCCCATTACTGAGAAAATAAATATTAAAAAAGCAACTCTGAAGATCTGTCAATGAACAATGTAGTTTTGCATTATATATATATATATATATATATATATATATATATATATATATATATATATATATATATATATATATATATATATATATATATATATATATATATATATATATATATATATATATATATATATATATATATGTATATATATATATATATATTTATATATATATATATATAACTATATATATATATATATATATATATATATATATATATATATATATATATATTGTTCTTGTTGTTACTTATAATACGTGAACAAGCCAAACTCGTTTTACCGTTGGCTATGCGAATTTAAGTCGGTAAGCTGCGTTTTTTGTTTAACCAGAGCACCAGGAAGGCGAACATATGATTTTTCTTTTAACTCCTCCAAAAGATGGCACTACTAAAGGATTTACTCCCTCAATTTTGAGATTGATCTGGAGGAGGAGGAAATTTTCGCAAGACCATTACACAAATACTAGTTGCTCAACGACCGACCCCCGTGTTACAACTATATGTCTACAGAGGATGCACTGTACGAATATCTTTGTTTACAACAGAATAAGATTCTGCACGGAGCGATGTAGATGTTTTTTGTTCCATGTTTTGTCCTGTTTATGTACGTCCTGTGTTCAATAAAGAAATTAAAAACCTGCTCAAGATAAGCTTATTTAGAATTTGAATTTGTTATTATTAAGATGATTTGATGAACATGTTTAGCAATAAGAGAGTTATGAGTAAAATGTTACACATCGGACTTTCGATTAAAGACATTGCAAACACTCGTTGGGTGTTTGGCAGCATTGGGAATCGAAATCAGCCCTTCTGGACGGGAGACCAATACCCTATCCAAAAGGCTACCGTGACCCACAAGTACACTATATATATATATATATATATATATATATATATATATATATATATATATATATATATATATATATATATATATATATATATATATATATATATGTATATATATATATATATATATATATATATATATATATATATATATATATATATATATATATATATATATATATATATATATATATATATATATATATATATATATATATATATATATATATATCAAAGCTTATTTGTTTAGAATTAATGATTATTTGTCCTAATAACTTATTTAATAACTTAATAACTAATTTATTAATAACTTATTTGTCTAGATTCTAGAGAGAAAAATTCGATCCGAGTAGAATAGTTATAGCCAAATATTCTAATTACGTTCAAACGTATAAAGGAGAACTTGAAGACAAAAGTAAATGAAAGTTCCGCTGCAACCTTTCACTTGAAAAATCAGACGCAGTTTCGTTGTTTGCATTTTGGAATCTGGCATATTGACACTTATCCTTGAGCGGAAACGAGTGTCTGGGGAGGTTCAGAATATAAAAGGAACGAGATTCTTAGAACATTCCGAGTTTTGAAGAGCGGAAGACAAGAAGACTTTCTAAATTCTTCCCTTCTTTAATGGGAATTGGTGAAGTGGTGAATGATCGATCGACAAATAAATATCGATATTTTCTGTCCAAACTTTGGCTAGTGTTGAATATGTGCTTGCGGAAAGATGTATAGATCTGTTTTTTGTATCCATGAGGTTTCCCTTAATGATCAGTTTTGAGTTTCTTTGATTTCTCAAAAAACTATTATTTTGTAATCAAATAGGGTATATTTGACTACAAAATAATAGTATTTTATACATTTTATATAAATATTAAGAAACGAGAGTAGTTTTATATTTTAAAATAGTAATTGTTTTTTGTGTTCAACACTGTTTGAGTTAATTTTGTTTACTATTATATTTTTGATATAACCCAAATTTATTTGAAAATTAAAAATAAATAATATTTTATTATCTGATTTAAATAAAATCAAATCAAGCATAAATAAGGTTATATTACCTAAATTAGTGTTGAGCTCTTAGTATAAAAGTATAGAAAGTTAATATTCAACAAAAAATACAAATCTCGTATTTGTTCTAAATGTCTTGAAATCAAAGCATTCTGCGAATAGGAATTTAAAACAAAAAGATGATTTATTGTTTTAATGAAAAATGAATTCTTTATCTAATGTTAGACCAAATGAATTTTAATATTGCTGATATCAAAAGTATAAAATATAGAATTCTTTAAAAATTCAGCTGAATTCGTCAGTTGTCTTTCTCTTGATTTTAGTTAATTTGTCTATTAATTGATCATAACTTTTAACATTCAACTGAACCATTGTTCTTTAATGTTATAGTTAAAAATCTCCTAATTTAAAAACAATTATTTATTTGGAACATACAACATTTTTCAATAAATGTTATTTTATTTGTAGTGCTTATAAAATTTAAATCATAATTATTAAAAAAATTAAATCACACATTACTTATATCATAATTTTTTTAAAATTCTTTTGGCAAGTTTTGCTTGACAATAGAAAGCGAAGTATGAAGAAACAGAAAATTTTATAACAACCTATTTTGAAAAATTAAATGGCTGACTCATACTTTCAAGTGCAAGTATGAAGTTCAGCCTCATTACTTGTAATTAACATGTAAACTTGCCACAAAAATTCTGGGTACAAACGCTGAGTAAACATTACGCTACAGAGAATAAATGTGTATTATAGAGTCAAATTAATTCTATTTTTATACAAAGCTTCTCTATAACGATTTTTTAAATATGAATAAAATTTCAGAAAGATAACACTCATTGTTTTAAAGTAATAATAATAATTAAAAATTATGCAAATTGTTATCAAAAAAAGTATGCGTACAGGTACAAATTGCAAAGATATTTGGAAATTAATCGTAATTTTTTTAGCCTCTGTGATTTTGTAGGTAATGAAATATTGTCTACATTTATTTTTTTCTAATAATTCATTTTATTTTTGGTGGCAATACAATATATAGAATAAACAACTATGTTTTGTTGATATGATACATTAGTTCTAGCAAACAAGTAGACTTAAAATGGATTCTAAAGGAAAAGAGATTGTTCCGGACGAAAATAAAATCATCTTAAGACTAAGGAATGAAGGTATAACTCTTCGAACAATTGGGAAGATAGTTGGAAGGATCTTCTATCCAGATTTAAATCCCATCGAACATTTATGGGACTTATTGGAGGAAAGCATAACAGAATATCGAAAGATATGCTAAAAAGAGTGATTATGATGGAATGGAATAATATTTTATCAACAGAAACCGCCAAGCTAATTCACTCGATACTTGAACTATTGGAAGAGGTTCTTAGACATAAAAGTTTTCCAACCAGACATTAAAGTTTAATTGACAGTCCATGGAAGCAACACTACTGGCCATTAAAATTGCTACTCCAAGAAGGAATGTAAATAAGAGAACGATATTTATTGGACACATACATTATAGTGGAAAGAACAAGTGATTAGATTTACAGGAAATTAGGATGTATAGATCCTGAGAAATCAGTACCCAGAGCAGCCACTTCTGGCTGCATTTATCAATCTAGGCATGGAGTCAAACACAGATTGTATGGCATGTACGGAAATCTCAGCCCATGCAGCTTCAACACTATGACACACTTCATCGACAGTAGTGGATGGTGAGTGATGGCGTGCCAATCGCTCGGCAACCATTGACCACACGTTCTGAATTGGTGACAGAACAGGAGAACGTGCTGGCCAGGGTAACAGTCAAACATGTTCTGTATCAAGGAAGTTCAGAACAGTACGGGCAACAGGCAGTCGTGAATTATCCTGTTGAAACAAAACATTAGGGAGGCCTCGAAGATAGGGCAGAGCCACGGGCCTTAACACATCGGAAATGTAACGGTTGCTGTTCAAAGAGCCGGTAATGCGAGCAGGAAATGATCGAGACGTGTATCTAATGGCACCAAAAATCATCACTCCAGCAGATGGGCCAGTATGGCAATGTCCAATGCAAGCTGGCAATGCGCGTTCTCCACGATGCCTCCAAAGACGGATGCGGGCATCATGGTCCTGTATACAGAACCGAGATTCATCTGTTAAGATGACGTGATGCCATTCCCGCGTCCAGGTTCGTCGCTGATCACACCATTGAAGGCGCTCCTGTCTGTGACGCAGCGTCAATGGTAGCCGAAGCCATATTCGCCGTGCAGACAATGCATGCTACTGCAAACGCCGTCGAACTGTTCGAGCAGAAATTTGTTGCCTTGCAAATGACTCCATTTCTCGACTCAGGGTTCGTGACGTGGCTGTACGTTCCCTTGTGATCATGCGGATAAGATGTCCGTCTTCTCTGCTGTAGCTGATGTGGGATCGCTGAGATCCTGCATGACGTTCCGTATGATTGTCCTGAACCCATTGATTCCATATTCTGCTAACAGTCATGGGGTCTCGACCGACGTGAGCAGCAATATTGCGATACGATAAACCGCAATCCCGGTAGGCTATAATCCTTCCTCGATCAAAGTCAGACACGTGCTGATAGGCATTTCTTCTTCTTACACGAGGCATTACAACAACTTTCTTTGCCGAAAATAATGTTGAAACGGAAATTTAGTTTGAGAAAACTGCTGTCAAATCTCTGGTTTTATACATATTGTAGATGTTGCTACTGTCGCCTGCTTTGTATGAACACGCTAAAAATCTAATCATTTGCATATCACAGCAAGTTCTACCTGTCATGCAAATTTCACGTGTGTGGTGTGCCACTTTCCTGGTGTAGCAATTTTAATGGCCAGTAGTGTATTTTTTAAAGACGTTTCTCATTTGTACGCCAACATTTTCTGTCTGCTTTTTCTGTAATTTTTAATTTTTAATTATAATTACTTTTAAATAAAGTGCACTATCTTTCTAAAATTGTTACTGATATCTAAGGAATTAATAAAAAAGCATTATATAAAAATTTAATTAACGTTGACACTATAACGTACTTTTATTCTTCAGAATGTTTACTGTTTGTTTGTACGCAGACTTTTTCTGGAGCAAATATAAAAAATTCTTTCTACTATCCTGTGCTTAGTACTACTTTATAATATATATACAGCACTTTTGAACATATAATTGGAAGTGGCTCTTAGACATAAAAATTTTCCAACTAGGCATTAAAATTTTGGCTATTTTTATAGACTTTTCTCATTTGTACACAATTTTTTTATTGCTGCTTTTTATGTAATGTTTAGTTATTAATCTCTGTGTATACGTTAACACACACACACAAATACACACACTTTGCTGTGTTTGAAAAAATGGCAGTTTTGATACCTCAAACATAACTTATTAATGATAAAATGTATACAATACATCAAAATGAAAATGAACACTAAAATTATCCCTACATATTTGTCATTTGAATATAACATATGTACAAAACATAGATTATATAGCTGATAAACATGCTTTTTCTCTTGGGTATTAATTAATATTGCAAACTAATTTCAATATTGAATAATTATTCTGTAATTAATTAATATCATCATGAAAAGAATGCTGTTTGATGATGGAGGGTGAACTTTATCTCAGTAGTGCTTGTAAATATACAACATTTTTTGTTTTCCTATCTGGTGCAAGAACAAATAAATTTGATGGCTTTCCAATTCGTGAACACCCAACGTACAGCTGTCCATGGGAGAAGCATGGATTTATCAAATTTAATCCACATTGCATGTTGCCTCTGCCCTTTGTTAATGATCATTGCGTAGGCTAGTCTTACAGGAAACTGTGGACGCTTGAATTCAAATGGAGTATCCGTAGGTATCATAAGAATGCGTGGTAGTAGTACATGTTCCCCTTGGTGTTTTCCATTTAAAATGGTTGCCTCTCAATTATGTTATTCATTAATTATATTTTTACTGATAGCCTAGTCCCATTGCATCATCGAGGTGGATTTATATTTCGTAGAACGATGATTGGGAACTAATTTTCAAAGATAAAAAATGCGGTGGCATTCCTGATAGATCCAATAAATTAAAAAATTCTATTGGGTAATTAACTGATTTACAGTGATTGACAACAGTGTCTATGGATTTATATGTTGTTTCTTCATCAGGTATTTCATTTTGAATTGTGCAATTTATTGAATTCACATAAATGTTTTTGGCATCACGTGTATGGATATACTCTTTAAAACGCAATTTGACTTTATTTAGTCGTATATAAAGGAGTCTTTAACTTTCCATTTTGGCATACAATCAACAATGTTCTGATGTATTGATGAAATACTTGTCTACATTTCAATATATGAGCATTCTCACGAATCATCGTTCAATATGCATAATAATTAAAACACTAACCTTTTCGTTAATGTTCACATTAGTTGTAGGATTTCTCATATTAATATTAAAATGATATCCATCCTCTCTTTGCCAAATTAGAGTAGGATGTTGTAATGCATCATATGAACAATGTGTTTCTGATATTTGATGGACGTCCCCATTTCTACGATAAAGAATTATAACGCGAGAATTAAATTCTTCACCAACTATGACAATTGCCACTTCAGAGATCGTTGGTGCTTTGAATTGTCTTTGGTGTTGACCAATAGATGTTTCATCTGCCTTAATATTACTTTGTAATCGTCAGATGGCATTTGTTCAATCGCGGTTTTAAAAAAAAATTAATTAATTCCTATTATGTTGTTCAAACAACTTTTTTAAATTCCGAATAATCTCTCGTTTAGTGCTTATATTCATTTGACACCGTTTGTTGATTTGTTCATCAGTAATTTCCATAAATATGTCTGAAGGTATTTGTGATCAGCAATTGGCAAGGGTAGTAGTGATCCAGCATGGTGATAAATTTGCCCTTGTACTTTGAATGTTGGCATATAATTTGCGTTAACGATATTCGTTGCTCCAAACGACGTTTGGAAGCATAAATTGTACGTGCGTATATTTTTAAAAATTTTTTTTGATTGACTTGTTTCATCTGATACTAAAGTTAATAATGGTTCAGGTGGTGAACGCAAGTCTGGTAACTTAACTTTTCCACCTGTGTTTCATTTTTAAATTTTTGAGCACCACACAATACTTGCACTCTTTATCCATTTTTGCAATTATTACACTTGGATGAAGACTAATTGTAAAGGGGATTGTAGTTGAAACCACATAAATTCAAATCAGTATGTATCGTTCATCTTGTCTGTGTTCTGCGAATTCGATTCCTTTGCTGACTTACTTACCTCACTCATGCCGAAGAGCAGTGTGAACTCGGTCTCTTTCTTGCCTAGCTTGTCTCTGCTCAGTTGTTTCTGAAGATCGTCCTTCGCTTCTTCTTTTTGCTTGATTTGTAGATTGTCTAGTGGCACTTCGCTTTGGTATAATTGTGTGGTTAAATAAAGCAAATTTCCAGTTATTTTCTTCTGCTGGAAATCAATAATATTTTTACTTATTCACGTATTAATAATTACAAAAGATTTTTGACTGCATTTTTGTATTTATTGCAACTTGCTGACGAAAAATCGAACGTCAAACGCATTTAGTTTTTTTAAAGTTTGATTTAAGATAATTAGTTGAAATCTTAAAGGAAATACAATTTATGTATTTAAAATATTTTAAATTTTAATATAATTTGTGTAATATTCAAACAATAATTGAAAAATATAAATTGAACGATTCAATATTATAATTACCTTGTGATTTATATTTTAATTTGTAATATACAACAGTTATGGGTATGTTATTTTTTCAGTTTAATTTGTTTTATAAATTCTATGAGTAAATTTCATGGTAAAAGTTTAATTTTTTAATTTATTCATGGTTACACTTTTAACAAATATTACTAATTAAATGTTATTTTGATATTTTTGGGATATTTGTTCTGGACCACCTAGAGCCCAAACTCTAACATTAGAAAAGAAATTTTAAAAACCTTCCTACGGATATACTTAACAATTTCCCAAATTTTCACGGTGATTGGATGTATGGTTTTTGAATCTATCAAGTACAGACAGACAGACAGACACATATTCAGTGCGCTATCTTTCTGAAATTGTTACTGATTATTAAGGAATTGTTAAAAAAAAAGCATTATATAAAAATTTATTTCATGTTAACAATTTAATGTACTTTTATTCTCTGTAGAATGATTACAGTGTGCTTGTACGCCGACTTTTACTGGGGGCAAGTATATATTTACTGTTTTTGTCATGGAATAATCAAAATTCCTTAAAGTGAATGTAGAATTTTGCAATATACAGTATACTGAACTTACCCTCCAGTACAATGTTTTTAAGAAAGTTCATACTATCTTAGGATGTACAAGCATAAATCTTCTTCTTCATTTGATTTCTTTCTACAAGAGTACCATGAAGATACGTTTGCTAAAAGGAAACCAACTGCAAAAATGAAGTCAAATATAAATCCATGCCATCAGTTGACTTTCTTTCTGCAAAAGTATCATCAGGATCGTTGCTATAATTGATCAACATGTTAGTTGTGTGTAATGATTACACGGCTCGGTTAATAAATCCTTCCAAATTTACTATAATCTCTTTTGTAACTATAATTGTAAATAGGGCCGTGGTAGCCTAGTGGTTAGGGCATCAGCTTTCAGTCCGGTAGAGCGGGATTCGTTTCTCAATGCCGCCAAAGACCCACCTAGTATATGCGATATACCTACTCATTAAATTTGGCGAATCTAAAGTCCTGTGGTCCGTCGTTGAGCAGTTACCAGGGGTGTAATGGTCTGAAGAAAATTTCCTCCCCCTCCAGATCAATGTCAAAATTGAGGGAGTGGATCCTCTGGTGGGGTCATCTATCGGAGACGTCTTAGAGCGAAGACGTAATTTTACTTTCATAGTGCTCTGGTTAAACGAAAGCCGCACCCTACTGACTTAAATTCCCACAGCCAACGACATAGCGAGCTTGGCTTGTCCAAGGGTCATAAGTAAAAACAACATAATTGTAAATTACTGTAAGAAGTCCAGTGTGTAGGACACATAATTTGTTGATGTAATGTAAGGCATTATGATTTCATGTTTATCGTGGGAAAAGCTGCAGGTCTTAATCAAACAGCAGCTCGAAATGAGTGTTTCTGAATTACATGTTCATCGCCTGTTCGTGAGCTCAAAGAAACAAATATGAGTTTGATACGAGATGAAAACAAAAGTGTCCAATATCTGAGCATCATTAACGACGTGAGATGCGATAAATTGTCCAGATTTATAAAATAAAATTGGTGATAAACAGTGATAGACAGAAGTTTTAAATCACAAAATTTTCGGTCGTTGGTTGAGTTCTAATTTTACCAAGAAGAATCTGTTTAAATTTTACCAAGAAGGATAGCTACTGACTTCATGCGTTATTAACGATTAGTGGACATCTAACCTCAAGACATTTGTTATTTCTCTTAGCACCTTCTGCTCACTCAGCGGAAACATTCAGAATAGTTGATCGTAAAAGTTGAATCTTATTTGGACGCACCGCATCGCCAAGGACAAAATTCTGAGATATATCAGCAGATTACAAGGCCAAACCAAATTCCATACTACAACGAATTTCGAGCTGCTTGTTTATTGGTTGCGATTCGATAACAATCAGGAAGCATTTTCTTAATGAATACGCAGACGAAAAGGAGCTTTTTCTCAAAATAATTTTAAATAATATTCTTAAAAAAATGTAAATCTGTAGAAAATTAAATGGTGTTTTGAAAATTTAATCCAATAATAATAGTGTACTTTGATTTATAAGTATATTATTTAAAAAAATAATTAATTAAATTTATGAGAAACTTTTTAAACCTTATTATAAGCAAACGTTTTTTACTCCAAGCAATTCTTACAGCAAAATTCAAACAATGTTTAAACATTGTGATGTGATTTGTCTTTTAAATGTCTATAAGAACAATTGGGTTCTATTTAAAAGTATGAGCGTGGGTGAGCGAAGGGATTGCATTGAAATGGAAGATGCAAGCGCTTTTATTGTTCAAATTATTAATTTTGAACTTGGAATCAGGTTGAAAAACTAAGAATTGCTCATTATTGTGCTGTAAGTGTTATAAAAATTAACTTTTAAAGTTGTATTCAAAAATACTGTTATTCACATTATGGATTTTCAGTTAACTGAATCGAAATGCATTGAAGAAGAATGTATATATTTGAACATTGAACAAAAATGAGTTTATATTTGCCCAAAATATAGTGTTTTCAACCCGTTTAACTTTTTATATTTTATAATATATATTTTCATAAATTCAGTAAAAAATATTCTATAATTTTTCTTTAATGCATTGCTGTATAATAAGTTAATTAAAGAAATATTCGAAATTGCAACACTCAAAATCAGGGGAAATGACATGATCTCGAGAAATTAGGGTAGACATTTTTTCTGCTTTCGTCAAGCGGTGAACTAAAATTGAATTTTAGCCATCGTAAACAGTAGAAATACTTGGAAAATTCTGGCCACCCCAATTTGCCCACTCTTACAGTCTCTAATAATAGCAGCTTTAGAATAATGCTTTACATTATTATTTTTTTGCGATATATATACTATTCTCGCTAGTTGATCATCAGCATCATCAAGAGAGAAAGTATTATCAAACAATGGTAGTAATCCTTTTGTGTTAGCCTACTTTAACAGACTGGTAAGAAATAGAAGCAGTGCATAGGAGTAAGAAATTATTTTTATAAATGGGTAGGCATCCATAAACTATTATGTCATATAAAGTTATTAATTGGTTATTTTTGTACAAAAAACGAATTTTTTGGTAATTTCTTATAATCTTCAATGGTTTTCTGTGATTTATTATTTGAAGCTGTAATTCCTTAGATTAAATATATAAATGTATACAAAATTTATCGGTAAATATCATTATTTTAGAAGTATAAGTATCAATAATATTTGAAGTATAAGTATTCAAAAATTTTAGAGATTAATTTTCAATTATTTTAGAAGTATAAGTATTCAAAAATTAAACTATTACAAATAAGAATTACATTTATGATCAAATGTTTCAATGAGTTCAATGTAAAATTCTGTGGAAACATTGAAAACTGTGCTGTTCTGATATTATATTTGTGGCTTGAATGGGAATGGTGCGTCATACTTTTATCACCAGAAATTAGGAATTATTTCCAATTTAATTAAAGATCCGTCGTATTCACTAATGGCAGTTGGGGTACGTAAACTAGATTGTGATTCCATATTCTTCATATAAAATTTTGAAAGGTCTTTCTCATCTGATTTGATGCTATGAGTTATTTTCTAACCATTGTCTAATTCTGATTAGGTTAGTTTGCATATGCCATGTGGTGAGCAATACCATTGTCGAAACCATATTCAAATCGTATGAAATTTGTATAGCTGGAATTTGTATTTGTATAGTTATTAGTCCTTTACCATAGAGTATTGTTGATGGCTTTATTTCAAGATCTTCAGAGGAAAAGTTTCTCAAGTTATAAAATTGATCCTGAATTGCATTAGCTGCCTGTAAAAATACATCAGGTTTTAGAAATTTTAATTTACAAAATCAGTTTCAATACTACGATCTATGGAGTAATCAAATACTAAGCTCTTTCTTCTCAAATGCTGACAAAATAAATAAAACTCTTCTTGAAATTTACCTATTTCATGAAACTAATGAACGAGGTAAATTTTAAGTCATCAAGCACATTAAGGTTTTTCACGAATTCAGATGGAATAAATATCTTTTGAAAAAATATTGCAATGCATGAATACGCTTATAGGGATTAATATTTCACAGATAATTTTTAAAGTGTTTTGATAATAACCATTATGTTATAGATGGGTGTGTCATAATCCATGATACCAAACTTGTTCTGCAGAAAGTGGCTCAAAAAATGATTTTCATATGAATGGAAGATTGACTTTGATGTTCGTCTCTAAACAGGTGGTATTAGAAACTACAAGAAAACAAATTACTTCATGGAGTATGCAGTTAACTGATTGCAAAAGTTATGAAAAATTTATTTGTTTATTCATTTATTTACTATAAATGTTCAGAAAAGTGACTGTGACGCCATTTGTTCTCCTGCCTTCCAATACCTCTGAACAGTACTTATTAAAAAATAAAAGTGTAAGACAATAGTTAAATTGATTAGCTCTAAAAATCTGATCGTGTTTATACAAAGGAAGAACACCAAAGTTTAAACCGCTAAAAATAGGCCGGCAAACAATCATGGCCAATACTAAGAAGAAAAAGGGCGCCTTGCAGTTCTGAGATAATCAGGAGTAGCCTCTGACCCTTTAATAAAAAAAAAACCAAAGGCTTAATGACAGAATCAGACAATGCATCCTGCTTTATTTTAACAGAATATCTTCTATTCATCAAATGGAAAGAAAGGCTATTCAAAGAGTCCCTGAAGGACCCTTGCATTTTTCATCGCCAAAAAGTCAGCAGTCCCATTTCCAGGAATCGCACAATGAGCTAGAATCCACTAGAAAGAAAGAACTATTGATCTTGAGTTTAATCTTGATCTGCATTGCAAAATGTTTATATTTTCTGTACATTGTCTGTTTGCGATAGATTGGAAGACCCATATAGAGTCAAACAAGACAACTCATAAATTTCGATTTTTGATATAAATGGTTGAATTTAAATAAATAATTCCGTCGATAACTAACAATAATAAATATTTATTTGAGCACGATAGCTCAAATCAGAAGGTGGACTATACCGCTACAAATACAATTCTTTTCCTTTTCTTTCTGAATCAAGTTTTTCAGAGAGAAACAAGAGCGTAAGAGGTTGCTATAATTGGCGCACTTTATCGCCTTTTGAAAAAATTTTCAAGGCAGCAACAATAAAGTAGCAGCTCTGCTTGCGGTGCATCGTAGGTAACGCTAAATATGCTACAGTTTTATCTCCTTCCTCGTGAATTTAAGCATTTTTGATTAATCATGTTCGTCCAATAATCTTCAATACATTTAACTGTTTTATTTGTATTGTCAATGATATGGAAATTAAAATATCTCCATTAACATTATCCAATCACTTTTTGGAACATTGCAGTACCAACTGAAATAGTAGCTTTTTTATTTTCAATACATAAAGGGTAATGTATTTTTGTTGGAAAAGAATATTTCATCATTCAGTACTAATGTATGTCGACATAAAGAAATTCGTCATGAAACGAGATGTATCGGAGACGTTCAGTAAATGGAAATTATGGTTTTATTTAAATTATTCAAATTTGACATTATTATATATGATTGAGATAAACAATTGGATAAAAAGGATTCTGCTGCAATTCTGAGGAGAACTGCATCGGAATCTTTAAACATTGAGGGCTGTAAAAGAAATTTGGAAGAACTATATGATTATAGGCTAACACTTTTTAAACAGATGAGATGTAAATATGGCTCTTCAGCAAAATAAAAAGTAACTTTTACAACTTTTTATATAAGAGTAAACTATTTACAGAGTTTGAAGGAACAGAACCAACGGCTTGCGTGAAGGCGGTTTTTACTATCATGGAAAAGTAGCATCTTCTCAGTATAACAGTAGTAGAATGAACAGAACTTAAGAACGCCGAACCAACAAGAACTTTACAATACGGAAATCTGGAAGGGGACGCCAAAAAGTATCATCATAGTACGATGATAGACAATTTGTCCATATGGCGCTGATGGACCATTAATTATTCTCAATATAGTTGAAATAATGTTAATCCACTTCACAGGTGCATCAATGAGCCGTGGTAGCCTAGTAGTAAGGACATCGGCCTGCCGTCCGGTGTTGCGTGGTTCAACTCTCACTGCCGCCAAAGACCCACCTAGTATATGCGATGTACATGCTCGTTAAATTTGTGGAATAGAAAGTCCTGTGGCAGGTCGCTGAGAAGTTGGCAGGGATGAAATTGACTGGACAAAATTTCCATTGCCCTCCAGATCAATGTCAAAACTGAAGGAATGGATTCTCTGGTGGTGCCATCTATCGGAGGAGCTTAGAGCAAAGACGTACTTTCACCTTTGTGCTCTCTTCAAAAGTCTGATCACCGTGGTGCTCTGGTTAAACAGCTGACGCACTTTATTGACTTAAATTCACATAGCCAATGGCATTGCCAGCTCTGCTTTTCCAAGAGTCATAAGTAACAAAACAGGTGTATCTCTTCACTTCAAATTTTGCTGTATTATGGACTGCATTCAAATATCCTCCCTTAAAAAATTCAACAAACCCAAATCGTAGATAAATGCGGCTGTAATTAAGTTATCAACGTAAGAGATTGACGTACAAGCTGGAAACAAACTATTTTCAGCAGAATCCCGTTTAGTATGTGGTATCGTGCTTAACTTATCTGTGTTAGCAAGTATGCCTCTAAGAGACCTATATCTAAAAAAGTTCATTAGTGAATGTCACTAACAACTGTAACTGTAGTCTAGGATGCGACAGAATATTATGGAGGATCTTTGTTGTTTCAAACTATGAATAGCCTGAATAGCAATCTTTGAAAAAAAAAAGAAGTGCTAGAGCCCAAAGCACACTAATGGCCACCTTTAATGCAACCTCCTGAAAGAAGCATGCAAATAACATGAAATTTACAACATGCATTAGCAGAGTTGATGTATCTAAATTATTAGAATTTCAGTGCAGACGTACATCAGACACGCATGTGGTGCCACTTCAATGCGTTGCTTAAGGCTTGGAGATTTCGATGATTTCAAGTTCAGCAACTGTGTTTTGCTTGTGATTTCTTTTTGAAAACGATCATTTATGCCTCGCAGAAAACAGCCATCATTTTTTTGAACAAGTATCCGAGTTTAACAGAGGAAAGATGGTGGCCTACAGAGATTGTGGATTATCTTTCACGGAAATCTCGTACTCACGTTTAACGAAACTGTAGTACGGATATGTGATCGTTGGATGGAGAAGGATACGACGGACCGACGTGTTCGATCGCATCTGCCACAGTGCACCAGTTCACGTGATGACAGACAAATTGTGTACATTTGCCTGTCATCACGTGACCTGCAAATAACATGACAGTGACGCATTGTGTGACGGATTGCGCAGGTCCATCACGAACCATAGCACAACACTTTCAATCTGAAACGGATCTTCCAGTGTCTGCGCATACCATTCGAAGTCGTTTACAGCAGAGTGGTCAGTCCGCAAGACGTCCACTGCTTCGTCTACCCTTGACGCAGATCCACCGACGTCTCCACTGCCGATGATGCGATGAAAGAAGGATGTGGATGGCAGAATGAAATGAAATGTCCTTACTGAAGAGTCACGCGTATGTCCGCAACACCACGAAGGTCGCATACGAGACTTGAGACATCGTGGAGAGAGGATGCTGAGCAGCTGCGCCGCCGCACTGATTCCGCACCGGATATTTTGGTATGGGGCGATGTTGGATCTCGCACTCCTCTGGTACACATTGTCGGTACTTTAAATAGCCAACGCTACATCTCCGAGATGTTGGATCCAATCTTTAGCCATCCAGTACAAACCCTTGGTCACCACACCGAATATTGTGATTTCTGTTACAGATTATTCTTGGTTTGAAACATTAAAAAGCTATTTTTATAAATACGGTTATATGTTTGTTAATTGATTATCAGTTGTAAATTTGACATCGAAATTCTTTCAATTCTCATGATTTCTTCATGCTATTACAATTTTTACTTTTTTCACAAGTTTAACTACACGAGTTTATTCTTTTCATTATATCCAATGTCTTTTCCATACAACTCAAACCATACCCATCAAACTAATCAATATATTAAGTATTATAAATGAAGTAAATACTTTTGTAATATTGTGAGCAAATGAAATTATCTTTTTGAAAATTTTGTAAAATTAGTTTTTAATTTAAAAACAACTTTCTATTTAAAAGACTTCATTCCAAGCCTAATAGAAAAAGATCTATTTTCATTGTAAATTTTTACTGTACATTAATAAAGAACACCTCAATGAAAAATATCCCAAAATTAAAATTTCCTATTTATTGATTTTTCCTTCAAATTAACTATAGTTTCTTAAATATAGAGAAAAGTTTCATTACCATTTTGCCAATATTCAATGGAGTAATTTTGAGAGTAAATTAACTTTGAAGAATATGTTACTTTTTAATTCATATTTTTTTATTTATATAAATATAGCATTTTTTTACATTTTATACAAAGAAAGGAAATAAATTGTAAATATTTTTCAAACATTTTGTCAGTACTTATAATCAGTTATTTGATTTTCCCGTGTGGCTGTTTTTTTAAGCTTATGTTTTACTTTTGTTTCATAACAAACTAATTTTAATCTGATTATAATTTGAAAAATGTAAATATATATTTTGATTTCTAATGCCAAACTAACAAAGTAGGGAATATTATCTTTTTGTAGAATAATTATAGCTTTATTTCCGAACCCACATTAAAATTATAAATTTAAGAAAATAAATTGTTGATCGATAGTAAAATTCGTTTTGACAATCAAATAAATTTTTAAAAATAAAAAATGCGTTAAAATTTATCTACTTGAAGAAAACATAGCAAATTTATTTACCACGGAAATGATTACACAGTTTTCAGTATTATAACATAATTACTCTAATAATTATAATTATTTGAATAGTTGTAACCATAAAATGATATAACTTTTCTAACAATTGAATCATAAGGTATTTAAAATAAGTCCCTTTTTGGGTTCAAATTTCTGTGTGCGATAATTAGAATACAATCAATAAGTAAAGTAAAAATGTCTATTTAATTGATAAGTAAATGAAAGAAATATAATGATATGTTTTTAATTCCCCTTCAGATATTTTATTAATTTCATAACAATTTAAGTTCAAACCTAACGCAGACTATTTTCCTGTTAAATCCGGATCATGTGCAAATTGAAAGGCACGATGACTATTTTATATTTATCTACATACAAATGATATTTATTTTCAGAGATGAAAATCAAAAAGGTCTTTTTGATAATAAAGCATAAAATATGAAGATTAAAAACATCTGAAGCTATGCAAATAGGCTGTTGACCACAGATTTGTAGTTAGAAAATAAAAATATAATTGAGTATTTCAATCAGTAGGGCAAGCTGGCCATTCCACGCATAATTAATTGCAATCAGTACTTGAGTTTTCTACATTTTGATCTCCGACTGATTGACGATTTATTATCCAAGGGAATAAAATTTACAGAAATCGAAATTATTGAGTCTCTCTGAAGAACTCTGAATTTAAAAGTCTTGCCAGTGGGAAAGGAAACAATTAAAATCCTTCCCATTCATACACATTGGAATGGGAAAGTGTTTCTGTTAATTAAAAAATAATACATTTGTTTGGAAAAATAATTCCTTTTTTCTGATTTACAAATTGAGTATAATTTTATGAATTATAAAATATCTTTCAAATCGAGGAAACTTTTGCTTTCTAAGAAAGAAAACAATGCAATAGAGAGTATTTCAATGTCATAGAAATCTTGCTAAAAGCTATTTGAAGAAGTTTATTCATCATTGCAACAAATTTCCTTAGAAAAAAGCTTATTTTTATATAATTTGATGAAACAATTTCGAAAAATTGTCTGAATAATTCAAACAAACGTTTAAAAATATCAATAGCTACCACTATTTTCATTAAAATTTTTTATAAATAATTATTTTGAATAATAATTGAAATGACTGAATGCCATTAATGGTATTCTACTCCAAATTTTAGAAAAACGTCACAAAGCAATTGAGCCATTTCTTACAGCAACTTGTGTCTTGTTTATCTTAAAATCATGATTTTTCATTCGCTTTTTAATTCTGATAAGTAGGAGAATAAAATAAAACATAATTAAGCTACTGTAGATTTTGATTTTAACGTTTTCTTGCTAAAGTAAGGTACATGAGTCAATTCGACTATCTTGTAAATCAAATCTACTAAAATTAGTAGGTTTAGGAAAGATTAAGCTATTGTAGATTTTGTTTCAATAATTTCTTTTAAAGTATAGGAGTCGTTTCGAATGAGTTGTAAATTGCATGAGTTGTTGATAATATATGAATTGATTTCAATGAGTAGAAAAACTTGCTTACAAAAAATAAGAGATTCAGATACGGGATAAATAAGCTATTTGAGATTTTGTTTTTTTAGAAAAGGTATGACTAGGTGCGCGAAAATCAAACCTACTAAAATGTCGTAGATTAAGATAAGAGATGATTAAGTTATTTTAGATTTTGTTTTATAGAATTTGTCTGTGTTTAGATAAAGTACACGAGTCGAAAACCAAATCTGCTGATTAGTATTACGATAAGGAAATAGACAATTAAGCTGTTCTAGAATTTGTTTTAATCATTATTTGTCAAAATAAACAAACATAAATTAAATGAATCATTATTTGTTAGATTCAATATTTATAAGGAAAACTAAGATTAGACAATATTTGATAAAAAGTAAAATAAAGAATAATTAATTTTCTTAGTAATTTTACATTGAGAATCCTAAAAAAGTTTAGTATTGAATGAATTGATAGCTTTATTTGAAAATGAATTTTCTTATCCTTTCTCATTCAAAATTTCTAGCATTAAATCAATTATGATTAAAAAATCCTCCTAATTTCTCCTAATTTTTTTCCGAAAACCTTTTTCAACATTTTATTTTCTTATTTTTATTCAAAGTACGCTAAGCCAAGCACCACTCAAATAGAAATTAAACAGTATAATATGTCAAAGTAAAATAAATTTTTTTTCACATCCGAATAAAATGAAAAAAAAAGTTAATTAATGATTATTCCAGAGTTTGAAATCAGATTAACGGGACAAAAACCTTAAAAAACAAAATCCCATGTTATTTTCCTAATACATATATATATATGATATATATATATATATATATATATATATATATATATATATATATATATATATATATATATATATATATATATATATATATATATATATATATATTGGTAATAAAGTCATAATTGTTGTGCCCTTTATTGAAAATTTGGACGTTTAGTTTATGTTAATATTTGCTAGACTTGCTTTTACTAATCCTAAAATGACAGTAAACATAGTGCGATGAAGTGTGTACGTTACTCTTCATTTTATCGAGGTCTTTTTAAAGTTATCCCATGTTTGATTTTTTCTAAGACAAAATGACAAACAACAAGCAAAATTTGATATTGTTTAGTCAAGCTATATCAAATAACTGTCTCTCATTTCCATTAAAAATATCTTGCAATATTTTTGTTTTTCTCAATTTTTTTCGTTAGATATATTGATATTTTTTAAAACGTCAACAATTTTCAAGGACTTGGTGCATGTAATTACCGTTATTATTTGACAAACATACTTAATACATTTTTTACACAGATTTTTACTCAGAATGAAGTTTTGTTTTCTTTTTATTTGTATGAGGAGGACTTTTTCTTTAAATAAAAATGTATGTGATTCATGGCCATTTTAAAGTGAATTAACTTCTAAGCGGAAATTTTTTTATTCTAAATCGCTTGCATGGAATGTGAAAATTTATGCAAAATTTTCATTTCTGCCTGCATTTCATCAAAAATGTTAATTCAAAGTATTATCATAAGCAAGTACTGAACATTAGTTTTAAGTGAGAAGTTCTTAGTTAAATTAAGGCAAATTTGATTAACAACAATCTTTACGAAAAAATTAATTTCATGTACAAAATTTAAAAAAAATAACCTTTTGTCAAGCCAAAGAATGCAGGTAAATATTCCGATTAGCTGCATCCATTTCATCACTCATATTTCCTGTCTTTGTTCACATTTCGTTCATTATTAAGTGTGGTTTGTTATCCGCAAAATGAAAACGTGTTATGAAATCGCATCATCTTGAAAATTATCACTAAAACATATTTCATTCTAAGGCGCTCGTAAGCTTTGTTCAAGATTGCGTGGGATATGAAATTCACGCAAATAAAAATGTTACGGGGCACAAGAAAATATAAAAAAATTGCTTCAAAGAATTCATAAGTTCTGATGCCAGATCTCATGTCGAGAATATCAATTAATAGGCTCTATCTTAAGATGAAGGTTTTTGCTTTTAAAATAGAGTATTGAAACGCTGTATTTTTATGGTTAAAGTAATTTTCATTTTATCATTACACGCATACATTGTTTGGTACAAAAAAATATTATAAACTGTAAAGGATTATGGGCGTATATGCTAAAGCAAACTGCAATGCAATCGTCCGTAAACTGCGCAACTTCTCCACCTGGAGCGATATTCATTTTAGAATTCGTGCAATAGATAATCCAGATAATACATAAAATCCAATATATTGTCGGAGGACACAAGCACCACTGGGAAGCCTGCCTCAAGGGGATTAAATCCCATGAGGGATACGAAGTAAAGGAGAGTTGTTGCAAAAGAAGCAGCCACGGGCAAAAACATCCCATTTACGGAAATCAAGTGGCCTAAGCGTCTCATCTGAAACGTCTTTTTCAACAACATACACCATATCTATCGCAAATTTGTTGTGATACAGCAGAACAAGGGCAATGGACTCATACTCTTCTTTCTAAAGTATCCACCAATTATTTTAACAATGAATCATTTCCTTTCCAGCCTGGGTCCATTCGCCTCATGTTACAATCTATTCAATAGAAGTGAAATAACCAGGCTCAGTTTTACTGTACGGTCACCCTTGGCACGTTTTTTTTTTAAATTTTTATTTATTTATTTATTTTTTTTAAGCCAAATTTGGCGAACAGAGCCCTATTTTTGTCTGATGCGATTCTCACGAGATGCTCGTCATACAGATGAAGACCAATAGGAATTAAGGTGAAAATTCAGTTTTAACAACTCTAGTGTTTACGTCATCGCCATGAAATTTAAAACATTTTGTTACATTTCAGCATTTTACTAGAAATTTTTGTGAGTTAACTACGTAAGATTTTTTTAGTGTGTTTTACAATTTGCTTGACATTTTGGATCTTTAAATTCCAGGTTGTATTGCTCTTTTTCATTACTTTAAAAATTTAAACTGAATTTAAAGTAACTGTTTAAAATTGTGTCGATACATTCTTTCTTTAGTTTATGTATAGGGCATTCTTATGATTTATATTATTACTATAAAAAACTATATAATTTGTACATATATTTTTAAAATTGTTGTTTCTGTATTTAATTTCTTAAAGATATTCTATTCAACAGTTTAATTTGTACTTAATAATTTATATTTATTCTTTTCTGAATGTTACTTTATTTTTCATTATTATTCGTGTTCGGATTCTTCTGGAATTTTCGTTAGAATTCAGATTCTGATTTTCTTAAAACTGATATATACTTATTCGAAATTCCCATATTTCCCTTATCCGCATTCGTTTCCGAAGTAATTTCTTTTTTTCAGCTCCCTCGTTCTTTTCGAAATATTTTTGTGATGGCTGGCGCATGGAGTATGTCTGATGTAAGTGCGAGAGTGTTTGCAAATAATGATGTTATGTGGTACGATGAGAATGTGAATTTAAGGTATTTTTATGGATTGGACTGAAACATTTGAATTTTGCATCAAAACTGGTTTGATTGCGGATAGATATGAGTGCTGTAAGTGTGGTAAAGAAATGAAACTGGTTAAAAGGAAGGATATAAGTGATGCATATGAATGGAGGTGTAAATATAAAATACAAGGAGAAGAACATGATGTTAAAAGAAGTGTGAGAAAGGTTTCGTTTTTTGAATTGAGAGTAGATTGATGCTGAATGAAATTTTACTTTAAGTTTAAGTGTGGGTGAGAGAAAGAGAGTAAAACTGAATTCATTATAAAAGAGAGTCAATATTCTACAAAGACTAGTGTGCGATTTTCGTTCGTTTTGTCATGAGGTTTGTGTGGAAGAAATGATTGAAAGCAGCGTGATGCTGGGTGGAAGTGGTGTGATTGTTGAGATAGATGAGAGCAAATTTGGTAAGCGTAAATTTAATCGGGGTAAACGTGTGGAGGGTAAATGGGTGTTTGGGGGGATTGAACGCGAGACGGGTAAATGTCTTATGCAAATTGTGGATGATAGAACGTCTGATACTTTGTTGAGTGTGATAAATCGAGTTCCTTTTTCCAGGTTCCACAATAATTTCAGACTGCTGGAAGAGCTACGATTGTCTTTCTAATGTAGGCTTCGTGCAACTGAAAGTAAATCATAGTCTGAATTTCAAGGACCCGGATGCAGGTGCCCACACTAATACAATGGAAGGGGGAGCAGTGAAACGCAGAATGACTTCATCAAAAGCGAAAAATATTCGATACTATTATCTTGCTGAATAAGTGTGGAGGAAAAAAAATAATAAAATGTGCAATAAATTCCTTGCGTTCATCGATTCCATTATACGGGTCTACCCGCCAAAAACATCTGACCAGCAGGCAGTAGCAGCTTCGATGGCAAAATAGGAGCTGGAGAGAGGTATTTTTATTGTTCATTATTTACATAATTAATAATAAATTAAATGGTCATCATGAAATGAATTTTTCATGAATATTTACCGATTTCAATTCATTAACATAAAATTTAATCAAAAAATTTTATGGATAATTTAACATATCAACTTTATTAGTTTATCATTGATGGTTAAAATCTATAAATTTGCGTTTTTTGTTAATTTTGTAAATTAGTTGAGCATATTATGAAATATTTGTCACTCTATTTCAGCCATTTTCCTCCCGACGTTTTTCCCGATCGGGATTTCGTCATACGAATGACGTCATACGGCCTTGGCGCCTTTTTGAAAATTTCGCCAAGGGTGACCGTACGGTAAAATTTTACCAATATACATATGTAGTACAAAAGATTCACCAATATACTGCTTCTTTGATTGCCCCATTACAGCCAACAACCACATAACATCTCCATCCGCTCTCCAGCATCAGACACAGACCCTCTCAACGTCGAATAAAGAACATGATGAGTGCCATGATGGATTAGGACTTGAACGTATGCCAACCAATAGCAAACTTTCAATCACTATCTGATAACCCTCCACCCCTCCTTTTTTTGATGGCCAATTGAGAAGGAATGGCAGATGCTTGCTATCCCACGGTACATACCAACGCATTACTCCTCGATCCACTGTTTACTGCTAGGTACAGTACATTTGTCTACTGTTACGAAATAATTATAGGTAATCTCACCTCTAGCAAAGACGAGAAATTTTACTTTTTGTTTTATATTAAATCTTGAGCAGAATTATGATTCCCTGTAACTTATTTTCGATATTTTAAATCTGTCCTCGCTTGATTAGTGAGTGCCAATATTTAAAGGTACCTGTTATGCTCATTTGGAGGCATTTTATATATAACTGGGTTTGAAAGCGACATTTTTGTATTGAAAGAAGTAAGCAAAGTATAACAATATTACTCCAAGTGACACTTTTGAATCGAATATTTTTAGAACCATTGGAGCAATCTGTCCGTTACGGCATTCACAAATGATTAAAGCCAAATGGAACATTCAATCGGAGACCCACAAATCAGACTTATCTTTATTAATGGTTGTTGTTCCAATTTTTCAAGTAAATGACTGCATTAAAATATGTTGTACTATTAACGATAATAGAGTAAAAATACTAATATAAATAAGAAAATGAACACTTATTTTTTTAATATTTTACTTTATAATGTGTAAGCTTACCATGCTGTTTTTATTCAATATTAGAAATGCACTGATTTTATTATGAATTTTCGAATTAATCTATTTTCTACTTAGTTAAAATTACGTCACAAGTAACATTTTATATTTAACAATGGTAAATATGAAGTTAATGAATACGTATTGTCTTTTTACTTTGATGCATATATGTATTTGTTTTAATGAGAGGACACACACAATATAAGCCACTTTGTTTCAATTGGAAAGAACACTCTTGGCTACACCAAGAAAGACAAGAGACCACAACAAAATTTATTTTGTAAATAACATGTTGACCAAATATCAAATGTTTAGATTTATAGACATATGTGAAGTGTAGTTCCTGTCAAAATCAGTAGCCAGAGTAGTCGCCATTGTTGGAGATCATCGCTGCCACACGCCTCGGCATTGTTTCAAAGAGTCTTTGCATGTGTTCTTGGGGAACAGCACACCAAGCAGCTTCCACACGTTGCCAGAGTTGATCTGATGTGGCAGCTGGGAATGAACTCTGGATCAATCGTTGAGCAATCATAAACCACAATTTTCTATCGTTGAAAGATCCGGAGTGCCAGCCAGCCAGGGCAGCAATTCAGTCTGGCGATTGACGAAGAACCCTTGGACGATGTGTGCCACGTGTGCTCGCGATTACATTATTGAAATATGCCTGTGGGCAAGCCCTGAGGGCAAGGAAGGACAACTGGCTCAAACACCTCAGAGATGTGGCGCTGGCTGTTTAAAGTACCGGTAATGCGTACTAGAGGAGTGCGAGAGTGATATCCAATACCACCATATACCATAAAACCCGGTGTAGAACCAGTGTGGCGGTGCATAACGCAGCTGTTCAGCATCCTCTCTCAACAGTGTCTCCAGACACTAACGCGACCATCGTGGGGTTGCAGACAGAAGCTTGAATCGTCAGTAAAGTCAATTTCGTTCCCTACTGCCGTCCACATCCTTCCTCCATCGCACCATTGGTGGTGGAATCATCTGTGGTTCTGCGTCAAGAGTATGCGAAGAAATGTATGTCTTTCGAGCAGACCACTCTTCTCTAAACGGCTTCGAATGGTACGCACAGACACTGGGTGATACGTTACAGACTGAATGTGCTGTGCTATGGTTCATGATGTGGCTGAGCGATCTGTCTACACATGTTGTCTGCCATCCTGTGACGTGGTGCACTGAGGTGGATACGATAGAACATGCGTCAGTCCGCTGTACCTTCGAGCACCCAACGATCACATATCCGCACTACAGTTGTTTGGTTTCGTCCATCACGACTACCGATTTCCCTGAAAGATAATCCACCATCTCGTTAGGCCACTATTCTTCCTCTGTCGAACTCGGATACTTGATCAAAAAAGGATCGCTGTTTTCTACGAAGCATAATTGATCGCTTAAAAAAATCTCCAAGGATAATATAATTGCGGAACTTGAAATTGTCAAAATCTCCAAGACTTGAATAGTGTTTTGAAGTGGCGCCTCAAGCGTGCGTGATGTGCGCCTGCGCTGAGATTCTAAGCATTTGCATACTTCATGATGCATGTTGTAAATTTCATGTTATTTGCGTGCTTCCGTCAGGGTGCTGCATTTACGGTTGTCAGCAGTGTAATTTCAATAAAGAACTCTGTGTCCTGCTTAAAAAATTGGGAAGTTATTGAAACAATTGTAAACAAATATCAAAGCTTATTGATTGTACAAGAAACTAAAAAATTAAAAAAATGAAAATTACTTATTGGAAAATATTGAAAGTTATACTTATGTATAGAGAAAAGCAAATTATTAGGTTTTGTTTCTATCGTAACGAGACTTAATATGCAATATATCAAATTGAAAGATACATAGTTTTTACAGAGATTACGGGACAAGTGAAGACATACATTTGTGATAAATTAGTGTTGTTATGCTATCACACATATATATTTTAGAGGTAAACTGAATGAGAACCGTTGAGAAAAATTGAATTGCTTGAATATCAAAATTATTAAATTTATTTTTAGAAAATTTCTAATACCTAAGAAAGCAAAATTTAAAGTAATAAAACCAAATAATTTTGAAGAATATATTTCTTTCCTTTCATTTTGTCTTTATCAAATGTTGGCTTACTCCAAGAATTATAAAACTAATTTTATTTAAATGAATAATGAAACCAGATTTTATAGTTTCTTATAACACAATCAAGTTAACTGCCGTTTAATTGCATATATATATATATATATATATATATATATATATATATATATATATATATATATATATATATATATATGTATATATATATAATATATATATATATATATATATATATATATATATATATATATATATATATATATATATATATATATATATATATATATATATATATATATATTATATATATATATATATATATATATATATATATATATATATATATATATATATATATATATATATATATATATATATATATATATATATATATATATATATATATATATATATATATATATATATATATATACATATATATATATATATATATATATATATATATATATATATATATATATATATACATATATATATATACATATATATATATATATATATATATATATATATATATATATATATATGTGGTGGGTGAACCACTTAATAGCTGACGTCACTATTTCAAGTGCCCACTTGAGATGGAGCTCGAGAGGCGCAACAGCTTCCCCAGTGAGCGGGGCAGAAGAGAAATTATTTAAAAGACGTGAAGACGTTCCTTTTTGATAGCAGCAAGACGACTGCTCCTGTCCCCCATAACTTTAAACTTGAACTTTAAATTTCAATCTATTAAGATGATTAATTGTAAATATCTCAAACTTGTATATATTTATATTTGTAAATACATGTTAATTAAATATTAGGCTTTGTATAAGAATTGTTAATTAGTTAATCTCGCCTTGGCCACTCCCCGTCCCACAAAACTCAGAAGCGGGATTGAGTGAGATTGAAATGATTAGCTGGATTACAAAAATTTTGTAGTGATTGGAATAATTATCGCATCAGATAGTTAGAAGGATTTTCATTAGAAGAAGACGTTACGTTAAGCATCGGTTTGGAACGAGAGAAAGACGTGGATCCTCATCGAACATCTTTGAGAGGTACGTGAACATTTTTCAAAGTACATGATGATATTAAACGATATAAAAGAAATAAGCGTTGCATTGAAAAATTTTAAAGCAGATAAAATCAAAATTTTGCATAGATTGATTTTTGATCATGATGGAGATAGATTAAATCGTAAAAGAATTAGAAATTTTGATGGTTTTGATTTTGATATCGAAAGTAATGAGTATCGAGACAAATTAAAAAATATAAACAATGAGTTTTCGCTTGGCGAACTTATTACTGCATCGAACATTTTGAATATTTCTTTTCAAGGATCCAAAGCAGAGCTCGCAGAAAGAATTTTGTCTCTGTTATGTGACCTTGAACTCTTAGCTCAAAACACTAAAGAGGATTCGGAAACTGCTGACTCGGAAAGTGAAGTGGAAGAAGAAATAAGTAGAAATGATTTTTCAATGCAATGCAATATAAGTAAAAAGAAAAGTGCATCTGACTATTTTAAGAAGAATGAAAATGTTTGTGAAAATGATTTTTATGCACATACTGTTATTCCAAGTGTTAATATTAATTATGAAGATATCGAAAGCACTATTACTAAATTTAATGCAGAATCACATGAAAATGTAATTAATTGGATTGATCATTTTGAGGATATGTCGAAATTATTTAATTTATCAGACTTACAAAAATTTGTTATGGCTAAAAGATCGTTAGGAGGAAATGCTCTATTATTCGTTCGGACAGAACCACAAATAAATTCTTGGGAAAAATTGAGACGAGCCTTGATCGATGAGTTTTCGTTTGAAATAAACTCAGCTAACTTACACGATCTTTTGCGTAAAAGGAAAATGCATGATTATGAATCTGTGCAGGAGTATTTTTTAAAAATGAAGGAGTTGTGCAATTGCGGTAAAATTGAAGAATCTGCCTTAATGCATTATGTTATTAATGGAATTAATGATAGACAAGAAAACAAAATTATTTTGTATGGATGTAAGAATTTAAGTGAATTTAAAGAAAAACTCAAAGTTTATGAAGTAATAAAAAGTGATTCTGTTAAAAGTAAAAATGCTTTCGATAAAACGAAAACAAAATATAATTCTCATGATAAATATGATAATTTCGATAAAACGAAAACAAAATATAATTCTCATGATAATTATAATAATTTTGATAAAACGAAATCAAAATATGAATATAGTAATAGAGTTAATTCTAAGAATGAAAATGTAAATAAAATAAGGTACAATGATGGTTTTGGAAAAATGAAATACAGTGATTTTGATGATTGTAAAGATAAAATTTGTTTTAATTGTGGTGAAAAAAATCATATTTCTAAATTTTGTAAACATAAAGAGAAGGGTATTAAATGTTTTCGATGTAATAATTTTGGACATAAAGCTTCATTGTGTCCAGTAACTAATTCTAAACCTGAAGTAGCAACAATGAATGTTAATGTTAAAACAATACTGAATGATGTAATTATTAATAATTTGAATGTTAATGCATTAATAGATACTGGAAGCCAAGTAACTTTGATTCGTAAATCTGTCTTTGATAAATTAAATGTTGTAGAGTTATTTTCATTAAATTCTTCTCTAAGTGGTTTTGGTAAATGTGTTGTAAAGCCGTTGGGCTATTTTAAGGGAAATATTAAAATAGATGATTTTAAGTGTGAAGAAGATATTTATGTGGTTGAAAATAATGTTATGTCATATGATGCCATCATAGGAATGAATGTACTAATGCAGGGTGAAACCTTAATTAATGAAAACGGAATTAAGATTAAAAATAAATATCAATGTGTAAAAGACATTAATACTTTATCAATTCTACCTGTTGATTTAACTTTTAATGAAGTTGAACTGAACATTGAACCTAGTATTCCAAAAAAATTTAAATATAAGTTGCAACAATTAGTTTCGAGTTATGTACCACATAAAACAAAATCAACTAATGTTCAATTAGATATTTTGTTAAAAAGTAATGAGCCTATATCTAATCAACCCCGTAGATTACCATTTTCAGAGAAAAAGATAGTTGAAACTCAAATAGATGAATGGTTAGAACAAGGTATAATAGAACCCAGTTCTTCAGAATATTGTAGCCCAGTAGTAATCGTAAAGAAAAAAGACGGAACACCTCGTTTGTGCATAGATTATCGGAGATTAAATAAAGTAATTGTAAAAGATAGATTTCCCCTCCCATTGATTGAAGATATATTAGATAGATTGCAGGAATCGTGTGTGTTTAGTACAATTGATCTCAAGAATGGATTTTTCCATGTAGATGTAAAGAAGGATAGTAGAAAATACACTTCATTTGTAACTCATGAAGGACAGTACCAATTTCTTAAGGTTCCTTTTGGACTGTGTAATTCCCCAGCCGTGTTTCAAAGATTTATTAATACTATTTTCCGACCACTGATTAATGATGGTATTGTTTTACCTTATATGGACGATATAATTATTTTGTCTTCCTCAACTGAAGAAGGAGTCGAACGGCTTGAAAAAGTCTTAAATCTTGCGAGCGAATATGGATTAGAAATAAATTTTAGAAAATCCCATTTTTTGAAGAAGCGCATTGAATTTTTAGGCCATATCATCGAAGAAGGGAAAATATTTCCATCTACTTTGAAAACTAAAGCTGTGCTTCATTTCCCTGAGCCACTTAATTTGAAACAGGTCCATAGTTTTTTAGGATTGACTGGATATTTCAGGAAATTTATCCCAAAATATTCCATTATTGCTAGGCCATTGAGTGATCTTTTGAAGAAAGATAGGAAATTTAAATTTGGTGAAGAGGAAAGAAACTCTTTTAATCAATTAAAGTTAATTTTAGCTCAAAAACCTGTGTTAGGTATATACAACCCAAATTACGAAACTGAACTGCATTGTGACGCCAGCATAGAAGGATATGGAGCTATTTTATTACAGAAATCCCCAAATGATAAAAATTTTCATCCCATCTATTTTATGAGTAAAAAGACAACAGATGCCGAAAAGAAGTATTCCAGTTACGAGCTTGAAGCTCTTGCAATTATTGAAGCGTTAAAAAGATTCCGCGTTTACTTATTAGGAATTCCATTTAAAATTGTCACTGACTGTTCCGCATTCGAAAAGACTATGCAAAAAAGAGATTTGTCAACTCGTGTTGCTCGTTGGGCTTTATTGCTCCAAGAATTTAATTATAGTATTGAGCATCGCTCCGGTACAAGAATGACTCATGTTGACGCACTAAGCAGATCCCCTGTAAACATATTTTGCATCTCAAGCGATAATATCATACCGAAATTAAAATCAGCCCAAGATAATGATGATGAAATAAAAACGATAAAAGAATTATTAAAAATCTCTAGTTATGAAGATTATTTTGAGAGAAACGGAGTTCTTTATAAATTTGTTGATGGTAAGGAGTTAGTGGTTGTGCCAAGAAGTATGCAGATGGAAATTATTAGAAGTGCGCATGAAAAGGGACATACCGGAATCAAATATACAGAGAAAAGCATAGAGGACCATTATTTCATTCCCAAACTTAAACAGAAAGTAGAAAATATCATATCTAATTGCGTTCACTGTATTCTTGTAAATCACAAAAGAGGAAAGAAAGAAGGCTTATTACACCCATTGCATAAAAATGACGTACCACTATACACATACCATATTGATCATTTAGGACCTTTAGAAAGCACACATAAAAATTATAAGTATATTTTAACAATTATAGACGCTTTTACTAAGTTCGTTTGGATTTTTCCTACGAAGACCACAACATCTGCTGAAGTCATTTCGAAATTAGAAACTCTAAAATCAGTCTTTGGAAATCCCTACCAAATTATTTCTGATAGAGGTACAGCTTTTAGCTCTGGTGAATTCAGAGATTATTGCTCTAAAGAGAATATTAAACACCATTTAATAACCACTGGTTTGCCAAGAGCTAACGGACAAGTTGAGAGGATCAACCAAACAATCACATCAGTTCTTTCAAAGCTATCTTTAGAGAATCCAGCTCAGTGGTATAAACTTACGAACGAACTGCAGCAGACGATTAATTCAACATATCAACGAAGCATAGATACCACACCTTTTGAGTTACTTTTTGGTACGAAGATGAACGTTGGAGGTATTGGTAAGCTCCAAGAAATGATTGAAAAGGAATTTCAAGCTAATTTTGAAGCTCAAAGAGATGAACTCAGAAAACATGCTAAACAACAAATTTTCAAGATCCAAGAAGAAAACAGGAAAACGTATAATTTAAGAAGAAAAGAGCATCAATCTTATGGAGTTAACGATTTGGTCGCTATTAAGAGAACTCAGTTTGGACCCCACTTAAAACTGAAACCAAAATATTTAGGACCATACAGAGTTACTAAAGTTAAAGGAGGCAACACCTATGATGTAATCAAAGAAGGAAGTCATGAAGGACCTAACGGTACCACGACTTGTGCTGAATTTCTAAAACCCTGGTACAGTATGCCAAAAGACGAGGATGTTATGCAAGTTGGAGTTAAATTAAAGTTGAATTGTGCTGAAGGATAGTCGGAAGTCCAACTGACTATAATGAAGCTAAAAGATATACTGACTCATTTCTTTATTTCAGATCTAAGAAGATGAATATAAAATTTGTTTCTTTTCAGAGAATTATTCTGTTCTGCTTGTTTCTTTCCCTGTTTTGCTGTTTTTCTTTTTTTATGTATTTGCAGTGTCGTCTGGAGGGCCAGCCGATTTCAGGACGGCCGAACTGTGGTGGGTGAACCACTTAATAGCTGACGTCACTATTTCAAGTGCCCACTTGAGATGGAGCTCGAGAGGCGCAACAGCTTCCCCAGTGAGCGGGGCAGAAGAGAAATTATTTAAAAGACGTGAAGACGTTCCTTTTTGATAGCAGCAAGACGACTGCTCCTGTCCCCCATAACTTTAAACTTGAACTTTAAATTTCAATCTATTAAGATGATTAATTGTAAATATCTCAAACTTGTATATATTTATATTTGTAAATACATGTTAATTAAATATTAGGCTTTGTATAAGAATTGTTAATTAGTTAATCTCGCCTTGGCCACTCCCCGTCCCACATATATATATATATATATATATATATATATATATATATATATATATATATATATATATATATACATACATATATATATATATATATATATATATATATATATATATATATATATATATATATACATATATATATGTATATATATATATATATATATATATATATATATATATATATATATATATATATATATATATATATATATATAATATATATATATATATATACTATATATATATATATATATATACCTATATATATATATATATATATATATATATATATATATATATATATATATATATATATACTGCAGATAATGTATTAATTATAAATGTCCCCATTAAATCCATAAAGGAACTCTCTTAAAGTTACAGTTCAAGTTACATTGTGCCTGCAGGTCAGTGAAGTTCTCGCATATCTCGTTAAATGCGTCTAAAATCTGTCGCCATAATCAGTTTCTGAGGAATTAATTGAACGGATCTCATTTTATAATTGTCGTAATGACATCCGCAGCGGCAACAATAATCAATTCCATGCGATTAATATTCCTTCAACTCATTCTTTATTCATACAACATAACATTGATTTTGGTAAATAATTATATCTCAGGCTATAATACTCATGGTTAAATCTGTAAAATAATGGTATGAAAGAAACTCTCTGAAACGATGCACTTATCTAGTTTTACAATTAGTGTATATTTCACAATTATAAAACCATAACTTACGAAATATAATTCTATTTTTTTTTGTGTTTCAGGAACATTTTCTTCAAAAAAGAAATTCGAAATATCGTCACAAATATTATTGCCATTAAAAATGGTCACTCTTAAAATCTTGAAAATGATAAGAAAAAATATTATAATGCATAGATTACTATGCTAAATTTAAAATATATTTTTCAAATTAATATTTACAAGCATAAAATTTTAATAATTTACATAATAAAATTAATATTGATAATGTATGTAGTATAATTTTTATAATTTATGTAGTAAAATTAATATTTGGATTTAGACGATTCAAATACTAATTGGTTTACAGACTAATTTACTTAGAAACAAAAAAAATTGTTAATGAATTGCAAAGTTTTATTCAGTTCAGTGGCTTTGATTGGCAAAATAACCAATGAATAATGTAAAATAATTTAATAAATTTTGATATTTTCTGATAATTTGTCAATTTAGGATCTTACCGTAACTTACTGGTAAGTAACATAGTTTTAACAATAACGTATATCACACACATCTCACACAAAAAAGGGAAGTTTAAAGTTAAACGTATCGCCAAACTTGTCTAGTGGTCAGTGAGCCTGACTGCGAATAAGGAGGTCATGGGTTCGAATCCTGGTTCGGTCATGGATGTACTTTCTCTCTCTATCTATTCTGTCTTTGTCCCTTCCTTGTATGAATAAGGTGTGAGTGGTTGCCTACCCTATAAACGGGTCCCTATGGCAGGTGTGTACAGAGGAAGTCGGACTCCACACCAAATAGGGTTCAGTTGGAAAAGTGGAGCAGCGCACCCCATATTGCCAGCCTAGCTGGCACACGACAACCACAACAACAACGAAGTTAAACGTTATTATTCAAATTTATCTTCTTTTGATTGAGACGTAAAATAAATTTCTTGAGTTATGATTAATGTTTGCTGTAGAACTCATATGTTATTTTGTCACGTTATCACATTCATAAAAGTGTTGTTGTTCCACCAGCACCTATTTAAGGATCTGCCAGTTAGATAGAAGCAACTGGGGGGAGTCTTCGTGATTTCGAACCAGGGACGAGCAGAAGACCTCCAATATTTGGCCTGCCACCCTCAGAGGTATCATTTCACTTGAATGACATTGCGACCTCGAGCTATTTAACATGCCCCATCTGCCTTTAGTCAATACCACAAATCTTCGGTTGAGCCGGGATTCGAACTCACTACCTTTCGAATGAGAACGACACCTTAAGCAAGCAGGTTACCGCGGCCCTTCTTCATAAAATTATATCAAAATCCAAGAAAGTAAGATAGAATGTTGTACACAACTTTGATAGGTACAAAAGAAGGTAACCATAAGAAACAATTTCCTTAATACTGTAATTAAATATGGTTAAAGAATTTCACTTTCAAGTAAAGTGTACATTATATCAAACAATTCCAGGTAAGATCAAATGATTGATCGTAACATTAAAAACAATAAAAATGTAATTAAATCAGTTTTGTGTTGTTAATCATTCTTTGAGATCATTCCTGTGTTTTAAATTCCCTATATTAAATTTATTTATTCATTATGGCTTATTTTTAATTGAAGATACGGATTACTATAGAAAGCGGCGATATAACAAAAAGTTCGCCTTTTATTTTCAAGATTTGTCAGTCATAATAGCCGGTAGACGCCTCTTGGGGGCATTTAAAGGGATATTAAATGTAACTGCAATTTTCTAGAAAAATCTGATTGACATTTACAAATCATGTCTTTTACTTAAAGTATAATTGATACTGAGTTTACTGGACGAGACACCTGGACACATTTTAAATTTATTTGTAGAAAACTGATGAAAACTGATTGCATTTTCATACTATCTCTCGTAAACGAGATAAATATATATCGAAGTCTTCACATAAATTGAGAAACATTGAAATTTTCTGTGTGTTATATTGATCACTATTTATATGCGTTGGTCTTACTGCAAAGAAGTCTCATCCTCTCAAAAAGTGCAACAATTGATATGAATAGGAGATGGTGTGGTTGCCGTTATTATGTAAGCACGATGAGCCTTAGAACGAAAAGCAGAACGTACATTGAATATATGTGTAAAATGCTATTGATACATCAAAGCTTTCAATACCTCATACATTGCAGTGTTTCATTTATATTGCTTTTTAAGTAGCTATTTTTCAAACCTATTCACTTCACGTTCAGTGAGAGAGGCATATAAGCCAAGTGTATTGAATAGTATATCGATCCTATACAAATGAAGTAGAGTATTATTTGAAGTGTTTTTTATTGCAATGCGTTAAAAATAATGCGAGATTCATTAGGTTATATAAAAATGTTAAAGTAAAATAAAGGTTTGATATATTTCAAAATGCGTCCCTGTGAGATTAAAAGAGAACTCTTATGAGCTGTAAAATTTTTATTCTACTGTCCATGTCCTGCTTTTATAAAATATTTAAATAAAATTCCTCCTCGGAATATTTGCAGCTCATATTTATTTATGATCGAAGTTCCTATGAATTCATTTTTTTCGAACATCACACCGTGAATTCATACTTCTCTTCAAAATTCCAGCCCATGATTTGTAGCGTTTCGGGATCTGGAAGACGTCGAAATAAAATTTCAAGAATAGATCGGCATCATTTTGAAGGGATGAAAAACGTTAAGTTAATAACTTCCTTACCAATGTGAAACATACGCTTCTGACATTTATAAATTGTGAAAGTATGAAGAAGCCTCTTAAATATTCAATAAAAGTTTGGAATATTTATTTAGGAAGAATTTTATTGTTTCTTCTGCAACTGATTTGCATCATCGGAAGCCGCTTGGAACAGAAAAGTTTGTTCCTGAGTTGTTATGTTATTCTAATGGAATGGAGTTTTTCTTTTTCCAGTGATTTTAGGATTATTCCATTCAGCGCTAGAACGGGCAGAGGTAATGGCAACTAATGCATACATAGCGGTGCAGGCTGTACCTTTAGATTAACGGGTTTGAAATTCTCGTCCGTCACCAATTGCCTCGTCATTTGGAATCATGGTCAGGTGACGAGGTCACATCTGAGTTGGTACCATTCTCTCATCATCCACTACCACACCAGCGGAAGGCCTATGGACGTCACATATTAACGAGGACACGTCCCCAACCCACGGAGCTTCAGCAACCCAGCGAAGAAGTGTACGTGGTCACCCTCCCAATCAGGTCCCGCGGCAAATGATGCCTCACTTGGCTGATCTTAACGGGAAGCGGCGTGGAGCCACCGGAGCGCGGCAACTTATGCAGGAAAAAAGAATGATTCGAATAATAACTGTTTTATAAATTATTCTAATTTTGCCTTTTAATCCCCAATTAATTCTTGACATGACCTTCAGTCTCTGCTTTGTTTTAAAGTTCTTGGCATTTAGGCACGTATATGAGGTAGAAATGAAAACTTTTCGTCTATCTTAATTTTTAAGTATGGTAATAATTTTGTATGTTTAATACTAGTATTGTTAATACCAATTTTTCGGGTTGCATTTTAAAGTATGATCTTTTTTATCGAGGATCAAGACTTGTAATTTGGTTAGGGAAATATTTAGTTTTAATTTTGAACAAAAGCTTAAGAAAATTTCTAATGATTCATTGATATTCTTTTTAATAACTTTTTTGGTTGAATCTGAGTAAATGAAGAGACTAAGAAAGAGTCTACGAAAGAAACGAATTTTGTATTAGGCCAGATATCATTAGAAATTTCGTCATCAAATATGTTCCAAAGAACTTACTGAGCCTTATGGGCAGCTTCTTAATTGTGGTGTAGAGATTAGGAAGTAATCATGCAAGAGAGACAGTTAGTGTACCGTCAGAATTAATGTTAAAGAAAGGGGAAAGAATGTTATGCTGTATGAATTTAATGCTGATATTAGGTCTGGCTACCATAGGAAATCGAAAGTATTTTCACTGTCGAGACGGACTGATTATTAGAGTTATATTTTAGTGGGGTACCGGTGAGTGTACCATCTTTGCCCCGAAATTCAAAAGATAGAAAAACACGCACACTGAAGAAAAAGGAACCAAGATCCAGAAGTTAGGGTCTCTAGTCATTCTACCATCTGTCGACTCCAATAGTATTCGGATACAATTGTAGAATTCAGAAATTAGAGTTGTATGAAAAATGTGTAAATGCAAGTAAGCCATTTAAGGTGTTCACCTTTTAGATAAAACATTTCTTTGCAATTGATTCTATATTTCATACTTATTGATCTTAGGTATGAAGCTTCATGATTCTTGAATTGTGTTATTATTCATGAGGAGGATGTTTTTGCCTAAAATGAAACTTGATGATTTTAAAATAATTATATTTTAATAAGTTGAATTCAATAAAAAAATATAATTGTTAAATTCAGAAGAAATTTAAATAAATACTTATTGAAAAATTACAAATCTTTAAAAAAAACTTTCTTTCAGAAACACTTTATCAAAAAAGTTGTCATGTTTTATGACTGTTGTGGATGCTAATGAAATGCAGTCATTCAGTGTACGTAATGAAAATGATATGAAATAATCAAGGATTTAAAAAATATGCAATTTGAATTTTTCCTAGTATTATGTATCTAGTATTACTTAATAATTCACGAATTTTTAGGAAAAATCTTTTAAATGTTACTAATAAGGAATTTCATAATAAAATTTTTAACCTTACGTATTGTGTAATTCACAGGAAATTTATTTTGAATCAAGGAATATACTTTGTGTTTTAATAATTTTCCGCTAATAGTTTATCTGTTTGAATCCGCGAACAAAATTTGAAAAATAACCAATATATGAACAGTGATATTTAAAATATATATATTTTTTCAAAATATATTCTTTTTCTTGAGAAGATTTCTTACAATATATATTCCATGTGTTGTTAGAAGTATATAGTAAACGATATTGTTTACTCTAGCAAAAATAAATCTTTAAAAACATTCAATCTGGAAATTGAGTTTCTTATCTCAAAATATACGTGGAATATAGATGCTTTTTAAGATATCCTGTTATTTGTTAAATTGTAATACCCTTACTTTTATAAATAGTTTATTAGATGTTTGTGATTAGCAAAAGTTGTAGCATTATTTCTATTTTGTCATGAATACAGCTCTCTGTGGCTTACTTACTTCAAGGCCATTTTATGTGAAAACTGAATAAACTAATTTCTCATTCAGATTGGCAATGAGATTTAGTATATAAGTGATGTATCTGTATATAAAATTAATTTCCTGATTTATAACACCCTAATGTCTCATCGTCAGCACTTGAGATTTGAAGAGCCTCTGATGGGGAGGGGGAGTAGGGAACGGGGGGTGCAGTCTGAAGAAGCTGCGTATTTTTTCTTTGGAATATTGATACTTGCCCTTTGTACACTACGCAGGGGAGAGAGAGATGTTAGCGAACCCAGATATGACTCCTTTGTAAGTTTGCTTCTTTGTTAGTTAAAAGTGTTTGCTTACAAAATTTAGAGTCATTTCTTTGTTTCATAACAACACTTTGCTAAAGGGGAGTAGCAAAGCTTTTGACATTTGGATACGTTTGTATATTAATAACAGAATCGATTTCATCGGAATTTTACTTGCTTGCAATGAAGAGTCTAATTGGAAGCTATAGCAATAAGGTTAATTATATTTTTTATCTGTGGGCATATAGACAAGGACAAATTTTTGTTTTATTTTGAGTGTACAACTGAATTCAAATATACGCGTTACTCAGGGCGCAAAGCATGGAACAAACGGAAAATCCCATAATGATTAGGAATATATAATAGTGAGCAGACATATATTCATTGAGTTAGGTACCCGAAAACAATTTTTACATTAAAGTTAGGATTTTTCAGATCAATAATTGTATTTAAAGTATGTTTCATTTACATGCAAAGTCTGAAATGCCTTTTATTGTATTAAAATTCCTTGAAATATAAATTGTATTATTGTTTTTAATATATATGTATATATATATATATATATATATATATATATATATATATATATATATATATGTATATTAAAAAGCAAAATATAGATGACATTTATATTTAACATCTGTATTACATATTCTTTTGGTATTTCATTGAATGCGTTGCAGTACTAATAACGCGTGTTCATGTTTTTTCGCAAAATTATAACATTCAATTACCTTAAATGAGTTTGAAATTAATCTTAAACTTCTATATTGTCCAATGGTGATCATATATGTTGGCTACAACTTAATTTCCATAATCACTGGATGCAATGTTTCTGTTTTTAATGTATTGCCTCATATGCTAAAGAGCTTGTCAAGATCATCGTGTACGAAATGTATTACAGACATTTACAAGAATTTCTGCATAATCCTCTATGTTCCAGTTTAAGGAAATACATTTCTTTTTTTAGTATCTAAGCAGTCAATTTAATATATCTATTGTGCGATACTGGTTTTCAAATATCTTAAATAGTTCTAAGTTATTTCTAAACATCACGCATTTGCTCAAAGAATTACGCTCCTTAGGAAATATAAATAAAAATTAATGGATTTATTGTTAACCTATTCCCAGAAAGAGCTTCTTACAAAGAAAACATGCTTACAATCTGTTTATTAGGATTGGGTAGTCACCCTTTTCAATGGTAATTAATTCCAAAAACAATCTCAAATCTTTTTTTGGAGTTTTTATTAAGTCGCAGTTAATGCATAACAATGCCCTTGCTTTTTAAAACAAATATCGTTAATGAATATTCAGTAAGTCGTTACCAATCCAAGAACCATCTGGTAAAAGATGCATGCATTTTCAATAAGGTATATTAGAAAAATGAGGGTTGAAAATCATAAACTCATGCTTTTCATAAGAAAATTGTATGTAAGTGTGTTTATATTCATATGGCAGTTTTTAATATTATTAGCTATTCAATCTAATTTTCCTCTCTTTACGAATTTGATACCACCTGTTTCCAAATATATATACTTGTCTCATATTAATTCAAAAATGCATATAATTTTTTATTGATAAAGAAAATTATATTTCTTCTTTTAAATTCAAGCTGGAATTTGAAAAAGGTTATTTCTTAAGCAATTTCAAAAGCTAAACATATATGAATGTTTGTCTATATACATTCTTATATATATATATATATATATATATATATATATATATATATATATATATATATATATATATATATATATATATATATATATTTATTAGGATTCATAAGAAATATAATATGTATGTATATATATATATATATATATATATATATATATATATATATATATATATATATATATATATATATATATATATATATATTATTTCCCATAATCAAAGACCAAATGGTTAAAGTATTATAATATTAACATCTGATGAAATGAGGATAGTGACGACATCAGTACAGCCGCCATTATTATAACCGCAGCCACACGTCTTGAGACAGTTTTACGGAAATTTTGAATGTATCTTTAAGATAAAGCAGTGCATGCATTTTGCACTTGATCTTAAATAAAGCCTTCGTTCAGGACCTGTATTTGTTGAAAAATGGACTGCACATTTTTGATTGATGGTAGATCGAGGGGAAAAGCAGACCAATTAAGCAAATCTGGTAGGTAAAGAAGAAGTCTTAAGCAGTATGTGTCATGCATTATCCTGTTGGAATACGTTTGATGGTAAACACTGAACGTACGAGAGTACCGCGGGCTCCTAGAGTTTTAGCGATCTCTGTTGAGTGCCTCAGAAATGCGTACTAGAGACATAAAGTCCCAATAATGCTCCAAATTATGATACCGGACCACTGTGACGATGCATGAAGCATGAGTTTAGCATTCCATTTAGCTGTAAATAAATTGGAATAGTTTGAGTGGACTCAGAATGATACATGACAGTCTGAATTGGTTCAATTGTGGTATGTTTTAGGAATCCCTCGATGAAATGAGCGCAATATGCCTATGATCACACATAGTAATGCCAACAAACTAGATGCAGCCAGTCCCATAGCTCCGGCGTCTAAATACTTTTGACATCATTGATGTCAAAAGTATTTTTGGTTGATATGAGTAGTTTTGTCTTTTTTTTTAATAAGGTTAATAATAATACGCTGAATAACTTTAAAAAATTCGGCTAAAATACATTGGAGAGCTCTTTTGCCTCTGCAGACGTCCATGATCTTCAGGAAATTTTTAACAACGTATCATGTCATACTTCAATGAATCAAATATGATGCATGAAGACATTGATTCTTTCGGTGCTGATCAGGAAGATTGAAGACTTTTCTTGGCTGAGAACTGCATGGCATTTTTAAGCATTGATAACCTCGGAACAGATCAGTGAAGGGAACACGAGATATGAACTTGAGAAGTACTAATAATCCTCCTTGGTAACAGTTTTCCAGGGAAAAATATTAAGAAAATGAATCCTCACATTGGAGGAAAAAATACGGTTAAAGGTAGAAATATCCCTCTAACTGATTTTTTTGAAATGTACAAAAAGAAGCCAAAATTGACCAGTAAGTCTTACCGCCTTGCATCCACTGGATGATACTCGCTTCTTGCCAATCAGCTGAAACTGGATAGCAGCAAAGCCCAATTAAACTGTATGCTAAGAACAAACAGGACTATAATAATGAAAGGTAGGTTAGAGAACTTATCAATGGTAAATTATACTTATAGAAAATAATAGATATTTTAAAATTAATGTCATATGTAACAACACTAAAATCCACAATAATATTTAAGCACAATTTCTAGAAAACGTTTAAGTTACTTTAAATTATTCATGAATTTTGTTCTTAATGAGATAGTTTCTTCCTGGGTCGAGATTCAAACTCATGACCTTATGATAATGAGAACAACGTCGTAATTAATTAGATCGCAGGGTTATAATTCTATCTCCATGCAAATTAGAACTCATGCTTATTCCGCTTTCTTAGATGAAATCAGGTCATTGATTGAGAACACATTTTAAATTGATGTTTTGTACGTTTATTAGTCTACAGTTGGAATCATTTCTTAACTGATTACTATTAATATTACAAGTCATGACTTATGATAAAGAACTAGTAACGTAAGACTAAATATGAAATAAAGTACAAATTTAGCCAAGATAATTAGGTTTTAACAACAATGACCTCTCAGAAAATTAAGAAGATTAATTTCTAAAAAAATAGAAACAAGTTAATGAAACAAAAGCAATACATATGTAATTTTATTGATCAACGTCTGAAACTTAAATTTGATAAAATTTGCTACCAAGAATTTTGTTAAAATGCTGTTATCTTCGTGAAATTTCTTCAATAATGTTAAGATATGTTATTAAGATTTACAAGAATATAACTAGAAGATAAAAATAGATTTTTAACTAATAGGTTTCTAATATATCTTATGCTAATTATAATTTACCTAAAACTTATACAACTTTTAATTAAACGAAATAAATATCAGAACCGATAGTGTTAAATATTTACTTGTGTTTGCCACAAATTTATTAAATAAGTGATATTAAATGTAAGAGAATATTTTTAAAGAAAAGTTTGCTTTAATCTCTAATATAGAAAACAGATGTGTATATTTCCCAGGAAGTGCCATTATTTGAAAAGAACAAACACTTTACACCAACATCTTCCACTCTAATCTCACACCCCACAAGAACATCTTCTCGGAAAGAAGCTCGGTGAACGAGGCTATCTCTTTGCGTAACAGCTGCTATTTTATTTCATGGTATGGTTGCCAAATTTTTTCCCCTCAAGACGTTATCAATTTACAACAAAACTAGAAGGAAAACCTGAGTGCAGCGGACGCGAATTGAATCATTCGAATGATCGGAGAAGAAATTTGTAAGGCCTGATTGGGTATGGATTAGTTCGTTGTTTGTTGAGTTTTAATCAAGCGATTTTTCTGGTGAAGTATTATTAATAAGGAACAAAAGCTCGTATCTGAGATACAGAAAGAGATAATAAGTGTGAAAAAGTTCTAAATTAATATCAAGCAGTAATTTTTTTGAAGAAAGTTTATGTCATTTTTAGGGAAATAATAAATTTCAAAAATCATGTGAATGTAATATACATCTTTTCCCATAGAAAATAATTAAATTTGCGATAATATTTTTAGTAAATATATTAAGAATAAATTCCAATGTTGGAATTAAATATATGTAAACTTTCATGCGAGCATTAAGTCAAGTATATGGTCTCCGATCTTTAGTTCAATTGTTTATGCATTCGAATCTCTTTTCGAGCGTGGTTGGATCTGCTGTTTGTATATCCATTGTTTTAAATAAGTGGGCGTATTTTAGACCGAATTATCTATAAGCATTTTTACAATTCCATGAAATTATGTGAATGCGCAATGTAAAATTATTGTAATTTTTTAATTGTAAAAAATTATTATTAATTTTATTTCAATATTAAAACATTACTTAATGTTTTTTTTTCCAAAAAATCTTATTTTTATTATAAAATGGTTATAATTTCTTATATTATTTCAATATTTCACTTAGTTACTTCACTATTTATTTATTTTATATTTCACTTCCATATGTTTTTCATACAGTTTGTAGTTATTATATAAAGTGAGCAGCTTAGAGTTTCAGCCCTCCCCCTCACCTACTTTCTCTCTTTTGTCACAAAACATATATCGTTTAACCAATAAGATGACTTTGATATCCATATTTATCAGTACTAACACGTTTTTTAAGGAGTGTCATTCATTTGGAAGTTGGATTGTAGCAGTATGTTTAAAGTAGTTCCTTCAGGTACTAATACGGAAAGGTTGACAGGACAATTTTTAGAGTGAAAATATCATTACGTAAATTATTTTTACAAATACATTAAGATTTCTAAAATAATGGCCAATCATTAAGCTTTCGAGTTTTCTGAATTTTTTTTTTGGCTAATGTTTTCCAAATGAAATGTGCACAAGAAAATGACTTACTATCGTTTGTGATGAGATGGGTCTATTTTCAAATAGAGAATAATGTGGAAAATTTAGTTGGAAATACCATTATTTTTTTCACAAAGACACATCCGAAACAAATTTCATGGTGATTCTTGAGCTATCGGAATAAAAATTAAATTTTTCGACAGTTTCAGTTTTACACGATTTCATTTTCGTTGTAGTTTTCGATTGAGCTTTCTTCTGGTCATTTGGATGGTGTCAAGTTTTCTTATATTTTAAGTACTTCGTATCTGTTAAATTTAATCCATAGCAAGAAACAATTAGGAATTATTTTCTAGAACAATGCTTGTATTGTATAAAACAATTCTGATTTAGCATCTATTTACTTTTGGCGATGTGAAAATTTATCTTATTAGATGAAAACATATTGCCATCAGCTTATAAAATGTTCCTAGTTTCTTTTATATCGTAGTAGAATACTTAGTGAAATATTACTCATTATAAAAGTACTTAACCTAACATTTTTTAGCTTAAACTGATTCGGACAAAATCATTTTTGTCCAATAAAATGAGAAAGCTCCAATTTTTAATGTGTAAAATATCTAGAATCTCTCATAAATACACTCTGTTTCAAAAAAGTAATAAACTTTAAAATTGGCATAAATTGAAAAGAAATAAGTTTGTAAGTTTACAGCGATACATTTTGCATATTTAATGAGCACAATGAAGTATGAAAACTACTTCTCAGTAAAGTATTTGCATTAACATACATGGCTGCAATGCGATGTATCATAAAATTCACCCATTTTCGTCAGCTGCTATTTTTTGTGTTGGGTTGGACATTACGTTTACTTGATGTCCATGTTTTCATTTTTTTACTCCTGTGCGGATCTTAAACGTAAACCTTCCGTTCATCAGCCGATTATGGAATCGCTATCAAAATGAAGATGCAAAGGTCTGGTGGAGAACGTCCTGGAGTTACAACCGCTTTCAAGGACCGTTTTCTTTGTCTAAAAGCTCGGCGTTTTAGGATCAATTCAACTTGCTTCGAGCATTGCGACATTATCAGGAACAACGATGTTCCGATAAATGGTTTGAAAACGGTTGCAGGAATGTCATCTGTATTCCGGACGACTGTCAGCTTGTGTGTGTCATTGATGTCGTCTCGCAATGCATCTTTGTAACAGAAGGCTGCATTGGACACCACAGCAATGAACCAATATATCAATCACCGACGAGTTCCGATTCTGATTATCTACGGATACAGATCTAGAGTACCAGATCTCAAGCTCACAATATCCCTGATGGATGCAACTACAGTCGTTGTGATGTCACGGTGTTTGCAGGGATATTAGTCGATGACTGAAATGAACTTTACATCTTTGCTCCTGATTCAGTGGCCGCAATTGTCTATCGTGATGCAATGCTCGATTACTTAGCAGCAATGGTTTCTGAAGACATGATTATGGAAGATAATTCACGAGTGCTGGGAGATCGTGTTGTCAACCATTACATAGAACGGGGAACACTGCTCCGAATGCACATTAACCCCACATGGATCCAAGAAAGCGTAGTAGAACATGCTTGGAAAACGTCTTTCTGCTATGCACAGTAATCATTTAAACCTTAACGATTTGAGATCATGTATACTTCGAATATGGGCAAAGACCCCTTAAAAAACTAGTGACTACTGGAATGGAAATATAAATCGTCATTGTCAAACCTGCTTCTCCAGTAGAAATGGCCCCATGTCTTACTGATGAATGTTTGCGTATAAACATTTTGTAGCACAAGTAAAGGATATTATTTATACTAATTATTTTAGAAATTATTCTTCTTTTCTTACATTATTTTTGAAGTGCTATTGTATCTTCTTCTGCACAGCAATGTAGTTCCTTGTGTTTTAAATAAACCGTTTTTATTTTATTACCATTTTTATGTTGTTTTTTTTTCACATAGAACGTGTAGATAAATAGCTTGGAAAGATAAAATAAATAAAGCTAACATATTCTTTCAGTAAGAAGTCTGAGCCTATCAATAAGCTCAAAATAAATAAGGCTTAGTAAATATTAAGTGAAGCTTTACTTTTAAAGCTACGCTTAATATTTACTAAGTGGAAGGAGTTGTTTGCCATGAGTATCTTTTTTTCAGTTCTATCCATGGAATTAAACCGGAGCTGCAGAGAACATAATGTTTGATTTCAAAAACTTCGTATTGCTTCTATTTTTAAAAGAATTGAAAAGGGCATTTGTAAAGCTCCTAGATTCACATAATTCGTCTCTTGGGGATGAGAGTTGGCAGGTTTTTAATTTCCACTGAAATGAAATAGAAGGAATTTTAAGTATTCTTTTTTTAATCAAAACAGAAAATTAACAAAATTTATTTCCTTCATTTTGATAGTTTCACATGATTAATTTTACGATAGTTTAAACAATTGTTTTAAATAAGGTAGTTTGCATTTGGATTTTTGAATAAGGAACATATAGTGCCAAACGCTAATTTAGAATGTCCTAAATAGTATTTTTCATCATTATATAATGATGGAAGTATTTTCTAATTAATACTGCATTCAATGATCATTTTTATCTAGAAATGTATTATTATTTTTTTTTTACTAAAGATACACCAAAACATTGAAAAATATTCAGAATTGCATTAACTATTTTTAATTAAAAGTACAAATTTAATTACACAAGTAATAGCTATAGTTGCCTAAAATATAATTGTATATCAATAAATTTTTAGACAATTTTGAAAATGACAAAATATTTGGAAATTGAATATATTTTTGGAAAGACTTGACTATATTAGGTCTTAATATGCGAAAGAGAAAAAAAAAACATCCTGAATTTATTTTTAGTAAATTTATTTTTACAAAAAAATGTATATTAAAAATTATATTTCAGTGAAAATTTAATAATGTAAATAATTTTATTCATTATCTTCCTGCATATATTATGTTAAATAAATTATCATAAGCATCTTCAATTCCTCATTTTTACTAACGCCAAACAATACATTCAGTACTTCGCCTAATAACTCAAAGGTTGACGCTTCTTGCTATACAATAACAGAGGAGGCACCCAATCGAGCCTTTAAAATCTCTCTCATACAATATTTTTTAAAAACTGTTTAAATGTAAAAGTATTCTACAACATGTATGTTAATGAGAATAAAATAGTTTCTCAACATATAAGTTTCATATTAATATGTTGACAAGTTATTTTTAACATATAATTATAACTTTCACTTCAAATATTTCAGAAGTTCTGCTATTCCCGATAATATATGGCCTTTCATCCTTTCCCAATAGGGAACCTACTACTGTATTTTAGAATAAATAATATATACTTGTATACGATATATTTGTTTAAAATTTATTTTTAAAGTTACATCACCAAGTTAAAAGTCGGGAAAAAAATAAAATTTTGTTTACAAGACATAAGAATTCAAAATGTGTTTTTAATTCTTCGCATGATTTCAGAGAAATATAACTTTCAGTATGACAGAGTTTGGCAGGGTTCAAGATTATTTTGAATAGAACAACTTCAAACTCAATAATGCTTATAAAAAATAATAAATACTTTATTATTATTATTATCAGAAATATATATTATGCTATTTGTTAATACAATGCTGGACACCCAAGATGTAATACCAAGAAACATAAAATGTATTCGGCAGATGACAAGTTATACAAAATTCATATGAAGTTAGCTTCCTGGAAAACACGAATTTACTCATACAGTTTTCAGCGGAATATACAGAACACAATTACGGTAGTAATTTCCTTACTTAATCATGGAGTGTGATAATAATTCCCATATAATAAGTAAAAAAGTTATATGTGTGTGTTTATAATGAAATATATATTCATACAATTGCGTCAAATATGTATCGATCAATAAGTTACTAATGACTTAAATAATCTCCTTTAATGTCTGAAACTTTATTGAAAATTTAAAAAAATATATATCATTATTTATTACTTAGAATTAGATTGAAATGCACTTCATTCTAATAGATAGCAATGGAAAGTGTTGGAAACAAAAATTTATTCAAACAATTACCGGCAGGATACCAAGGATACAGCATGTTGCTATTCTGTGTCAGACATGGGGTAAAACATATCACATAGTAATGAAAGAAGACCTATATTTAAGAAAAAGTACATAATAAACTCATACATTAATATATATATATATATATATATATATATATATATATATATATATATATATATATATATATATATATATATATATATATATATATATATTAAATAATTTATAAATGAGCGAATGGTCACTTAAATATTTCTCTTTAATGTCTGAAAGCTTAAAGAAAAAATAAGTATAAGGCATCATTAACTCTTGATTTTATTTGGAATGAAATGCACTTCATTTTAAAAGATAGCAATGGAAAGTGTTGGAAACAAGAATTTATTCAAACTAACTTCTCCCTAATTAGAGCGAAAACCAAGGGACGTTGTGTGGTACAGAGCCTCCTAATTATCTTCCTCTATTGAAGAGGATATGATGAGTTACAAGTGGTTGAGGAATGTTCATTTAATTAAAGATCCACCAATGTGGATTATTTAGAAAAGCAAATATCAATCTTTCGCTGTCTCATTATATAAGAAAATTTGAGAATGAATTAAAGAAATATTTTAGTATTCCCTTTCACTTTAGAGAGAATATTTGTCTTGATTAATTTTTAAAATCATACCTTTTGTACTGAGAAGAATTTCTGTTCATTATTTCTTCATGCAAATGTTTCCCATTAGTAATGTATTATTGATGAGCATAAAAAATATGTAAATAACAGTCCATGCACGACAGCTCAGATAATGAAAAATTATTGATTATGGAGTTATAATAGTAAATATTTGATTTGCTTTACAAATTTGAATTGAAATACTGGATTTATTAATAATTAAGCAAACAAGTAGTCATACAAATAAATAACAGGAAAGGCGACCCATGTATTAATATTTATTAAATTAAAAAATAGTTGTATGAATTCCTGTTATACAGACTTACGTCTTGTTTGATAAAGAAAATCATCTCTTGAGTTGCCATAAATTTTCATAAATCATCTGCTGTTGCACAGTAATTATTTCTTTAGACTGAAGTTACTAGTGTCCTACTCATGAGTCCGATATGAATTGTTCTTGTTGTAAGAAAAAGATAACAACCAAATAATTTTTTTAACAACAGCTGGCACTTGGGTGACAAACCCTTTACCACAACAAGGCCGGAAATTGCTACTCATTTGTCGTTACCCAGTGTGCAAAATGGCAAACAACTTATTCAATATACGGGCACTGGGCAATTACCCTTCCCAACAACAAAACCAGAAACTGATTCTCAAAAATCGTTATCCAATGGGTCGTTAAACAAGTCACGGAGGTGAGTAGCACTACCCACGCCTTACCACCAGAAGCCCGTTTATAGGGTGGGCCGCATTTACACATCATCACATAAGAAAGGACAAAGAAATACAGAGAGAAAATAACATCCATGCCGGAACCGGGATTCGAACACGAGACCCACAGCTCCGGAGTCAGGAACGCTTAAAAATCACTCAGCTGTCGGTCGATACTCCCAAATAACTAATGGATTTGAATTTATGTGTTTGTTTGATGAACATCTAAGAGATCATGCAATGAATTGAAGAATGAAATCTTCCATGAATTATAGTCATCAGCAAAGCATAAATCAAAAAGTTCAATTACATATTTTATAAAATCTTAATACGGGTATAACCTTTGTTTTTGTTAAATTTAATTATTGAAGCATTTTACAACTTTTCTGCATGGATCATTTTCTGCCGTAAATGGTTCAAAGGATGAACAGCAAAATAAAACAAACGAGATAAAAAAATGTCGGGATCTTTTATCATCATGAAGTACTCCTGACTTCTGAAAATCAATTTCAGCTAACGTTTACATCCTTGGTTATTTGTATTGTTATTTAGATATTACTTAATTCAAAGATGATGTAAGATTATTTAAAAAGTCAAAAAGATATTTTAAAATCCCATGCTATAGTATCCGATAGTTAAGATTTGTTAATGAGTTTAGGTATAAGTACGTATACAGTAAATTTTAATTTGCAATCAATGTAAACTACAATGCATCTTTTAGAACTATTTTTTTCACATTATGTATAAACACTCTATAGTACTCACCAATAAAATGAACTTACAAAATATGTGTTGTCCTCGTTTTAACAATGCGTGTACATTTCTGATACGTCATTTAAATATCCGCGTTCTTGACGTAACCACAAAGAAATCCTTTGTTTAAAAATATCAATTAATTTTATGTAATCATTACTTATTAAATTAATCATTTATTCCGTCATTATTCTCAATATTGGGAAGCTAACAGTTCAATAAAAGTGCTCTAAGATTCGATTCATTACTTTGTGAGTGCAATTGTATTTCCGGTTAAGGATATTGTACTGGTTAGGGATCCATTTGAAACTATAGGACGTTCAGAAAGTAAGTTACGCTTGTCCCTCCAGCGATGCCACCATTGCGACAGAAAGACGAAGCTCGCTGAGATGACAATTGAGTTCCACGGCTTCCAACTGCTGCAATTTCATTCGGATTGTTTGAACCGTTACTGCGCAGTAGGAGGAAAAAGGAGTGCACCATCTAGAAATTTACTCCAACGTTGAAATCCATGCAACAGTACGTTTTTTTGTGGGGAAAAAAATTAACGTGTACTGAGATTGAACCTGAAATATCGGCAGTGTATAGGCTACGTCACTGCGAAACAATAATCTGTTAAAAATAAGCAGGACAATCCAAGACCTCACAGGACTTGCAGTTTTGGATGGGAGGCTTGCAAAGGACATCTGGGAACACATTTTTTCTACGATGACCTGCCTCAGACTGCTGTTCTGAAAGACCAAGGAGTGATTTTTCTATCGCCAAGGCTACGTCCCAACAATATCTGCAGTGACTGGCAGATGAAACAGTATGTGTGTCATAGCTCACTTCTCAGTAAAATGTTTTTTGACTTAATATTTCGTTTGTAATTTACTTTCTGAACGAGTATTTTACTTTTAAGTAAAAAGTAAATTACTTATGTAATTTACTTTTTAAACTTTAGCATAAAGCTAGGTCAAATCATCCATCCCTCGTATGCAAAAATATGAGCAAACAAAATTTTACCATAGGTTAAAGATGAACTCATTGGAGATTCAATTTGTGTTTTACTATAAATAGAAAAGGGAAAAGTGTGTTAAAATTCAAATGACTTTCAAAAGTAAATCAAGCCAAATAATGTGACAGAGAAATATAGATAAATGAAGGAATCGAAATATAAACATTCTGTATTTCTGAAGCGTAATAATTCCATTGCAACATTTCTGCCAGTCACTGCTAACTACATTTGTTAGATTACAGGCATAAATTAATAATTTACAGTACCTATATTCATATATTTAATTTAATAATAAGATAAATCAAATTGATGTTATCAACAGTAGAAGAAAGAGTTTTCTATTTATAAAAACGAAGTAAGTTAAAAAAGAAAGCAAATTGATTAACATTGGCATTTGTTTTTATTTTTTTTAACAAAACTTGAATAATTTTATCATAAAATTTCTTTTAAATACACTTATATAAGTAAAATGATAAAATTAAAAAATTATACAAGCGAAGGAATTATGATATATCGTAAATATTCAAGTGAAGTTTGTGAAAAAAGGAATTACATTTGAATATGTTTTTCCAAAGAAAGTATAATGGCTTCAGATTAAGAAGAATATCAAAAATAACGGTTTCTTTCTTAAATAATATAAATTTTAAATACTTTTAGTTGCTTTTTTTAAAGTTTGAAAAAACCTATATACGAAAAATAATTGAACTATTTTCTGTTTGAATAATCTCAATTTTTTTATTGAAATTAAAGATTATCTAAAAAGCTGAGTTTTCATATTTAATGTAAAATATAAGGTAAAACGCTTAGTTTATAGGCCCTATACAGTTTTCCTTTGTTTTAAAAGATGAAATAGAACTTAAAGTAGAGAGACTTGTTAATTGAGTGAAGTTGACAAATGTCTGATTAACGACTTGGAAAACCATATTATTCCAATGATAAATTCGGATGACTGGATGAATGATGATTATAAGATAATAATAAATAAAGAGATCATTGTCGATAAAGAACGAATACAATGAATTGAGTTCTTATTTATAAATTACAATAAGAATTTTGATATCAACAAATTAGGATCATTGCTACCTATCAATAGATTTGAATAACAGGAGTAATGAAAACATTTCTTTGCAATTATTTTGAAAGTATATTTATTTCTATATCTTATGGAAACTCACCGAAGTCAAAGAGTTATGTTGTTTTATGTGGTTCATGATATGTAGTGTAATGGATTGAAATTATATTAATCCTTAGGACTTGCTAAATTTATTTGGCAATTTAATTTGAGGAACTTCAATCCTAAAAGTTTGATTTTATTGATATTTCAAAATACATATTTGGTACAAAAATTACAGTAACCTCGATACAAAAGATACCGGAAATTTATCTGATAATGTTAATTATATAACTAAAATAAGATTAGTTTCACTTCAAATGATTTTATGTGAAATAAGCAGCCTAAAATATTTATTTTAATCTAGACGCAGTTGATTTTTGTGCAGCTTCTTCAAGATATTAGACTCCTTACTGTAGTAGTTTTTGTCCATATACGCGCTCTTTGACTCCATTTTGATATAAATTCTGTAGATTCAATTAAAGGAATATTTTAGAATCGAAGGAATATAAAGTAGAGGAACTGTTTCTTTCAATTTGTGGAAGATGACCGAAAACGCCACAATTTGAAAGATGTGGCGTTTTCAACATTAACTTAAAAGTTTCTAATTAGAACTCCCATTTATACGAAAAACTATAAAACACTATTAAAAAAGAATTAAAGCAACAAATAATGTAACCTAAGAGCAGTTCGACCCAATGAAATATGTCCTTATGAAATTGAGCTTTGTATTTCTTAATCAGAAAGTCAGAATCGTTACCCTCAGTAAATCCATTATTAAATGTTACTAAAATTATATATATATACGTAAAAGGAACTGATTTATATCTTCAGCCAATTTTTCTCATTCGGTTCTGTATTACTCAAGAATTTTTAAATAATCAGGAATAAAACAAAACATTTTTTTCTTTTTCCTATCTTGGCAGATATTATGCTGAGAAAATAATGAAGAATTCTGTACAATAGTATTAAGAAAAACATTTTTGCTAAATATAAAGATCAGATTCAAATATTTCTTCACAAATTTTAATTAAATTATTAAATATACTTCCTTTTGCTTCAAAAGATTCAAAATCCTAATCTTTTGGTAAGTAAGAATTAGACTGAATTTGCTAATCATGTTTAAAAGAAAAAAATACAAAATTAGCAGTTAATAAAAATGTTTTATGAATGAGAAAATTTTGACTTGAAAATAAATAAATGAATGCCAGTAAATAATTACGGAAGAGAAAAACTTCCTTAAACGTGCTATTTAGGTAAAATTAGATAATTTTATTCATAAAATACATTAGATGCAAAAGTTTGGAGAAACATACATTTTCATTGAATAAAATTGAATGATTTTGTGGCCTATAATTAAGCTAAAATAGTGAAGTCAATTATACTCTATCACTTAAAAGAAAGAAAATTATACAAAATTAGCAAAAATGGTGCAGTGAACACAGATTAAAATTAAGTTCTGTTTGCATAGAAGTTCTGAATAAAAAAAATAGATGGAAAAAGCAATCGAATATGATACACATCAATAGTTATAATAAATATAGTGCTAAAAATAGAAAACAACCCCAATAAGAGAAAGGTGAGTTTTGACAATGTAGAGATACAGTAAACTACCAAACAATTAATAAAAAAATAAACTTAAGGTACCAAGATAGTAAAATTATAAGTGATTTAAGTTAATTGCGAAGATCTTGATATATTTCATTTAAGAAAGTATTTATTTAAATTATTATATATTATTAAGTATTATTTTGTTTCTGGATTCAATTAAAGTATTCTTATTAAATATAAGTAAAATGCATTTTTATTTTTGAAAGACAATGATGTAATTCAAATAATATTTGACCTCAATTTAGATGTAATTGGTTTGCTATATCAACGAATTTATGGAATATTTAATGAAACTCATGAAATTAAGTTTAAATAATTCATCGCCTTTATTTACTTCGATTCTTAAATTCAATTGTCCGTGAAAATTTTAATTGAACTTTGAAATTCAATATTTATGTAATTAGTCAGCATAATATTGTTTTACATTGCAGTCTTTTTTTCAATTTAATGCTAACTAGGACTCTTAGAGAGCTAATTTTATTTAGATCAAAATAAAAACTTTATTTGGGTTCATCAAACTTTCATTATTGTGGTCCTTTGATTCTCTCCTTCATTGTTCACCAAATTACTATAAATAATCTTCTGACGTAATGGTGGCAGGGATTTTTGTAGCTAGTTAAGGAACAATGGTATCTCTGTAATGATATTGACTCGACAATTTTTTTTTTTTTAATTTCTGGCATTTTAAAAAATAAAGCGAATTTTGATTCTGAAAGAAAATTAGTGTATATTTTATATTTTAGAGAAACATAAATACAGTAGAATTGCAATTATCTGCGTAACTCATTCGGTTAATCAGAAATTCACTTAATTTTATTGTTTCTGAAAAAGGGTCCATTTTAATTATGTATTGTATGTTAAAAATGGGAGAGGAAAAACCATATGCCTTAAAAGAAAGAAAAAGGCAACACCATTCTATGTTAAGATACTTACAAGTAGTGTACATTAATACAGTATGTATGTATACAGTGCTGTAAATGAAAGTCATTGCTTACAGAGAATCTCAGCCACAGCAAGTTGTTTCAATGCCTTTATCGGTATTCAGACAACCAAGCTGACACTGCAAAGCTGTATGTGATCACACTCTGGCTGATACTTGATCCATTTCAAAACAGGCAAATACTTCACTAGCTGATGTCTGCCTCAACTTGGTCTTCTTCTTCCTCGGCACTTTAAATAAGCTGGTCTTCATTTACAATTTGAAATCGTGGCTCTCATTCATCATCCATTTTCCTACATTTTCAGCACTAACTTCTGAACATAATGGAGTTTTCAAAAGAACGATTCTGGATTCATCAAATGACACGTCTCTATTTCTCTCATTCTCATCTTCTCCCTTCTCTTACCTATTCTTTTCTTAAATTTTTCCCTTTTTTCATTTTCCCTCCCTTCATCAGTCCCGTTTAATTTTCTGTAATTCCTAAAGCGATTCAGGTGGACAAAGTTTGGTTAATTGAAGCTCTACTGTAATATGGAAACCTCTTTATCAACAGCAAACTATGACTTTAGAGTTAAAATACTTCATACAACTCATTCTGGACATTTACTATTAAATTATAAATTTTTAATTAGGAAAAAATAATGAATGATTTGCATTTTGGAAATAAATAAATGATATAAATTTATCTCCGGTTGAATATTAAAACCAACCAAAAATTCCCAAACTCATATCAAATGATCGCTTTAATTAAATAGTTTCTCAATCAATTTACTCAGCACACATCCATTAGCTAATGAACTGATGGATGATTGGATAAGGGACTCTAATGAGACCTGAACTCCATTAAACTATGAACAAGATAGCATTGAAATGAATGAGAATTGCGCGTCGTCTGATGTGCTGTTTGTCAAAGCGTTTTATCCGTAACATACAATTAGTTTAGTAAAATAAATCAAACAACATTGATTTCTCAAAATAACTTAGAAAATTAAATAAATGCTGATTAAAATAATGTAAGTATATTATTTTTACATTAATTATAAATTAGAAGAAGTATGCCTATAATTCCTTCAAATCGTAAGAATTTATAATTAATATATTTAGAAGATGTGTTTGCGTTACGAATTATTTTTCTAGATTTAAGAATAAATAATTGCGAACTATAAGCATTTTTTTCTGTAATCTACAATGTTTTTTTTCAATACGAAGAACAATTTGCCATTGATCTTCACTTACAAAACTTAAATGAATAAAAAAATAAGTTTTCGTAGAATTTGTAACCATGCGATTAGGGAATTTTTATGAAATATGTGATAATTGACTTCTTTATTTGTAGTTAATTTAAATCTATACATTAAATGCTAAAATTTAATTTAAGGTTTAATTAGTAAACTTATGTACATGCAAGTAGGAGTAAGAAAATGTAATAGGGCAAAAATAAATTCAGATGCTGTTTAGCTGCTGTTATTAGAGAATGTTGGTAGTTTAGTTGTTTACACTAGACTAATAGTTATTTTGATTTAACGTGATTTAATGGATGAACCACTTGTTGAAATTGCACTCCATTTGTAAAAAAGTACTTTTTGGAAAGAATATTTACTAAAACCTGTAAAAGAAACTCGTCAAACGAAATTCATTCTAAAAACAATTCTTACTTGAATTCCATTGATAAAAAGCATGCAAATAAAAATTTTTTTCTTTGGAAGCAACAATTTCAAAAACACATTGTTCCTTTCCCTTTTAACAATAGAGTGGTTGTATTTTTCGTTCCAGTTGAGATTTCATGGCTACATTCATGCTCACTTTATTACAATTTTCATTGGCTTAAAATACCCATGACGTCAAATAACGTTTCCTCTAGGTCACATTGTGTTAAGACTGCGTCATAAAACCGCGTTGTCGTAGAATTTGCTGCCTGCCTTTAGATCGTATTCTTCGAGCGGCAGCAAACAAAGCGAAGTTCACCATGGAATGTCTAAGAATAGTATCGAAGTTCATTATGTGAATAAAATGATTTCTTATATAAGAAACAAAGCATCGGTTTTCAGAAACCGTTTTTCATTGATTCAAGCCATTAACACGTGGAGAACAGAACAGAAGAAAAAGCAAAATGATAAAGACATGACAAAATATCCACTTTATGGTTTATTTAAACCGGTAAGGACGATTTAAATTTAAAAAAATTCATTAATTAATAGAATTTTAAATTAATAATTGCAATATTTATAAACAGCCTCTTTAGAATCTTAAGATTAGTGCCTTGCTTATGCCAACATTAACTTTTTTATATTGGAAACCCTTTTACTGTTTGTCTAAAAAAACACCTTAATTATTTTTAGCCATTCATTTGCTTGTTTAGCTGACGGTCGCAGCAGCACGTCATTTCTTCCAAGTTGCATGTCTGAAAAAAAAATACCTTCTTCTTTTAATTCATTAAGTTCTTAGTCATTTAAACATTTCATACTTCTTAAAAGGGAATTACCTTTGAGTCCACTTTCAGAAAGCTATAGATGGAAATTTCAGACAGAAATGTGCTCAGTTGTGGCAGCTCATGGATGAGGAAATCCCATTCAACTCAATTCGTCAAATGAATGCACTTGGAATGTCGCCTTCAGTTGCGGAGGCTCATTTTTTAAAAAGTTTGGTGTCAGACTGACTTTGCTTTCGTTTTTTCCACAACATCATTCAAAGCATAGACAAGTGGATTCCTACTGGAATTTCGATTTCCTAAGGTGATCCTAATCTATAATTACCCATGCAAAAGTACTTTACGATACTTGCCCTTCGATTATGATCGGAAGCATCGGTTATAAGATGGGAGGGGTGGTTCCTGCAAATTTCTTCAAGAAAACCGAGATTTAAACATCGGTAGTGCAGTTAGTTATACACAATCTTACAATTCTCCAATGAAAACAACATCACATTTTTTCCGCCATAAAGTTTTAAAAAAATGAAATAAAAAGTAAAATTTAAATCATCCTTGCTTATTTAACTTAACCATTAAGTGGATATTTTGTCTTATCTTTTTCATTTTGCTTTTTCTTCTGTTCCATTTTCAACGTGTTCAGTTTTGGAAGCAATATGGCTAAAAATTTGAAAATTTGAAAACTGATCATTTAGAACAACAGGTCATTTTCTTGATTTTGAAAACTTTGACAAACGGAAAAAAATATAATTAAAAAATACTTCTTTATTACTCGTAAATATCCTGTATGGATTGTTTTTCATCACCGACGACACTCAGACATTTTATAATAAACTTCGCCTTGTTTGCTGTAGATCGAAGAATTCGATTTGAAGGTAGGCCACAAGCTCGTCGACATGTCAGATTGACTATACAATGTGATGTAGATGAAACGTTATATGACGTCATATTTCAAACCAATGAGAATTGTAATCAAGTGCCGGAATCATAAACTCAGCTGGATGAAATAATCAATTTTTGGTTAAAAACTGAACAAAAAATCAGATAATAAAAAAAAATTCACTAAAAAGATATTTTTCGAAATTTTAGTTCGTAAATGAGAATAAAAGTTATGGCTTCTTTCTGACCATTTTAGGGATCATGTCGTAAATTAGATGTTCGTAAAATCGAGTATCTAGTGCTCTTTTTAGTGTCTATCTTACAGAATTGCCTTTCAACTTTTGGATAGGACTTAATATTCAACTTTTAGAAGGACATAGCCTTGGGCAGTGTGTCCATCCATAAAAGAGAAATCTCAGGAAACCTTTAAGCATCTTTCCAACACAAGTACATTAAGTATAAATCAAACATCTATTTCCAGTTGCTCAGTTGTGGCCGGGATCCAACTCTGGTCCCTCTGATGTGAAGAGTGTACCATAAAATTACTATGAGCCTTGTATTAAATATCTTTGACAAACCATAGTAAACAGATTTAGAGTTGAAATTCAATGCAAGATTTTTTTAATTTCAAATATGTCCATACATATCGGGAGAATCATTGATGAAAGTGAGCCCTATTTACAAGTCGAAAGAAAGAAAACCAACCGACTAACGTGCATGTAAAGGACAAAAGCTCAACAATATCTCTTTAACAAATGCTGGAATCCAATTCTAGACACAGTTGTCCGTAAAATGCATTTTTACTATCAGATTTGCCTGGTCTGCTTTGGTATATCCTTGAACCAAAGTCTTACGATATTCGCTAACTTAAAGCAATGCATGTCGTTGATATTTAAAGCATTTTCAAACATTTATGCTTCTATGCAGTTTTTATTCAACGATTTGAACTCGTATATTTCCTTGTGCTCTCTTGATGTCATAGGTTATTTCAAAAGTCCATGTGTCAATGAAATTTCTTTCGCATCGAATATACTTGTAAAAGAAAGTAAAGTTAATAACTTCATTTCCATCTAAAACACGTTGGTGGCTTTCTTATCTTGACTAAAAAAGAAAAGGAAGCACTTAAGTCTTCAACTTTTCAATATTAAAGAATGTTCTTTGCGATTCTTTTTATGGCCGTTTCGGGAGTAAAATCGAAGCGGTGCGTGTCATAAAATTGGATTTCGATTGTTATAGTGTGCCATTCATTCGATAAGAATAAAGACAGAACAGAGAACTTTCTATTTTAGTTTATTGCCTAAGAATATTTGCTGATGAAAACTTAAACCCTTCAGAATTAAATTTACTGAAATATTAAGGTAACTTTTTATATCAAAAATGTTACTTTTAAGTATTACATTTGGCACCCGTATGTATAAAATATCCATCTGTCATTATTGGAATTTAAAGTTATCAGTTTAGTAAATTCCTTATTGCTTAATTTTCACATAATAAAAATCAATCTAGCTCGAAAATAGAAACAATAAGTGATTTAGAAAGAAAACGAATAAATATAGTGATATATATCATATCGGATTCTTTACAATTTATCATTCCTTCTTTAATTGCTTAATTTATTAGTCTTCTACATTTTGTACAAAACACAACTACGTTAATAACACTCTTTGTTCCGTGCCATTAAGTTATCGAATTGATATTTATTCCTTGAAACTACGTGTATTTATTTAGTTTGTCAAATGTAAAAAAATAATGGCAACCAAAGCATTCCCAACGGTGATTAAAATAGGCCTGATTCGAAATTTATTTAAATAAATTATTTCAATGTTGGCTTAAGCAGGGTATTAGTTTAAAGATCTAAAAGAGATCGCTTACAAACATTGCAATTGTTATTTTATAACTTTATTAATTAGTGAAATTTTTAAAAATTTAAATCGTCCTTACCAAATTAAATTTACTACAAAGTATATGAGAAAATCCTATCATATGTAACGCATTTGGCGCGGTTTTCAAAAATATCGCCCACGGCGAAGACACAGGTGCCGTATAATCCATGATTCCAAATTCTGAATTTTTTTGGCGATGAAGAAATGTCGCCAAAATGATGTATCGTGACGTGCGCGATGACGTAAATTCTAGGATTACCAAAATAGAATTTTCTGCATAATTCTTATAAGTTTCCATATGTATGACGTAATAAAAACGAAGTTGCTAGATTCATAAGAAAATCCAGAAAATAAATAGCCCATCTCAGAATTCGGCACACTGGATTATACGACACCTGTGCCACGGCGTGTTCATAACCATCAATGAATGCGAGTGTCTCATACTAAATATATATATATGAATATCAAAATAACAGTACGTAAACAAACAATCTGAATCTTAATGTTAGCAAAACCCATTGCGTTATGGATACTGGGATTAATCAAGTGGATGTTTTGTCTTGTCTTTTCTCCTTTTGTATTATCTTTTGTTATATTGTCTGGCTGTTAATGGCCTGCATTCCTGGAAAACAGCATTCCTAACCGGTGCTGTGCTAACAAAACGAGATGGATTTATAAACTTTATCGCATTACTATGGGCACAATACAGACCTGGAACCAATCTTAAGACAGCCTGCATATACAAACCTCTCTAAGATTTATGCTTCTTTGCATATTTATAATAACCCTTAAAATATAAATACTTTAAAATAAGGAACAAAGGCCGTATAATCCATCATGCCAAATTCTGTGTTTAGTGATCTTGTCTTTGATTATCTTGTTTATCTGGCTACCTGGTTTTTATTACACCATAGAGATTGAGACCTATAAGAATTATGTAGAAAATTCTAGTTTAGTAACCCTAGTATTTAGGTCATTGTGAGAAGTCCCAATATGTTATCTTTGCTACATTTCTTCGTCACCAAAAAACATTTCAGAATTTGACATGCTGGATTATAAGGCATCTGCGCTTAACATAAAATTAAGTGAAAGAAATCTGGACAGTTTTTCAGTTTTCAGAAATGAACTGATTGCCATTGATGTTGGGCTCGACTCGTTTCTGTCCTGTATCAGCTCGTCTGCCGTTTGGATGCTGTCTGACAGCCGAAGCTCTATTCAGCACCTTTCTAATTGGTCTAATGTCGGTGATAGTGTATGAAAGGCGATTATTAACAAGCTGGTGCCTCTTCCATCCTTTTGTGAGGTGCACTTTCAATGGATACCTTCCCACATTAGTAATGAGACAGCAGATAGTTTGGCTAAAGTTGGTGCTGGTGGGCCGTTAGACATACCAGAGTCACCGACTCATTTGGAGCTGTTCTCAAGAGCTAAAAAGCTGTTAATGCTTCTTGGATAATTCTTCTTTTCATCAATGATACCATGGTAAATTCTCTGGGAGTGCGTTATCACTCAAGTGTTGTAGGTGAGACCAGACAGCCATGTCCAGGCTTATCAGTGGACACCTGACATCTAAGTCCTATTCTTATGGAAAAACGTTTTCCCAGTCTGTTAAAAATGTGTTGACCACCAGGCCACTAATGATCTTATTCTAGATTATCTTAGGCTTTGCAGAATTCATCTTTTCACAAGCCCAATTTTAGTGTTAGATTTTACTTAGAGTGACAAGTTTCAGAGACCTGTTTTAGCGTTTCTAAACCCCAGAGATATGCAATGACAACAACATAATTGCCAAAGTGTTCATTCTTTTTTTTATTTGATTGTAAGTTGTCATTCCAGTTAGCATCAAAACTATTTCTTATATCAATCATTACTGTATAGATATGGTTTCATTTAGTTTTCTGATGTCCATTGGCATCCATCCTTGCACATATCCTATAGTTCCGATTTACCAGTTATATGAAAGCTGCTGAGTGGGAATCTTCATAATTCAGAAGCAAGGACCAAGCAAAAAGTATCTTTAATACTTCCCCGATCACACCCAGTGGTATCATTTCCCTTGGTGACATTGAGACCATGACATATTTAATATGCTCCATCACCTTTTAGAACACTGTGGATCTTCGGTAAATTTGGAATCAGAACTCGCCATTTTCCATTAGGGAGAACTCTGCTCTAATCAACCTGGCTACATCAGATTTTTAATTAGTTTAATGATACTTTTTCACTCCGACTGAATAGGATTTCTCTAATGTTTAAAAGTAAGCATTTTGTCTCAAACATTGGTATGATACAATTTGATATGCAATTATCTAATATTTTTTGCAATTTCAGAAAAACATGCATAAATATTCTGAAATTTTTATCACAGAAAATATTTAGATTTTTTAAAATAAAATTCAAATATTTTTTAATTAAAAATAGAAAAATAATTAAAAATTCACTATATACATTGTTACAGTTATTTGATTTATACCCTTTTAAAATCATACACGTTGTCTCTAGCTTATAAATTCATAAAAGGCATTCTGCTTCAAAATTGTTTTATGTAAATCATTCTTCACAATTTTTTGTTATAAAAAATGTTTCAAAATCTCATACTTCAAAAGAAAATATTGCTTGAAAAAGATAAACATAAAGTTAGTAACTTCATTTCCATATAACGTATTGGTAGTGTCCTAATCTTGACAGGAAAAGAAGAAAAAAGTTTAGACCATGAAATTTTAACACTGAAAAATGCTGTAAGCTATTCACTTTAAGCCGATTTTTCAATGAAATAGATAGGTGTATGCATCATGAAATTCGATTTGATTGTTACAGCATTCTCCTCATATGTGGGAAAAATGAAAACAACAGACATACGCAACAATTTACTGCGTGTAGATACTTATTTCTGAAAATTTTAGATTTTTTTATATAGAATCAATGAAATAGACTTATTTCTTATATAAAAAAAGTGTGATCAAATATATACGAGGGTTTCTCTGAAATTTCTGAATTACGCGCAGACAAGAATTTACAAAATAAAAATAACGGTTTAATTTTAAAGTACAAAATATTTTAACACAGAAGACGATTTTTTACTGACTTACTTCAACTTGTTTAGCGTGGAATAAATTTTAAACAGAAGAGAAAATGGAGTTGACTCGAGAACATTTTCGCGCTATGATTTTCTACGATTTCAAAGCAGGATTCAATCAAGAAGAATGCGTTCAACGATTGCAATTAGCATTTGGTGATGAATCTCCAGTTCGTGCTACTGTATTCAGATTGTTTAGAGAATTTAGAAGAGGTTGCAATTTTCTTCAGGATGAAGAACACACAGGAAGGCCGCCGTCGGCAGTAATCCCGGATAATGTGTCTGCCATACGAAAAATGTTAATGGATGATAATCGCTGTACCTATCAAATGATGCAAAAGTAACTTAACATTGGATCTGCAGCCATACACAAATTCATTCATGAAGAATTACATATGAAAAAAGTAGTTTGCCGTTGGGTTCCCCATAATCTAACTGAGCATCAAAAAGAGGAGCATGTCAGAATCAGTAAAGAAACTCTTAATATGCTGAATGATGGTGGCCACCGCATCATTTCTAAAATTGTAACAGGTGATGAAACGTACATACCGTTTTTTGACGCTCCAACATGTCAAGAAAGCAAAGTATGGGTCTTTGAAGATGATCCCACGCCGACAATGGTGAAAAAACAACGCGCACTGAAAAAAGTGATGTATGCCGTTTTCTTCAGAAGTACGGGATGGGTCAAAGCCATCAAGTTGGAAGGACAGAAGACAGTAACAGCAAACTGGTATACCACTCAATGTCTTCCAGAAATTCTACAATAACTGAATGTTAGGGGACTAATTCTTCCCCATGACAATGCATCTTCACATACAGCCGGATTAACAGGTGAGTGTCTTAAACAAAAACAAATTAATGTGATCGAACATCAGCCGTATTCACCAGATCTAGCTATGTGCGACTTTTGGTTATTCTTTCATCTAAAAAAGAACTTACGTGGACGTCGTTTTCATTCAGAAGAACAGATGGATGTGGCTATAAATGCATTTTTTCATGTATTCGAAGAAATAAATGGCTTAAGGATTTAATCTATGGAAAATTCTTCCACTAAAGTGCATTGATGCTGGAGGAGACTACTTTGAACTCACCAAAAATTTTGTAAGTATAACTTTAAAAACTTAGTTGTATCTCAAAAATTTCAGAGTGACCCTCTTATAACCCACTTTTTTTTTAAAAAAATAAAGCTAATATTTTTATGTATGAATTCAAGGTTGCAAATTGGATAAACATATTTTCTTCGAAACTTCAGTTTCATCAATACTAATATTGTCTATTTATATATATTACAATAGAAAATGATGTAGATGGATACTTTGAATAAAGTTGATTTATAGTTTATGAATTTATTCCTCTAAGAAACAATCAAATGAGTGTTAACAACAGCGAGAAATGTCACCCTGATTCAAATAAATATTTTAAATAAATTCAATCATGCTTTTGTTCAGTCATTTTCAACCAAATCTTGACTATTATCATCTCAAAGGATTAAAACAATAACCATTCCATTTATAAAAGTAGACCCCGTTCACACTTTTATTTTGCTTTTAGAAGCTTGTATTGATGTAAAACTTCTAAATCACTTTTTTATTGGGTGCGAAATTTTTTCATACTAAATTGAATTTCATGTTTATTTTGCATCAGAAGCATAAGTAAATTCAAAACTGCCTAGTTATTTGGTAGAAATAAGCATATTTTAGCATTAAATTATACTTTACGTATAAGAGTTTTATATTGAAGTGACTCAGCAATATAAAATTTAAAGTAAAAAAGAAAAATTATATGTTGATGACAAATTTATGCAGCAATGCTTCTTTTTCTTATGCTTTAAAATAAATGTTTGGATAGTTCTTTCCGTCAAATATTATCAGCATCAAAAGGATCCTTTCAAATTAAGCTCTGTTGTTACTTATGACACTTGGACAAGCCAAGCTCGCTATGACGTTGGCTATGCGAATTTAAGCCAGTAGGGTGAGTATTTCTTTTAACCAGAGCAACACGAAGGTGAAAGTGCGACTTTGTTCCAAACTCATCCGATAGATGACCCCAACAGAGGATTCACTACTTCAATTTTGACACTGATCTGGAGGGAGAGGGAATTTTCTCCAGATCATTACACCCATGGTAACTGCTCAACGACCAACTACGAGACTTTCGATTCCATAGATTTAAAGAGCAAGTATATCGCATGTCCTCGGTGAGTCTTTGGCTGCATTGGGAATCGAAGCCCCTTCGATGCCAAAGGAAGGCTGATGCCTAACCAGTAGGCTACCGCGACCCAGCAAATTTAGCTCTAACTGAGTTTGATACCACTCTGATAGTATGGTTTCTAACATACACAGGAGAGAAGAATGCGTCCTCATGAGATGATCTCATGCCTTGATGCGGAGGTGAGCTGGATGGGTGAGCCGTCGTTTTCATGCGATCTAGAAGTAATGAGCTTAATACCTGACACAACCGAAGACCCGTCGTGTTTCCTAAGGGCGATTGGGAACGCAAAATATTTCTTTGTGGCAATATCTCTTCAATATTATGGAAAGGAAGCTGCTATCTTTGGCATCGGCTTTGTCATCTCACCATATGACAAAACTAAGTATTGGCTGTGTTAGAGGCATAAATAGGCAGTGAAAACGCAATTCAAAAATAGTTTCCATAGTTATGAGGGTATTGAGTGTTTAAACTTCACTCTTCAGAGAAAGAAGTCGTTAATACGCATTAAAACAAACTAGAGAGAAATTTTATACAGACAATTTTTCACATTTGAGATACATATAAAATAATTTTACTATACACACACACACAAAGATACAAAAATCTACCGATATACTCATATTTTTTAATCTTTCCTGCTTTAAAATTTAAATTAAAGATTAAACAACATACTCGGTTATATTTAGAAAAAAATAATTCTCTTTTAATTTTATTTAATATACGATTGGTTATTGTCGCATTGGTTATTTTCCCACATTAATTGCTTTAAGTTTGTTTGCTAGCGACCTGTGCACTCTCACATAGCTTTATCCTTAGTACTACGGTCATGAACGTTTTGCGGTCCAATTTCCAGTTCAAATGTTGGTGGGTTCATTCCCCACATTTGTAATGATACTTGGAAACTGCTATAAACTGCAAGATCCATAATCATCAACAGAATTGGTCAGATATCCCATTGTGAGCCAGAGTTTTCCTCTGAAGATTTCGCCATGACGACCTTTAAAAAATATTTGACCTCTAATTATTTTCATTAAATTGTAAAAAAAAAAAAAAAAAAAAAAAAAAATCAGATTCCTTTGAATTAGCCCATTTTATCCGTGGTTCCCGCTTTCTAGCTTCAGTAGGCCTAAAGGGCAGAAACTTTTTTATAGTGTTGCCATTCGAGAAGCACATAAGCCCTCCACTTTTCATTCCATTTAATTTTACATACTTAATAATATATCAGGTCGTTTATATATCTTATATAATTTTGAATTAAATTTACTTCTCTGGTTATTCTATACCAAAAAAAATGGTACCAAAAAAATTACTTCTCGGAATCTTCCTTTCAAATATTGTACAAAATTTTCATCCGACTAAGTTTGTAAAAAATAGAAGGTCTCAGAAGTATGTATCAAGACAGACCTTCCAAGAGTTTTGTAAATTAAAAAATTTATATTTTTATAAAGAAAACTAGACTTAAAGAAGCTTATTAGGCCAAAAAGACCCTATTTACCAAAAATCTGAACCTGAAACAGCAGGTTCCAATCAAATAAAAAGTACTATTTGCGCAACAAAATTTTAAATTTCATACGCAAAATGTTAAAGAAGAGAGAGCAACAAATACAAACCCAACTCTTCTAATACCTCAAACAATTTTTTTGTCCTCCTTTTTGAACATTTCTCTCTCTCTCTCTCTTTCTCATTTATCTCGGTAACTTTAAAAATAATAATCTCGAATAACTTTTTTTTGCATTATTTGAAAAAAATTGTTAAGAAAGAAGAAGACAGTTAAATGTAAAGTTCCGTTATTACATATAGCAATATTACTCAAACTAATCAATTAAAGAAAAAAATCAAAATGAAGCTAAAAATAATTTGTACCACATAAGTAAATCTTCCAATTTCAACTTCCTTATAGAATTTAGGTGCATTTAAAAATTAATTAAAGGAGTAAAAATATATGAAAGAGTCTTTAAAATTTTCATCCTCAAGAATTTAGTTTAAATTATTGGTATCAATTGAATTAATAAGATGAATTTTTCAAGAAACATTTCGGTAAACAAAATCAATCCTTACTCTTAATTAAGAGATTCCAGCATTATATCTTCCTTTTTCACCACCAGGAAAAAAACAAAAAGAAAAAAATCGTTCTAAAATCAGAACAAACAACCCCTGAGACGAGAAAATTAAGAACCTGAGGTGGGGACAGATTAACAACTCAACTTGATTAAGAAAGAGGAAGACAGTTAAATGGAAAATAAAAGACATTAAAGGAATAAAAAATCATTTTCTTGAAATTCGGAATAAATAATGTCATCATCAACGGTGACAAGTACCACAAAAGGTATCTTGTTTACTAATTGTACAAACTTTTATAACTTATATTTCCTAAGAAACATTTCGCGGATATTATTAAATATTTTCGCTGTATTGTTGTTATTGTTGTTGCTTCTTTTATGATACTGCTAAGCTGCACCATCTCCATAAAACCAAAAATGTCCAGAAGGTCCAAAAATAAAATCAGATCCCTTAAACTCTCAAAAACGGTAAAATTTAGACAAATAAGACATTTCTAGTATTTGATTTCCATACCTTCCGCAATGACATAGACATACACAATGGAACACCTGGTCTGTACCTTAGGTTATCAGGTATAGCTCTATCAAGTAATACATCTGGTGTGACAGAATTGTCACAAAATTTGATAACAAAATTAAATTTCAATAGGTCTCTAATATTTGAAATTAATAATTTGATAGAAATATAACATCAACAACAAAACATTTACAAAATTTTCACTATGGGAGATGACATGAGTTAAATATTGCTATAAAATTGTGAAGATAGATTATCCTAACACTCCAAGTAACCTTGGTAAAAATACAAATTAATTATCTTTATGATGGTCATAGCAGACGATATAAGTAATTTATAACACAAATATGAAAGCAATATAATGAAGTTTAAGTAGAAGAGTATAAAAAGAGCAAATAACTGGGACAGAGAGAGATTTTCAATAAGTACTAGTAACTCTCTCATGCTTTAACTTTGTCCTTTAATTTAACATTGCATTTTTCGCAATACCAAAGGACTGCATTGTCTACACGCAGATAGTTAAGATTACATATGTATGAATGGTATCCTATTGAACATTTAACATTTGCTGTAGGTGATAAACTGTAGAATATTTAAAGATTGATTCAGTTAATATTTTGCAGCAGTTCAGTCTGTGCATTGTAGTTACCACGATTAAGAAAATTATTGAGCAAAATATAATTACAATACAATAAATAATAAAAAGGCTTAAAAAAGTGAATAAAATATATAGCAAAATATTTTACAGACACTCTAATATTACTAGAAATAATAATGAACATATATTGCACTAAAATTGCTAAATAGAGTATTTCTGAAGATTCAAAGCAAGCTTCAATATAAACCCCCAGTTTTATATATAGTGGTTAGATAGAGGGAAGTGTTATATCACATGACGTATCATATGAAGATTGTATTAGAAAAAGAGCAAAAATATACTAATAGTTAAGTTTAAATATGCATGAATGGTATCCTGTTGAACATTTAACATTTTCTGTAGGTGATAAACAGTAGAATATTAAAAGTATTACAGATTGCAATCTGCTGATTCAGTTAATATTTTGCAGCAGCTCAGTCTGTGCACTGTAGTTAGTACGATTAAGAAAATTTTTGAACAAAATATAATTACAATACAATGAATAATGAAAAGGGCTTAAAAAAGTGAATAAAATACACAGCAAAATATTTTATAGACATTTTATAGAAATAATAATGAAAATATATTGCACTAAAATTGCTAAATAGGGTATTTCTGAAGACTCAAAGCAAACTTGAATATTTACCCCTAGTTTTATATATAGTGGTTAGATAGAGGAAAGTGTTATATCACTTGACGTACCGTATGAAGATTGTATTAGAAAATGCGCAAATATATACAATACATTGATAGTATATACATAAATAAAACATATGCTAATTGTGAAATATTACAATGCATTATTTTATCTCATAAAAAACCTGCATTGTCTGTTCACAGTTTATAATGGTTTACAATGTTTAGGAAATATGATGCAAAATTAGACATTAAAATTACTAATTGATTAACTTTGCTAGGATAATTAATATTGCACATTACATTGTGCCGAGTCAATCAATATTTTTCAGCACCTTAATCTGAATAATAATTATTATCAAAATTATAAAAAATAATTGCTAAACAAATACAATACTTAATAATATTTTATCACAAAAAGTGGAGAAATAACTTACAATGATTTTTACCCTTTACCAAATTGTTCTTATGATGAAATCCGCTGCTCAGTTATGGCATTATCCCTACAGAGTTTGGATCCTTTTTCATAGATAAAGGAGATTATGTTCTTTATCTTATGCAGAAGAGAAGGAGTTTTGCTAGCATAGCGGAGAAACGGAGTAAGTTCCTCCGAGTTTTTAGGCGCTTTTAAGTGCCATTGTTTTGTGAAATCACATTCAAACACGTAATGAACAATGGTCCCAACCTGACCGCATGAACAAGCACTATTTGGAGCCATACACCTTTTATTGAGATACTTCGGTGTTGGAGTATGTCCAGGAAGAAACTGTGCTTCTTTGTGGTCCTTGGCAAGGAAATCAAGAGAGACCGAGGGTTTAAGGCTGTATGTCCATCTACCTTGTTCTGCCTCATTCCATTCTTGTTGCCAGGCCATTAGTAAATGGTTACGTAATTTAGAAATCAAGTATGATTTGGGACATTTTAATTCAGTTTTTTGCGTGTTTGAGCATGCTTTGGCAGATTGCTTTGCCAGTGTGTCAGCTCTTTCATTAGCAGTATGTCCAGCAAGAGCCTTGATCCAGTGAAGACAAATTTGCCATCTATTGCCAAATGTCCTGAATCAGTGGGCTTCTGTGATATGGATTATATATTCCCAAAAGAGCTGATTGATTGTCCGCAATGACAGTAATACTAAGATTATCGGCAATTTAGAATCAATCACACATTTGAGCAGTTACCATAGTAATAATTTGGGGAGAAAATTTTCTCCTCCTGCAGATCAATGTCAAAATTGAGAAGATGGATCCTCTGGTGGTGCCATCTATCGAAGGAGTTTAGAGCTAAGTCTTACTCTCACCTTCGTGGTGTTCTGGTTAAACGAAAGACGCACTCTACTGAATTGAATTAAATTTTCATAGCCAACGGCATAGCGAGCTTAGTTAGTCCAAGTGTGGCATAAGTAATAACAACACATAATTCCTAGCTTCTGTATCTGTGTGATTACTTTTAAACTTAATTTTCCCATGGTCTTTCACTAAATGAATTTTACAAGACACGATTGTATATGTTGACAAAACGTCCCAGTAATCTTTCAACTTTCTTCACACCGTTTCACATTGCCACTTCACATACATTCATTTCCAAAAAGTTTAATCTTGTATCCATTTACTCATGTTTGAGTTTTAAGGTAAATGCATCTTTTTCCTGGAAAATGAAGCAGCACCCTTCCCATTACAATATTCGACAAATTAGAAATTACCAACATAATTTTGTACCATGTTTAAAAATATTACGAACTAAACTCGTCAAATTCAGTTAACAGAGATGAAAAGCTAAACTGTTTATGATGAACCAGAATTTGTTAATTTTTGGTGTTGCGCAAGTTAGGTGAAAATCAAATTATAGCAAGTGTTAAAAACTTATTATGCGGGTGGTTATAATGAAACTCCCCTATAAACAGCATCCCATAGAGCAAATGGGTGAACGAAATGCAATGAAATTGTGCATATGAGGTATACACGAAATGCATTCATGGAATTTAGAACAAAAACTATTTTCAAAATGTTCCTCAGAAGGATTCTTTACGAGATAAACATGAAGTTTAAATCAATAAACGACAAAAATGGAATACAGAAACAATATTAACATTCATTGACAAGTTTCTGTTTAAATTATCATTGAACCATATTAAGTTAAAGTAAGAGAGAAACAAAGTCAGTTCAATTTTCAGAAACAAGAAGATGAGAAAATTGCACAAGAAGAACATTTGTTAATCATGTATAGAAAAGGCATTCCACGAGACCACCTTCTCTCACCTGCAAAATTTCAAATCGATGGACAGTTATTCAACAGCAGAGCTTAACAGGTAGTTGTGTGAAGCTTTGCACATGAAGTGTTATAGTTCTTTTATAAAATTTAGACTTAAAGAACTATAAAACTTCAGTTATGGAGATATTGACCCTAAAGATATTCAGTCATGCAACATCTTCAGGGTACATCAAACTTTTTAAATAGCTCCATAATCAGAAATTGCACAGAGTTAGATGCGGTGAGCGTGGTGGCCATGGATTAAGAAAGTAACGACTAATATAATTTCCTTGTGAAATGTTGTAGCGATAGAGCCTTCCGGACCCACGGATAAGTGGGGTGCACCATCTTGCATGAAAATGGTCGATGTAAGGACCTAACTTTGCTGAAACTGCGGTGCAACAAACATCTGCAGAATGTTATGGTACGAATCCCCCGTAACAAAACATGTGACTGGCCCACATTCACAAATTTTCTCAAAGAAGTAATGGCTTAACGATAAAGTCACAGTGAATCTACCCTAGACAGTGATCTTTGAGACTGCAGAGGAATTTCAATGTGGATCCACGGAGTTTTCACCAAGCAGCCAAATGATTAGCGTTTTTGCTTTTGTGTCAACAGTTCGTGTGTTCGTATTCCACCTTAACGTGGATGTCTGTAGTGATTAGGAATCCACTATAAACCATGGGTCTTGAACAAATTAGCTCTCATGGGCAAAAATAACTGTTGAGTGACAAACAAACCAAACCCAAACCATGGATTTTAATTAGCTTAATTGCAGCAATTCTGTGTGTTGTCTATACCTTTGAACCAGAAATTACCCTCGCCCTCCCACAGAATATTCTAAAGTCATGAAAAATCAGCAGGGATTCTGTTGAAAAATCTCACTGCAAATTTGTCTCTGCCAAACAGCTCGAAAGTAGTTCGTTATATTTCTGTGTGCTTTTTCTCGGGCGGTGAGTTGAGCATACCGTGTCTGTCGAGAAACTTCACGAGTGCTACTGCCTCTCAAACTCTAACATCTGTGACTGCATGAACAGATGTCTTAACGCCATCAACAAGTACTGGTGTGAGACATTTACTGCCTCTTCCATGTTAAACTTCTTATTTCGCCATCTCTTCACATCTCTTGATAGTGGCCCAGATACCTTTAGTAGACATAGGTCTACGCTGTAAGTTCATTCTACAACGAAATTCACGAACTGCAGTTAAATAATTCCCCTAGTTTTAGTAAAACAGCTTCACCAATAATTCCTATTCATCTATAGAGACTGTCATTAGTATAGCCGGAAACATCGATTTTAACATAACAACGATTTGCAAACGTTTTATACTCTTCTGCATGAAAATTCCTCTTCTTCCGAAGCATGCAAATCTCTATGGTTTTCTCCTAAAACTTCCAGGTATTTTTTTAACAGTTTTGCATTTTATTACTCATAATTCTTCTTCTGAATTGTTAATATTATTTCCGTATTCCGTTTTCTAAGTTTATTGTATACAATTTCATATTTTTGCCGACAAGGTTTGTTTCCTTCTGATGGACATTTTGGAATTCTTTTTTCTAATTCCGCTGTTAAATCTTGTGTATAGTCCATTCCATTATCCCTTTTGCACAATAGGGTATCGGTTAGAGGGTAAGTTTATTCATAATCAACCTGTATATATATGTATAATTTAACATAAAAGATCCTTAAAACTATTAAGATATTTTTCTTGTAAAATTATTCCAATTTGTGAATTGCCATCAAATTGAACTTTATGAAGCATCTTGTACTATTAACAATTACGATGGATCTTATTGAACTTTATAAGCACTCATTAAATTTAATTAGTATCAATTTTATGTGTGAAGCAAGGATAAAAAATGTATGTTGGCGTAAGCAAGGCAATAGTCTAAGATACAAAAGAGATTGTTTTTTACAAATATTAAAATTATTAATTTAGAATTCTATTAATAAAATTAATTTTTAAACATTTAAGCCATCCTTGCCAATTTACACTAACCGTAAAGTGGGTGTTTTGTCGCGTCTTTTCCATTTTGCTTTTTATGCTGTTCTTTTGTCCCTGAGTTAATGGCTTGAATCAATGAAAAATGGCTCCTGAAACCGATGCTTTGTTCCTTATATAAGAAACTGTTTCATTTACAGAGTGAATTTTGACACTGTTCTCATACATTTGATGGTGAACTTCGCCTTGTTTGCTGCCGCTCGAAGAATGCGATGTGAAGGCTGGCAGCAAAATCGTAGATAAGTCGAATTTACAACGCTGTGTCTGTATGATATGACTTGGATGAAACGTTATGTGACGTCATGGATATTTTAAACCAATGAGAATCGTAATAAAGTGGCGTACTCAGGATCTCAACTGTTACGGAAGAAACAACCATTTTTTTTGGTTAATAAAAAATTAGAATTTCATCATTATTAGTGGACGTAGTTTCATGTGATATTTGGATTTGATAATCTGTGTGATTTTCGTTTTACAATTAGAAACTTTATCAACCATAAATTTTATTACCTTCAATGATCAAAAAATAAGATATCCAAATCAAATATTTTGAGCCTATTCATATAACTAAACTTTAATAATATATATATGCATGCATACATACATGCACACACACACGCAAGATGTATATGTAAGAATTATAGCTTTCCTCTTCTGAAAAATATAGATTTTTATCGAACATTCTATTAAGTTATGCTTTTTCCTAATTTATGTTCTGATAAAAACGCATAAATTAAAACAAAGACAGAAATTTATTTTAAGACCATATGAATTTCAGAATTTGTTCTCTATTTAAATTTTAAATTTTATTATTTGTTTCTTAACAATTTATTACCTTTTACAGAATTTCTATGAAAAATCGATTCGAATAAAACATGAAATAAATATCTGTCAATATACTGGTTAAAATAAGGCAATTTATTATGATATTGTTTTATTCAACTATTTAACGTGATAATGTTCTTAAAACATTTCTTCCCTAACTAGGTCAAAACAAGCATAAATCAAAGAAAAATATGAAGTGCCATAGTTTTGTGATGAATATCTAGGAATTACTCAGCCTCTCATTTCATAAGATAGTAAGAAGAAAAAGCATTATTCTTATCGCAAGGTGCTGGTGATAAGAATCATTTGGCCGGGCTTATCAACAAATCTTTTGATGTTCGCTGTAAAGTACATTATTTTCTAGGTGAATTTCTTTATTGTCAGTAAAATCAAGATTAAAAGAGGTATTCACAGGTTGGATAATTTGAATTATTTTAAATATTGACTAAGATAAAAATAATTCTTACAATAAAGTCTATAAATAATTTGAAAATCATAAATAATTCATAATTATATAAACTTTTTTAATAAGATATTGTACATCTTATTGTAACTCTTTTAATATTTCTCACAGTTCTCAACATTCAGTATTTGTAAAAGGCTTATATAAGTCATATAGCAAGCAGAAAATTTTAAAACTATTAGATCATTAATTAATAGCTAAATATATTTTGAAATTGGATAGCAAAAACTACACATTTCATTCGTCTCATTGTGGACAGGTTGAACGTTATCTTGCAGAGTAAGACCTTTCTGTTCAGTATTAAGGGTCTCGGGTTTGTTCCCAGATACTGTTGAACAAAAGGAAACGAATACTACTCTTCTAAGTTCTAACTGTATTTTTGTCAGATTGATTGTTTGGCCAGTTTTCCAAGTTTTTCCTGTTATCTGTAACTATACGACTCACTATCTAATAAAATCTTTAAAGATTATTCTAAAAATATCTAGGAAAAGAAGTGCCTATGTTCACAATAACAGCCATTGAATTCTATGCAAGAGTTTTAGATTTTAAACTGCATGATATGTGGTGTAAAATAATAGTTAAATTCAGATGTCTGAAAAGAATAAGCTTAGGCTAAGAAGATCAATCTCCCCACTTTTGAACATCAAGGAGTTCTATTCGCTTATTTTTTGTGCATTGAACTTTCAGAACAAATAATAACATAAAATGCATTGTTTTTTTCTTACAGAAAGTGAAATGCGGCGAAACGCTTTTGAAAATGTTTCCCAGAAGGCATGACTGCTTTTGGAAGAAAATTTTATATACAGTTCATAAACTTTGTTTTAGAAAGTTTTTTTACTTTCTTAAACAAAGTTTATGAACTACTTTCTAAAACAAACTTTGTTTAGTGTGCTTTAGAAAGTTAAAAATATGTAAGAAAGTTAAAAGTATGCAGAAAGTTACGTACGTGAGAAATTTGATATGCTCGTGAATTTAAAAAAATGGTGGCTCTTTGATTGCACTCTTATTGACATGTATTCAATTCATTATTATCTTTGGCAACATTCTTGAAATTTGCAGACGATATCCAACAAGGCACAGGATTTGCTTCACAGTTTTGAATGGGAGGTCTGGAAGCATTCACCATACAGTCCCGATCTAACACCCATTTTCTATCGTCAGAGCTTCAAGCGATGAGTGTTACATTACGGCAAATGTCTGCAGTGACTGTGAGATTATGTAGAGCAATCGTGTGTTGTATGCGTGTCATATTGAACTATGGCGCACTTCTCAGTAAAGTGTTTCCGGGCTTAAATTGTTTGAGTGTAACTTGCTCTTTGAACACTCCTAATATGAGTGCAACTAGATGCAGAAAGTTCTAGATTACTTGGTTCCAAATACTTTCTTCAACGGCATATCTTTTCAATGACACAAAAATGCCATTCGTGGGTTCCTTGTTCATCTTTGTTGAGACATCCTTACTATTCAACAGTGCATGAAGTATGTTGAGCTAGCAAATAATAAGTTAAATTTACACTTTATTACAAATATTGTGTAAGATAAAAGATGCAATATATTTATCTAAAATTTTAATAAGCACTACTAAAAGATAAATTCTTAAGCTATTTAAAAACTCTTAAGTGTGGCCAATTTTTAGCGTTTCAGATAATTATATTCCTCTTCAATATTTAGTTTTTATGTGCATAATACGTTATCATATAAAAATCTAGAAGTTCGTTATCATCATGTTTATTTAAACTTTAAAGAAAAATTAATTACTTTATAAAATATCAAACGTAGTAATTCAGGTTCTTTAAATTAAAAAAAAATTTGAAGAGTATTAAGAAAAAATGTTTTTAATATACTAGCAATTATTAAACAATATCCTATCCCTTGAAATATAAACAAATGAGAAGCTTTAATAAAACTTTTTCCATCTTATTCTATTTTAGCTTTAGGCATCACTAAACATAAGACTTTTAACTCGTTATTCTAAATGACAGAAATTGTTCTCAAGTTTCAGTAATTTTTTAGAATTCAGTAATTGGAAGTAAAATATTATCTTTACATTTTTAAGAATAAGAAATTATTAAAAAGAAGAGATATAACGAGATGTTTTACAAAATAAAATATGTATTCTGTGTTTTTTTAAAATATATAAAGAAATCTCCTTTGGCTCACACACACACATTTAGAAAGAAATTCGTTTTATGATCATCTTGCTATCAACCTATTACAATCGGTAAGAAATTGTGTTTTCATAACCTTAAACAAATTAATCCAAGAATAAAAATGTTGTAACTGCTGTAAATATTTTTCTAATATTATTAATAACATATTATTAATATCAATGATAAATACTCAGTATTTATATCATTGCTTTAAATATATATAAACAAAAAACATTAAAAAAATCATCTTAATACTAAATTTAAGAGAAGTTTACAATAAAGGGAAATAGCAAGAAAAAAGTTAAATTATATTCCCTCAAAAATAAAATTTTGCTCTTAGTTACATTACAAATATATAGCTTTTTATTAAACCGTATAATATACAATACCATCTTATTCTATTTTAGGTATATATAATGATATATATATATATATATATATATGTAGGTATATATACATATATATATATATATATATATATATATATATATATATATATATATATATATATATATATATATATATATATATATATATATATATCATAATTATTATTTGCACAATAAACCTGTATTTTCCGATTTTTTTGTGAATTATAGTAATTTAATATGGTTCAACATATTTCTAAAATAGTTAGAGAGCATAAATCCCTCTCTCTATGGATATATATAAAACATTAAAGTTATTCATATGAGACACTATTGTGGCTAAAATGTAAAAGTAAAATCTCATGGAATATATATCCTGATAGAAAAGATAGTAAAATGAGCGAAGCCTTTCCATTTTTATTTTGTTATCTAAATCGCAATGAAATGGATCATAAAATGTGCTTTTGAATCTCTCTGGAAAAGTCTGCATATTTTACTGAGATGAAGGTGAGAATTTACCGATGCAAATATTCAAAGTTCATAATTTATTGCTTATATATTTGCAGGCGGAATGTTAACGATATAGGAATTCGAATAAATAAATGTAAAGTATTTAACATTCATAACACGAGTCAAATATTGGCATTTATGTGCTTTGGGAGGGGGAGTTGAATCTAAAAAAGTTTTTAATAATAGTAAATCCTTTCCTGTAAAATGTTGAAGGTACGCGTTTGCTTTAATGATTCATATTATGATGATTTAAATACTGTTCAAATTTTAAAATATCACCTTGAATTTGTGCTTCATTAAAACCATAAACTCAAATAATAGTTGATACTTAAGATTTAGCTTAAAAATAAACCAGTGCTACACATTTTTGATAGACCAGAGCTTTGGTTCTCAATTCAAGAGATAGCATGATACTTCTGGATAGTATTCTGGTCCTTAATTAAATTATTTGGGCCCTTGATTCCCATTATTAGGGTGGTATGTAGAGGTTAAGAGCCAGCTTAAAAAATGATTCTGCTTCAATAAAGCCACTTGAACAAAAAAGTAAAAAACGAGAAAGAAAGAAAGAGAAAAGAAAAGAAAAGAAATAAAATAAAATAAAATAAATGATCATTGAAAGACAAGCGATGCAACTAAACTTTTCTCTGACATGGTTATTTGTAATATTTCATAATAAACTTAATGCACCTGACTGAACTAGTTTTAATTTGTAAAACAAGTATAAAGTGACTATCAAATTTAATTTCCTTCAAAATTCGCGCATCTATTTTACTTATCTTAATGCTATCTATATTGTTGTTGTTGTTGTTACTAATGTCACTTGGACAAGCCAAGCTCATTATGCCTTGGCTATGCGAATTAAAGTCAATTGGGAGCGTCTTTCGTTTTAATCAGAGCACCATGAAGGTGAAAGTACGACTTTGCTCTACACACATGCCATAGGGACCCGTTTATAGGGTAGGCAACCCCTCAAACCTCATTCATTCAAGGAAAGGACAGAGACAGGATAGATAGAGGGAGAAAGTGCATCCATGCCCGAACCGGGATTCGAACCCAGGACCTCCTTATCCGCAGTCAGGCACGCTGACCACTAGACAAGTTGGGTGGCATCTAAATTCTTTATGTGGGAGTAGGGCATAGATGCCGTATAACCCAGGATACCAAATTCTGAATTTTTTTAGCGATTAAGTAATGTTGCCAAGGTGAAGTATTGTGACGCGTGCGATGATGTAAATACTAGGCTTGTCAAAACAATATTTTCTGCATAATTCTTATAGGTCTCCGTATCTCTGACGTAATAAAAACCAGATTGACAGATACATTAGAAAATCCACCAAAAAAATTACCAAACTCAGAATTTGGCATCCTGGATTATACGGCATCTGTGCCCAGGAGTAGTATGAACTCAGCAATAGTGGGTAATATGTATTTTTCTCTTAATTGTTCGCAAATTTATATCAAACTGAATATCAAAATATGTTGCTACTTTAATAATAAGTACTCATAATAACTAATGATAATTATAATAATAAGACAAAATGATAAAAAATAAATTTGACTGTAAAAAGGATGTGAGGGGTGTTTCTCGTACCTTTTAGTGATACTCTCAGGTGGAAACTGTTTATTTATCGTTTCTACAATGGAAAAAAGAACAAATAAAAGAGAAAAAGAACTTTAGGAGAGCCCCCAGTATTCTTTTTTGGCAGATACGATCTTTTTGGGCTGTTACCTCTTGTTTTTATTCTGTTCACATGCGTTTATCTTTTCATAAGATAAAGCAGACAGATAATACAAAAGTAATTTGAAAAATACTCACAAGCATTTTATAGTTTGGATAATCAATTTCATAAATATGTCTCTTAATGCACACATAAATTATAATTGCAATCCTTTTCTTTAATTTTTTATAACTTTTGGCACCTCGCAACGAACATCTAATTTGTTATTTTCTGGTCTAACGTTCGTGACTTTGTAGGAGTTTCTATACTCCATAAGCTGAAGAAACTATCGCAGGATCGGCTTATTTTTCTTCAGTGGATTCCATCCCACGTTCACCTGCAAGGCAACGAAGCTGCTGACTTTCTTGCAAAGGCAGGTACTAGTGAGACCTCGGCTCCATCTGGCCCACTTACCTTCCTTGAACTCTACTCTCGTGCGAAGAGGGTCAACCAAGCCATTGTGTCACTTCCACCCTTGCACCATGGGAACCGAAGCTACTCACCGGGAGGATCCCTCACTCTTAAAGGCGACAGGTGGAGCCAGACTACCATCACTCGCATCCGAAGTGGACATCTTCGTTCCATTTCATTCTGCGAAGGACGTAAATGCTGCGTGCCTTGTCCCAAATGCAACTCGGCGAGTGCGTCTCCGGAACATATTATCTTTTGCCTGGGACTTAATAAAGAGGACATCTTCGAATCACCTTTGCTAGTCATAGATTTTCTGGCGGTTGACGACGTCATGGACCTAGTTTAGCCCTGCTAAACAAAGGGGAAGAATAAAAGGAAGAAGATGTGTTATTTTAGTACCTACCTCATAAACTGTCCTCCAAATTTCACAGACAATATTCACATGCCTGAATCTAAAAAAATACCTAAGCCCCCCCTTTGAGAGGTATCCAAGCAGAAGGGCAGCCTCCACCCCCATCCATTCAATAGTCAGACCCAAGATCCTCCGTCGTGAAGAGCCACCACCGGCCTTCCTAAATAAACGCAGCTAATAAGAAAAAAAGGAAATAATTATCTACATAGCGTGTATTTTTACGCAGCAGGATGTGTTTTCATAAAGGGATTATTTTTCACATATTGATGGGGGCGTTCAAAATGTAAGTTACACTCGAACAAAGTCAAAAAACACTTTACTGAGAAGTGTACTCTCTATGATATATATACACATAGATACACAACACACTATTTCTCTACATAATCTCCCAGTCGCTGCTTTTGTCAGAAGGTGGCACTCATCGCTAGTTACCTTTACTATAGAAAATCACTGATTGGCCTTTGAGCCAGCTTTAAACAGCTGTCTGAACCCAATCATCGTTGTCTTCCACCTTCACAAGGCTATCGATTCCGCAGATTTAATAAGCGCATGTACTCAGGAGATATTTGGCAGTTTTCGTATCAAACCTTCCGGATGGATTGTCCTAGCCACAAGGCTACTATTGGGTTTGTTATGGTTAAGAGATGTGTATAATAAGAGATGTAATAATTAATCACTCATACGACGGACCAGTGTCTTTTTAAATTATTTATTACAGACACAGACAAACATAATAAAGGATATGGGGATTAATTCCCGCTCGAGAAACATAACCGTTCTCCTCAATTTCCAAACTCCAACTGCTTTGTTCAAAACAATATCACGTGACGTGCGCGCATGCGCGAACATGCCGCCCGCCATTGCAATGTGAAACATTCAATATTTTCACACAGGTAAATGACAGTTACATATAAATTTTACAAACATAAATTGCAATAATTTTACATAATGAAAACTAGTTAATAACAATACACAAATATTTGAAATGCACAGTACATAAAGTAAACAATCAGCAATACAAGAGAGAAGGATAGTGATAAATTTATCTTTTTGAATAAAACATTAAAAAATGTTTTCTCATTTTTCTAAAGGCAATACACATAATTTGGATATTGGTCTTTTAAACATGCCAGATTTTGTTCTGACGTCCACGACACGAATATTGTTATCTTTTCCAGGATATGTCTTAATAATGCGACCTAAAATCCATTTAGAAGTAGGTATATTTTCCTCCCTTAAGATTACCATATCCCCAATTTTTACATTTTGTTTAGAAAACATCCACTTAGTACGTTGTTGTAAGGTGCTTAAATAAGATTTATGCCAATTTTTCCAAATCAATTGTACTGCCTTTGTAGTTCTTTGCCATAAGTTTAATCTGTTTTCATTGATATTTACCAAGGTAGGCTCTACAATTGAAGTAAGAGATCTTCCTATTATAAAATGTCCAGGAGTTAAGATGTTTAAATCCTCTATATCTGAAGAGAGAGGGGTCAAGGGACGTGAGTTGAGCATTGCCTCAACCTGAACTAAGACAGTCAAAAATTCCTCATACGTAAAATTAGAGTTGCTCACAACACGTTTAAGATAATATTTGATAGACTTCACTCCCGCTTCCCACAAGCCTCCAAAATTTGGAGCTCTAGGAGGAATAAATTTCCATTCAATGCTTTCTTCCGATAAAAATTTAACTAAAGTTTCTTGTTTAAGCATTCTGTTATGAAATCCTCTTAGTTCTTTATTTGCGCCACTGAAGTTGGTCGCATTATCTGAAAAGATTTTTGAAATTTTTCCTCGTCGTGCTATAAAGCGTTTAAGGGTTGCAATCATTGATTCTGAAGTAAGGTCTGATACAATTTCTAAATGGGTTGCTTTAGTTACTAGACAAACAAATATACAGACATAAATTTTAGTTAAGGAACCCTTTCTTTGATTTTTGTTTTTAATAAAAAAGGGACCACATAGATCTATACCTACAGAGTTAAATGTAAAATCTGGATTAATTCTTTCCTTTGGAAGGTCACCCATTTTTTGATTACATATTTGAGGATTTGCTTTAAAACATGTGAGACAATCATGTGTTAATTTTCTACACAAATTTCGACCATTTAAAGGCCAATATTTTTGCCTCAGTTGAAACAACAAAGTTTGAGGTCCAGAATGCAAATATTTTTCATGATAGTATTGAATGATCAATTTTGTTAATTTACAGTTAGAGGGCAATAAGATTGGATGTTTATTACAATAACTTAATGAGGAATTAGTTAACCTACCTCCAACTCGAATTATACCTTCTCGATCTAAAAAAGGGGATAAACTTTTAATCTTACTTGATGTAGAAACAGTTGCATTTTTAAGAAGACATTTAAAGTCATCTTTAAGTTCAGCTCTTTGAGTTTCTTTGATTAAGAACATCTCTGCATGCCTTAATTCGTCAGAGGTTAGAGGTCCTACTACTTTATTCTCAGGATACTTGCAGTTGTTGAAGAACCTGAAAAGATAACTTAAAACACGAACAATTTTTAAATACTTATTACTAATTTGTAATAGTGTTTCCAATAAGCTGAAAGAGTTAGAAATAGATAGAGTTATTTTTGAGTCATTAGTTAGTTCTGTCTGTTGCACACAGTCTTTCTTCATTTCACAAATATATTCTTCCTCTGGAACTACTGGATTCTCTTCTATAAAGGGTAGATTGGCAACTGACAGGAAGGTTGGTCCATTCCACCAGAACGAACAGTCAACGAGAACATCAGCATTGGCTCCTCTTGATATAGCATCAGCGGAAATATTTTCCTTTCCTGGGCAGTAGAACCAGGAATTGATTTCAGTCAAAGATTTTATCTCCTTTACTCGATTTGCAACAAACTGTTTCCAGCGATTAGTGGAACCCTTGATCCAATACAATGTTATTTTTGAATCAGTCCAGTAATAAATTTTGGATGAAACTTTACGGTCTATTATTTTTTTGACCGCATTCGTTAATCGAGACGCCAACAAAGCTCCGAGAAGTTCGAGCCGAGGCAGAGAAATTTTCTTTAGAGGAGTAACTCGACTCTTTGATGCTATTAGATTCACTTGAATTTCATTTCCATTTATTACTCGCAAATAGACGGCAGCACCATATGCCTTTTTGCTGGCATCACAGAAAGTGTGTATTTCAATCACAGTTGAATCTGTAATACAGGGAATAGTTAATCTTGGAATCTTTAATTGTGCCAAGTTTGGCAGCTCATTGCACCATTGAAGCCATTCCTTTTGAACATCAGGAGGTAATGGTTCATCCCACTGGATTTTCCGAAGCCACAATTCTTGTAACAGGCACTTAATTCTTACTGTAAATGGAGTCAATAATCCCAATGGGTCAAAGATTTTTCCAATGGCTTGTAAAATGAAACGTTTGGTGTCCTTTCGGTTTGATAAAATTTCCATCAAACCTTGGATGTCAAAGATTAAACAATCTTCTGTTGTGTCCCAAGCTAAGCCAAGTACCTTTGTGGAATTTGATGCCAGACTAATAGATTTCTGAGGAGATTGTACATCAAACTCTTCTTTCTTCCATTGTTCCATCAATTCACAATCATTAGTGATCCATTTCCTCAAGTTCATATTGGCTTCAGACATTATGGCTTTGGCTTCACGAGAAATTACAAGAACATCATTTAGATTGTCTCCACCAGTTAAAAGGTCGTCAACGTAGATACTTGTATCTAACAATCCCACAGTGACTGGATATTTATTTTTAAATCCTTTTAAATGTTTCTTGATGGTAGCTGACAACAGAAATGGGCTGGCATTTACTCCGAAAAGAACGCGTTTGAATCTGTAAATTTGGAGATTGCGTTTTCCATTTGCTTCTTCAAACCACAAGAAGCGCACTGCATCTCTGTCCTTTTCCGACAAGGAAACCTGCAGAAAGGCTTTCTCTACATCAGAGGAGATGGCAATTTTATTCAATCGAAATTGAATAAGTAAATCAAAGAGATTTGGGTTCAAATTAGGGCCAGTCCATAGACAATCATTCAGAGAAAGTTCATCGTTATCGTGTGAGCTGGCGTCAAACACTATTCTGATTTTAGTGGTAAGTCTATCTTCTTTGTAGACTGCTTGATGTGGTAAATAATATATGGGTTTGTCTACGACTTGAGCTTCATTTTCGTCAACCCGTTCGATTATTCCTTGCTTCAGATAGTCTTTCAAAGTATCATTATATTGAAGGCGTAACTCTGGATTTGTACAAAGTCTTTTTTGCAAACTCTGCAAACGTTTTTTTGCAACGATAAAATTATTGTTCAATTTTAAATCTTTCCAGTCCTTTTTCCAAGGTAATTCAACTTGGTAACGGCCATTTTGAAAGGTAGTTGTTTCTTCAAATATCTCCATAGCTTTATCACCTTCTGAAAGTTTGGGGTCTTCGTGTTTTATTCCAATAGATTCGAGCTCCCAAAATTGTTTCAAAGTATCATCTATCGTTTCGAAGTCTTTGACAAGACAACACAATACCTTATTAGAAGATTGGGTATTGTTTAGAGTACCAGTGGCTATCCAACCAAACACAGAATCACACATCAGAAGCTTATCATTAACATTAAATGTATTGTGCTTTAGAATTTTAAAAAATAATTCAGCACCAATCAGTCCATGTATTTTTCCTGGTTTGTAAAAGGTTGGGTCAGCAAGCTTAATAAAGTTAGGCAAAGTGATTGAAGAAATATCCAAACGAGAAGCTGGTGTTAAATCTGTAATTTTTGGAACAATAAAAAAATCTGCATTTTCTACAAAACTTTCTTCGGAATTTGAAATAACTGTATTTATCTTTGATTTTATATTGTAAGATAACCCATTTAATCCAGAAACAGGAGCATTAATTATTTTTCTTTTAATTCCCAGCATATCAGCGCATTCATTTGTTAAACAATTAATATTCGAGGCTGAGTCCAATATGCATCGTATTTTAATTTTCTTTTTAAATTTATCTTCAAGTAAAATATAAACCGTACTCAGCAAAACAGAATTGTTTTTCTCAGATGTATTACTCAAAGACTGAAAAGAAGAAACAGTCTCATTTTTATTTATTATATTATTCTTAGGCGCCGATGAATTCGCTTCCACTTGAGCAAAAGAAGTAACATCTGCATTTTCTTCGAATGTCAAACCATCAGCGCCGCCATCTTTGGCCACACTTTTTTCGCGATGAAGCATTGAATGATGGCGTTTAGAACACACTAAACAAGACATTTTAGAATAGCAAGAACTAAGTGTATGATTTTTATTAAGACAGTTAGTGCAAAGTTTTTTCTCTTTCACTATTTCAAATCTTTTGTTAACATCTAATTTTTGAAAATTAGGGCATTTATTCAAAGAATGATCACGATTACACAATGCACAACAATATTTCGATTTGGATTTATCGTTAGCGTTAATCATCAAAGATTTTGTTTTATTAGATGGGGGTGAAAACTTGTTTATGTTTTTCGGGAGAGGATTGCGATTTACGCTCTCAAGAATTGAGCTTCTTTTTTCTAAGAATGAAATTAATGTTTCGAATTCAGGAACTTGAGTTGATTTTAACGTATACTCAAATTGCTTTCTTGTTTCTTTATCGAGCTTTTGAAGCACGATGTTTACTAGTAAAACATCCGATAAAGAATTTTGTTCATAATTCAAAACTTTTAAAGCTCTTACATTTTTATTCAAACAGTCAACTAAGTTTCTTAATTCTTTAGATGATTCAAATTGCATTTTGTCATAATTAATAATGGCAAGAATATGAGTGTCGACCAAAAGTCGGCGATTCTCAAAACGCTCAGTCAGAGCTGCGAATAAAGATTCAAACGAATCATCTGACGTTTCTATTTGTTTTGCATCACCTTTTAATGATGCACGTAAATAAAATAATTTTTGAGTTTCATTTAAACATTCATTATTTGAAATAAGATGTTCGAATTGATTTTTAAAATTAGACCACTCTTCATACTTTCCAGTAAAAATAGGGAGTGGTATTTCAGGTAGTTTAACTTTCACTTTCGATTCAGAACATTCTGATGAAGAAGTATTCGAACAATTTGAATAATTTACGTTCTTAAATGAATCAATAAATAGTTTAAACTTTACCTCCAAATTTTCCAGTCTTGTTTCAATGTCTTCCAAGTCATTTTCGACATCTGGAATTTCACTGATGTTTGGTAAATCGTAGTATTGCTCACGAATATGATCAATGCGATTTTGGAGTGTTCCAACTTTTTTAGATTTAACTTCCAATTCACTCACTGATGTACCAGATAAATCCGTTTCAGAAAATTCTTTCACAAAACTTTCGAGTTTTGTTATGGAGGTTTTGATAGCTCCTTTTAATCGATTTAGTTTATCCATAATTCGTTGGTACGACTGCGGACTCGACGGTCCACTATGTTGGGTTTGTTATGGTTAAGAGATGTGTATAATAAGAGATGTAATAATTAATCACTCATACGACGGACCAGTGTCTTTTTAAATTATTTATTACAGACACAGACAAACATAATAAAGGATATGGGGATTAATTCCCGCTCGAGAAACATAACCGTTCTCCTCAATTTCCAAACTCCAACTCCTTTGTTCAAAACAATATCACGTGACGTGCGCGCATGCGCGAACAGCTACCATGGCCTAAAACATCTAAATAAAATCAATTACTTTCTAAATTACAGCCTTGGTCAAATGACGATGACAATACTAAGGTGGAATCCTTCTTCCTCTCAACATAATCAGGGGATAGTGGAATCTGCATATGCCCTCTCAACATGACGATTTTCATTTGGGTCACGTGTAGAATTTCTTAACTGGTCACTTTCATGAATTTCCCCCATCTGAAAATGATATCTCCTCAAAACAGGTCACCTTGATATCCCAGATTAACATCCAATTCCTTATTTTACTGGAAACAATGGCACATCCCGAAACTTTATTCTTACTGAGCACGCTTATATAATTATAAGTTTATAGACTCCAAAATAAATGTATAAATTAACTCACATTCCCTCAAAAATATTCCAATTTAAGAAAGCTTTTAATTACTTACTAAAACCACATTAATGAAATGAGAACTTTATTTTACGATACATAAAGATTATGTAAAAATAATTGGATGAGAGCGAATATTGAATTTATTTGCCTCTAATTCGGATTTGTAAATCTCTGAATAAACCTATTTTGGATATGATGTGAGGATATCTCAGCTTCTGTCTGTTCCGGGAAAGAAAGTAGATCAGATGAATCATTCTGCAGGCTGTATCTCTGTTTGTTTTGTAACCTCAAGCAATGTGAGTGGACATTCATCAAGAAGTAGGTATAATTTATCTACTTCTTCATTAATATGCTTTATAATCGAATCTTTTTATACCTGAAAACAAGAAATTTACAGCAAGAAACATTTAGTACTCTGTGCAAATTTTTATTATCATTCTTTTTCTGGTGAGAACATTTTTGGAGCATACTTTTAACACTTGGTAATTAACTTTTTCAGATGTGTTAATCTCTGGTGCAAATACTTTTAAATCGAAAAGGTTGTTCAGAAATGTATGCAAAATTTTACCAACAACTTGAAAAATAAAAATTTCGTTTCTTATAGCATCGGTGAACTTACTTCAACTTATCCTTCTCAAAGGGTGTAAAAAATTATGGCTAATTTCCATAATATATGTATTTAAGAAACAAATAAGAGTTTTGCTGATTTACTCATTTAAACCCTTGATTTACTCATTGAAAATTGTTAGAAATTCAAAATTCTTTTAATATCCGAAATCGATGCCAATACGTAATGGGCTACCTAAATCCCTAAGCTGCTGTAAGACATTTCAGTATTTACCGCATAAATTGCTTTTATGAAGCTTATATGGATAGTGGACCGTATTCACCGCCGCCTACCCTGTCTAGTGGTCGGAGTGCCTGACTGTGTATTGGGTGGTCCTGAGTTCAAATCCCGGCTCGTGTATGGGTGTACTTTATCTTTTTCTCTTCTGCCTTTGTCCTTTCCTTGTAAGGAATGTGTGTACTGCAGAAGCCAGACTCCACACCAAATTATGGTTCACTTGGAAAATTGGAGAAGCTCACCTCATTTTGCTAGCCTGGATGGCACAAGACAACAACAACAACCGTATTCATCAGTTGCAAGGGAAGAAACTCTGAAAATTTGGGAGACTGTTAAGAATCTACCCGTCAACAGCTTTAGGGGGTTAGGAATCCCATGACGTCATGACAAAAATCTCTGATATTTAAAGGAATTTGAAAATCTAATCTTTTAATACATAAAATATTTGTGTTTAAGTAAACGGTTGATTTTCCACTGTCCAACAGTGTCTAGGATCGAACTCAAGAACCTTTACTGTGTACAGTGTTAACCTACAATTCGACCACAATGATCCCGAATTCTATAGTTATTAGAAACATTTTATTTCTTATTCTGTATGAAAAAATTTTGAAATAATAATGGTAGAGATGTATTCCTCCTTCGCAATCCATAAATTTCTCTTAAAATTTCTTTTTTGTTTTGTAATTACTCATAGAGTACTTGTCTTAAGAAAAAAAAACAGTGATATTTCGTTTTTGAATGCGCTTTAAAATTTCCCTTCTGACGGATGGGGATTGTTTCTTTTCTGCCGTCTGGGGACGAGACTTTCCGCCCCAGAGTTGAGATGCAAGCCCCGAAATCCAGTAACAAACTACTTTCTTACTTTACCGAAATGATCTTTAAATCCCCAAAGAATTCAGAAATATTAGTTTCCGAGAGTTTCAGCAAAACATTTTCTTCGAAAATGTCTTCTGCATTTTTTTTATTTCAAACTGATTTCTTCAAGATGAAAATGGTTTACCTGAAAACAATGTGTGTTATCTGATAGAAATAAAAGAATTTTCCTTAAGTGAGATAGATAATTTATTTGAGCTTTATATATATATATATATATATATATATATATATATATATATATATATATATATATATATATATATATATATATATATATATATATATATATATATATATATATATATATATATATATATATATATATATATTATATATATATATATATATATATATATGTCCCTCATATTTGATGCAAGATTTCGGCAGTTGCTAATGTCAGCATATTATCATATTTTTCAGAAAATTTATTAATAATAGATTATTTTATCGACACGATAGCGATATACATAGCTGAGTAATTCAAGGCTATATAAAACCCTTCTTTTAAAATCTACTGTATCTTGTCTTTGCTATTATGAAGCCTGAAGATACTTAGTAAAATTAACAGATCATACGGAGGGAATTCAGAAAACTCTCAAGCACCCTCTCAGACAGAAAGGCGTGTATGCAGAATAACTGTGAGCCATCCATTCATGTCTTCTCTACATCAGCAGTTGCAAAAGATTAATTTTGAACGCTAGGCTTTTTACCGTGATAAATATTTTATCATTAGGTAATGTTTTATGTCTTACACAAAAAACTACAATATTTTAATCCGGTAAATATATTCTAAAAATTTATGTTACGAGAAAGTAATAGTATTTAGATAAATATTAACTGAGAACCCCAAAAATTAAAATGAAAAATGTAATGTTTCACTAAACATATTAAAAATTTTTTGACTATAAAGTTCATAACATTCAAATGAAATGATTTGAAAAAGGTGATTTATGGAATTTCTAGCTGTTGAAACAATATAGAGTTCCGTAGGCTAGTACTTCGGTATTGAATGTTTTAAAAAATATCGGTACAGATGATGGATAATATTTCATGTTAACCATTCTCATGCATTATATTTTAAGCGGGATCATCATTATTCTTTAATAACAATAATATTTCTCCTCAATTATCAAAATCAAAAAGAAAAACTGCTGACTTTTCTCTGCCGAAATATTGACGAGAACTACAGATTAAAATCTTCTTCACAAAAAATTATGTTTCATAAAGTGATAAGTGAATGTGTGTGTTTTTCTAAAACTGAAAACAATAAAAACTCTTCATGGTACCGAATATATATATTGAAGTTTCTGTTTTAAATATCTTAAAAAAGCAACATACATTCAATTAGTGTCAAAGATTATTTCAATTTCATCTCATTAAAAAATATAATTTCTTTCTCCATTCTTGTAAAATTAAAATATTTTGTCATTATTTAAAATTTTTGTTAGTATTAATTAATGTCTGATTTGAAATTCCAAAAATTTTAAAAATGAATGTAAATTGTTTATATTATTGTGTACAATGAAAGGATTGTAGATATTAACGAGTATGAAACAAAAAATAATAAATGGATTAAAATTCATGAATCTAAGAATAAAGTAAAAGTAAATTCAAATTTTTTTCAAGTTATAATTAGCTTTTGAAGATTTGAATGTTCTTTATGAATTGTTGCTTAAGCTACCATAACTGATTCTTACTTTTTACTTTATAAAAAGACTTGAAAAATAAGTTCTTAGTAAAACATCTGACATAGTTTTTTTTTTTTTCGGTAGCCATCGAAAAGAGGATTAATGTTAAGTATTGTGAATTAATTCCCGCACTTCCGGTAACAGTGAATAAAATTTATAACAAGGAAAGAATCTTTTTATTGGCAAAACACAGTAAAAATACAAGTATTCTATTGTGACCATTAGTAAAGTACAAAACTGACCCCATTAGCACTTAAGATCTGTCATAAGTGAAACATGTTTTATAAGTCAAAGTTTGTTATAAATGGTTGTACTTGATTCATAATTTATGTATGTATATATATATATATATATATATATATATATATATATATATATATATATATATATATATATATATATAGGTATCGTTGTCCACATTTTCAAAAAATCCAAATAAAATTATAAATACTATCGCAATAAATATCAAATAAAACAAATATGTTCACATGGTTAAGATTAAAGACCAAACCTGCTTTAAAAAACATCATTTTACAAAAAGAACTTCTTTAATAGCCCCTTATGTAGTTTATTTTAAACTGAATACGTCCATAAGCCTACCTTTAAATCCTTGTACTTTTGCGACATACAGGAGAGAGCGAAATGAGGCGATAAAAAGTATATAGCTAAAACAGCGCTGCTGCAGCAATGCAACTTATTTACTGTTCTGTGAAATAGGGACCAGCGTAATTTTCTCGTTCACGACTAGTAGCCCTCGGACCACCACTTTGGAGCGCGACCTCTCGTTTAAATCCTTCTATAGCTTGATATATCAATTTCATTAAACCCTTCAAGCAATGGAATAATTAAAATGTGTCCTTCAGTTTTACAGTTCCTTCGTTCGATTCCACTTTTGGACTTGCATATTTACAGTGGTTTGGAATCCACTTTAAGCTTTGGTGTACAAAAAGTGACTTTAGAGTGATGAAACACTAACTGAAGCATGACCAAAAATAGGACAAGAACAAAGGAATACCTGGAGAAAATAATACCGGGAAAAGAATTTATATCCAAAATTTGCTGATAGGGAAAATGTGGCGTTTTTTTTATCATCTCATCAGAAATTTTTAGATAAATCTAACGTTACTACTTTAAATGCAATGTTAATGCACTTGTTAATGTATTCTGCAAAGACTTCAGTGGTTTGAGTTATGAAAATCAACAAAAGCAGTACTTCAATAATAGTAATGAAGAATGGTAATATTAAACGTATCTTTAAGTTATTGAATGTCATTTAAGTTTCTTTTGCTTACTTCTCTTTAGAAATCTAGCAAAAAATCAAAACAAAAAATTATAACTGTGTTTTTGTTACAATTAGGTATTTTCACTTCGAGAAGAAGAGAACTGAAGACGGAAAACGTGGAGATTGTTTTCTATCGATTCCAGCAGACTTTTTGAGACCTACGAAAATTGAATGCAGTAATAGAAATGTTTTTACCACAAGTCTATATTCACGTGCAATTATAATTTCTTTTCCTCTTCATTTCAATATGCAAACGATTAATACAATATTTTAGGGATTACTGAGTACATTTCACAAGATGAATGTTTATTTGCAATTTTCCTCTAGAAAGTAAGTAGAGAATTTCGTCAGCAGGGATCCAATGACGTCATATTCAATTATCGAACTATTAACAGTGCACAGATGATCATTTTCTGAGACAACAATACACAAGAAGTTGCTTAGCTACTGTTTTAAAGAGCTTTAAATGGAAAATCTTACGAGATCTCTACTGCTTATATAATATAAAATAGATACCACACGATTATGATCAAGAGTTTATATTTGTGTTGAAGATTCTTGTAAAGATTATATGTTACTTAAACATCAAAAACTCCGCGGGGAAATAATTCCCTCTCCATTATTACTCACAATTCTCAGATTTACACATACAAAAGTCAACTTGTAGCTCATTAAATTTTTCAGCGTCATTTCTTGGTTGTATAGTATAGATCAATATATTGTATAGTATCATTGTAAAATTCTACTTTTTATCAACACTACTCTAACAGAACCATTCGTCTTCTTCTATTAACACAACAGCCTAAATTTAGGTCGAGGCCTTCCTCAGAAGTTTCATTCATTCCATTCGTTTCACCCGTTCACTCCAAAGTTGCTAACTCTTAGGATATTAAAGTTTTCCTTAATGCTGTCTGCCTGACTTAATTTAGACCTAACTCTGATTCCTATCGGTTTGTATTTGAAGATCTTGAATGTCATGGTGAAGGGATTCGTTAACTACTAGTGAGCATCTGGCCATAGTGACCTGGTTGGTTAGAGTATCGTTCTCACTATCAGAAGAGTTCAAATTCCGCCTTGGTCGCTAAAGGTGGCTGGGACACCTTAAAATATCGAGATCGCTCCAAGGGAAATGTTACTCCCGGAGATGGCACTGGAGATCTTTTGCCCTGCTATGAAAACCTCAAAAACTTCGCTCAGCTGCTTCTATTTAACTGGTGGAACCTAATTTAGACTAAGTACAGGAAAGCCTGCTGGGGCAACAACAATAACTGCTACATTATAAAGAAAATTAGATGACATTACAAGTTTTGTTATTCCACAATTTATGAAACTGCACTGAGAGAGATTAAATAATTAATCCCAATTGAGCTCTGATAAATTTGAATAGTAATTTGTGTATTATCCAAAAAGTAATAAGTAATTTTCAACAAATGCCTGCTCCGCTTTTTTCCAAATTTAAAGACACGGGATTTTTCTCTGAAGTGTTATTGAAAGGAATACAGTTTCTTGAACTTATGAATTCCAAAGGACCGCAAATCAAAAACTGTAATGAAAATTCTTGATGGCATTTTATGTTGAGATTAAAAAATATTTTAGATGGAACAAAACATTTGGTCCACCAAAATGGTTATTATCTGGAATAGCTGATTTAAATGAATAAGTAATTAAATTCAATTAATTTAATTTTTATTAATTTACAATTTTTACTCGTCTTAGAGAAAACGTTTGAAAGGAAATTTGAATATATCTCTTTATTATAACTTTTAAAGTTAAAGTGAGTTACATCATTTAGCTTAATTTGCATCATATCTAAATTGATTCATATTTTCTCTAATGTTGTTACTTATGACACTTGAACAAGCCAAGCTCGCTATGCCGTTGGCTGTGGGAATTTCAGTCAGCAGAGTGCGGCTTTCGTTTGACCAGAGCACCACGAAAGTAAAATTACGTCTTCGCTCTAAGCTTCCTCCGATAAAAGACAACACCAGCGTATCCAATCCTTCAATTTTGACATTGATCTGGAGGTGGAGAAAATTTTCTCCAGACCATTGCATCCATGGTAACTGCTCAATGACCGACCACAGGACTTTCGATTCCACGGATTTAAGGAGAACGTATATCGCATGTACTCGGTGGGTCTTAGTGGCATTGAGAATCGAACCCCAGTTTTTCGGATGGAAGGCCAATGCCCTAATCACTAGGCTACCCCGGCCTTTTATGCTTTCATATTTTCTTTCACTTTTTAGCTGAATGTTAAATGATGTAGTAAATGAAATCATGCACATATTTGTATTGAAGTCTTATTTACATGCCATTTGTGGTCTATTTTCGACGTATTAAACTTTACTGTCTCTATATTAGTTTATGTGGAAAAAGATTAAAAAATATATATATATATAACGAGGATAAAGTACAGTTGCATTTTTATCGAAGTAAATAAAAATGAATGAGAAATCTAATTAAATATATACTACTTTTCAACACGTGAAATGAAAGTTAGGAATGAAATTTATCATGTCAAATTTTTATTTTTAGCTTTTATGTGACAAGAATAGCATAGAAGCTGGAAATTAAATTCTAAATAACAATAATCTATTTTTATAAATAATTAAATAATATAATTACCTATAACAATAGAAAAAATAAGAAAAAGAAGAATGGAAAGAAAAAATGATGATTTCGCATTCTACTTCTTAGCTTCACAATGTTTTCTGTCGTGCTTTTACAAAAATACTTTATAATTTTTGTTTGGTTTATTTTTTAATGTTTGTTATTAATTTCTTTCCTTTATCAATTATTTATACGCTGAAGTTGCTACAATGCTCTTTATGCTTTAATATTCTGCATTTACTTTAAGATGCATTTCTCATATTTCATAAAATATTGGCATGTTTTTCAATACAAAAAATTGCAGATGTAGAGATTATAATAAAAATACTCGATATGACCTTTGACATAATTAAAGATATGTATAATTTGACTTTGTAGACTGAATTATTATCATATACTTGGCAAAAACGCGTATATCTCTATACAGCAAGATTTTGAGTTCTTCGAAACATTTGAGGTAAAGTTGAAAAGGCACAGTTGCCTTATAATCCAACATGCCAAATTTTGATTTTGTTGATTTTTTTGCAGATTTTCTTATTTATCTGACAACCTGGTTTTTGTAACGTCATACAGATGGAGATCCAAGAGAGCTATGTAGAAAAATGAATTTCTCATAGTATTTACGTCATCACGAGACGTCACAATACGTCATCTTGGTAACATTTCTTCGTCGCAAAAAAAATTCAGAATTGGCATGCTGGATTGGGCATGCGCAGCTATGCCATTTAAAATATAATTTGTTTGCTATAGATCCGATTATTTAGCACTAATTCTTTACCATTGTAAATTTTTAACACATTCCAGAGTTTGTGTAATCCTGAAAAAATTGTCAAATTTTCCTTCAGATACTTAAACTACATATTTGAATAAAAAAAAACCATTTTTTTTTAAAATTTTTCCGCTTTAACTTAAATTAGTTTGGTAACCCATTTAAACAGCAATAGATTTATAATTTAATCAATATTCAATAATCTGTAAACCTTCATAAAAACAAGAATTTAGAATTTGTTAATTTTTCATTATATTTTTAAGCAACGATAATTAAAGCTTTTTTTTTTCGTGAATTACAACATTTCAGCTTGTGTTTTAATCGGAAGAATCTAAAAGGAACATCCATTAGTCCCCGATTCCGATGCAACTGAAATCGATATGAAACATGGATTTTCTGACATGTTGTTGTGTGAGTCAATTAATCGATTTCTGGTTTCGATTAAGTGTAGAAAAGTGTTTCTCCGATACGAACTGCATTTATCTTTTAACTGAGAAAAAAATCTCTTCTTGCTGGGGTAGACGAAAGAATTTTCCCGCCAAATATTCTTCGAATACAATAATTTCAAAATCAATTATTACGAAATCTGAAATTAATAATTGAATAAAACTAAAAGTCAGTCCTCATTATAATAGCAGTCTGAGTGATTAGTTTTAACCATGAAAATGACAGATTTCAGATATTTGTTGATTTTTATTAATTTCATTTTCAACTTTCGTAACGAGTGGATTTTAATAGTATAATTTTCTAGAAATTCTTTTTCTTAGAAATTTGATTTATGGTAACGTAAAATCATTTTGTGATTTTTTTCAATTATATCTATAATAAATCTTATAATTAGTATTTGTTCAGCGAAGGAAATAAAACATTCTTTTCAGAGTAACAAACAATTGTAGAAATATAAAATGCAATGCGCTGATAAAATGCGAAAATATGAATATAAAGTAAATTATTGTTTTGAATGAATGATTATTTTAAATCATTAATATAACTTCATGCATTTATTTTCTTTAAAATTATTTGAATGTGATTTTATTTATAAAAGGAAAAGATACACAATTTGCTCTTTGTATGTATTTAGTTTTAAAATCATATTTCTCAACCTAAGTGATTGTCTGGATTCATTATTCCTAAATAAATAAATATTTAAAATAAGAAGTAATTATCATTAACTGTATACTTTAATATTTTTAATTTCATTTTATATTTTCAAAGCACTAAATATTCTTTGCATATTTCATGTGCATAATTGGATACATGCGCTCTGAAAAGTCAGTAAAATCTCAAATATTTATCAAACCATTTTAATATTGTTACTATGAGCTTAAACGCATTTGTTATATGCAATTGTGCATATTAAGCAACAGTGAAAACTTTGAATTCAATAAAGATATTTTTCTGTTTATGAAAAATGATTAAAAAATTATAATCAGCGATTCCCTCTCATATCACAATTGAAAATGTCAGTATTAATTTGTAAAGTGGACTTACTGAAATGTTAATTAAAGAAAATATGATTAATTATAAATATATCTTTAGCTATTAACACGTGATGAAAAAATATATACAACTTTGAAATGTTTTCTTTCGTGATGACTTTCAAAGTGTCAAATTTCTTGAATGAGATTTAAAACTGAATCAGTCTAATTTTGAAACAGTTGTTGTTATTCTTTAACAAAATTAAGTCTTAATCTACCTTATTTCCAAACAATAATGAATCAATAACCATCATAAAGATATTAAGTGCTTACTTAATCCAATAAGCCAAATAGATACTAAGGAAAATGTCTTAAATGTCAAATTCAAAAGAGAATTAAGTTAAATTTTACTAATTTCGAAACAAGTAAAGTTAATCTTACGAAATCCTTTCTGAATGTTGAATCTATTTAATTCCTTTCATTTTGATAACAAATCAATATTAAAATAATTACAATAAAATTATTAGACATAATAATTTATAATAATAATAATTAATAATTTTAGACATGATAATATTAGACATAAAATAGATGTATAAAAATAATTAAATCATTTTTGATGGAAGTGTACTAATAACTCTGTAAAAATAAATTTCGTAATAAACTAAAAAACTTTTTGAATATCATTAAAGGATCATTAATCACTAAAAGAAATAAGGACGACAACATTGTAGAAGTGAAACAATTTTATTTTACTCAACAATTTAAACTGCAGTTTATTTGCAAAGGAAAAAATCCAAGCACTTTCTTAGACAAAATTATATAAATGATTGTTTAAATTACTTCACTTTACACAGAACACCATGCAACTAAACTTCTATAATATTATGTTTAAAAAATGTAATATATGTTCTCATTAATAGCAAAAATAAAAAAAACTTTTACACTATCACATAATCTTTGTAGGACTCCTGTAACAGCACTTTTTTAATTAAAAATAGGAGATAACTAGTTAAATTTATCAGAATGAATAACATAACATAAAGTAAATGATATAGGTATTTGTTAATAGCAATTGAATATTAATGTGCTTTAAAAATAATTAAGTGTACATTTAAAAAAATATTTGAATAACATGTACCTCGCAAGTGAATTTATATTACTCAAAACTCTAATTATTAATTAGCGATGAATTAATATTCTTATATTTATTATCCTACTTTGTTGTCTAACGTTGTGTAAAGACTTTTCAGAATTATATAAGAAAATAATTTCTTGTTGTGTTAAGAAGGTGTATAGTTATTTTTTTTAATTTTTTAAACAAATTAATTATTTTTATGCTCCATGTATCTACGTCATGCACACAAATTGCCCAAAGCACTAGACGAGCGGTGTGTTTTTACGAAATCGAATAAGTACTTACACCGATAAATAAAATTACAAGGTAAACACACAAGAAAGTTCTTATGGTTTATAATGACTCAAAATCACATGATCTGCAGAAAGTATAGCCTCTTGTTAATCTTCGCAGTAATGTCTATCGGCATCCAGCACCTTCTGCCAACGTGAGTTGTCAAGAGAGTGGAAGAGGTAACCTGATGGTGCAAGGTTAATTAAATAAGGAAGATGGCGCAAAATCTCCCAACCAAATCACTGTATGATTTTTCTGGCCACCAGCGCGGCCTCGCGTTATCGCCAAGAACAGTACGCCCTTGCGAGTAAGCAGTGCTGGCTCCTTCTGTTGCAATGCATGTTGCACACGTACCAAATGATGCGAGTACAGGTCCGCAGTGACCGCTTGGCCCGTTGGTAGCAGCTGATAGTAAAACACTTGACAACTAGTCTACCAAACATTACCTTCGTCACAATGTCTAGCCTTACGTTCATTCACAGCACTATCCCCAAACACTTGATTTCTTTGTCTCCACTGCTGTTCAAGCTACGATTGATGAATGTGCATGGTGGACCTGCTTTTATAACGACTGATATTCTAACTCTAGACTGACCAGTGTTTCAACCACGTATACACTAATTTGTATACTTATTCTCACATCATTAAATGGCAACGCGAAAACGGCAAGAGCTTTCTTGTTTACCTTATAAAAGAGCCCGGGCGCTCCATGGCTGAGTGGTCTAAAGCATCACCGCTAATCACTTGAAAGCGTAGGAGTGTGGGTTCGATTCCCACAGTGGCCCTGGTTGTTTTCTTCGTTATTCTTCTGTGGTTGTACACCTGTCATTGTGCTATTTGTCCTATTATCGACGAAGACTTACAAGCGGATCTCAAGAATCAAGCATACAAGTCTGAATATATGTAATGTAATAAATAAATAAAATAAATAAAAGAGCCCTAGCTTACATCTCAGTAGAAACCAGAAAAATGTATTCAAATGCATGTTCTTGACTACGAAAACCAAAAATAGGATTTAAATAAAGTAAGAAAGCTTTCAAATTCTGTTATCATGATTTTTAGAAAAGAATACGGGTATATTTAAAAGTGTCATAAAAACGGGATTTACCTGATTCCAGCTTAACATTAGACATCAGTCAAAGAAAATTGAATTTCATACTACGGTAGCAAATGTTTAATACATCTCGTGACTGTTTTTTGATGTAAAACATGCAACCGTATAATCAGCTACAAAACATTTCTTTTGCCAACAAGATGAAATTCTAAACTAAATCTTTAACAGAACAATTCTAAAAAGTGATATCAAGTTGATCTTTAAAGCATGTATTCCAATTGGGTGGATTCCGTTAAGGTTAAGACTGCTTAAGGATTGACGAGGATGCTTCATTGAATTCATTTGAAAAGTTATTGGAGACAATTGTTGTCTATTGAACATCAAGATTCGATATGAAATGTACAATCATCGGTTTTATCACGTGGAGAAAACTATGAACCCTTCATCAATTCGGGAAAGATTGCATTACAAGCGAAGTGTGATCTATTTATTAATAGGAACCAATCTGGTGAATTGACGCAGCTGTATATTACTTAGCATTTCAATTTATCAGCCCAATAATGTGTGATCAGTTCGAAAATATGAGATTGAGTATTATTCTTATCTAGTGAAAATATGAGAATTATTCTTATTCTGGCAAAAATATGCGATTGATTCTTGTTCTGTTCGGGCGAAAATACGAGAATTATTCTTATTCTGGCAAAAATATGCGATTGATTATTATTCTGTTCTGGCGAAAATATGAGATTGAGATCATAAAGACATACATTGGTTGCAGAATAATTTAAGATAAAATATTTGAAAAATTATGTAATAAATTACTCTGCAGTAAATTTCTTTTAATTCATAGCAATGGCGGATCTTATGCACTTGTATTAAGAGGAAAGTTCTTAAAACTGAAACGGCTTAATATCAGAGATCCATCAGAAAAACATGAGCAGACATCATGTTTCCCTGACAGAAATCTGATTGAGCATATTTAGCACACATCGCTGCAAGATTAAGTATCCCTGGGTGTTTTAGAAGTGGAATACTAATCAACTTAATTATGAACCTGGTTATCTCTTTCCGAAAGCGATTATATGGCCAAACTAGCATCCAAAGTGTAATTGATTTGGTTTTTGATTCAACAGTTCGAGTGTAAGATTTCCACCTTCAGTTTGGATTCTTAGTGGCTTGAGATCCTAAAAACTTAAGTAGCAATTGCTGGCAAAAAGCAAATGTCAAACAATAAACAAATCAGTAGAAAGCAATGGTGTATATTAACTGATGCACTATTTCCTGAGACCAAGTAGTTAAAATGTCTTCAGTTTTTCTAAAGGATTATATTCTATACCTCTGTATTGAACACCATTTTGAAGTTCTAAAAGCTTGACTAAACACGCAACTTATAAAATAATACCTTAATTGAAAATAAAATCAAATTTGAGATTTAGATCGATTTTGATTCAACTAAAACTGTCAAGAGAGTTTATATTATTTGTTTAAGTTCACGCATGGAATTCAAAAAATACAAGAATGCTATAAAAGTTTCGAGAGATGGATATTATATTTTCTACATTAATACACTGCTGGCCAGAGTAAATGCAACACTCTGAAGGAAGCATAAAAATAACATGAAATTTACAACACTCATCAGAAGAAGTGAGCTATGCAAATGATTAGAATTTCAGCGCAGAGATGCATATCACGCGCGCTTAAGACGCTAGTTCAAAGCGATATTTAAGGCTTAGAGATTTTGACGATTTCAAGTACAGCAATTATGATTTTCTCGTGGTTTTTCAAAAAAAAAAAAAAAAAAAAAAAAAAAAAAAAACGATTCATTATGCCTTGTAGAAAATGGCAATCATTTTTTGATCAAGTATTCGAGTTCGACATTGGAAGGATAGTAGCCTACCGAGATTGGGAATTATCTTTCAGGGAAATCGGTAGTCGTTTTGGACGTAACCAAACAACTGAAATGCAGATATGTGATCGTCCGATACAGGAGGGTGCGACAAACCGACGCGTTTGATCGCATCAACTTCAGTGCACCATTTTACGTGATGAAAGACAAATTGTACACTTGGCAGTGACGGATCGCTCAGCCACATCACTAACCATAGTGATCGTTCGCATTCTGTCTGTAACGTATCATCCACACATTCAGTCTGTAACGCATCATCCAGTGTCTGTGCGTACCATTCCTTGCCGTTACCACAAAATGGTCTGCCCGCAAGATGTCCATTGCTTAGTCTACCCGTGATGCAGAATCACAGACCTCTCTGCAGCAATGTTGCGATGAAAGAAGGATGAGAACGGCAGAATATAATGAAACTGTCTTTACTGCTGAGTCACGCTTCCGTTTGCAACACCACGATGGTCGCATTCGAGTCTAAAGACACCGTGGAGAGAGGATACTGAAGAGGTGCATTATGTAGAGCCACACTGGTCCTCCACCGGGTATTGGATATCTCTCTCGCATTTTTCTAGTACGCATTGCCGGTACTTTAAACAGCCAGCGCTATATCTCCGAGGTCCGAGGTGTTGGAGTCTGTTGTTCATCTTCACCTTCAGGGCTTGCCCACTGCCATATTTCAGCAGGATAATGCGCGACCATGCATAGCATGCACTGTCCAAGAGTTTTTAGTCAATCGTCGGGATGAATTGCTTCCCTGGCCGTTTCGCTATCCGGAACTTTTGCTGATTGAAAACAAGAGGTCCATGGTTCCTCAACGATTGACTTAGATTATATCCCCAACTGCCACACCAGATCAACTTTGGCAACGTGTGGAAGTTGCTTCTTCTGCTTGTTCTTGTAAATTTTCTATTTCCAAGAACACATCCAAAGTCTGTTTGAGTTACTTCCGAGCCGTGTGGTAACAGATATCTCGAAAATGGTGACTACTCTGGCTACTGATTTGGCAGGAACCCAACTTCACAAAAGTCTATAAATTTAATCATTTGATACTTGGTCAAAATGCTATCTACAAATTAAATGTTGTTGTGATATGTCTTGCCTTTCTTTGTGTTGCAATTTTGGTAGGCTGCAGTGTAATCGCTATACTACTAAACAACCATTGTCTATTTTCATTAACTGTGTAATATTTAAACATACTTTGAATAGATTTTATATGTAACTTAATGAATTAATTGTATAATATATTTTGTGGCTTTTTCGAAATATTGGTTACATATTATTGCATTAACTAGAAGAACTTTGTGTCGTCTCAGGTTTTACGCTGCTGGTTTTACATTTATATAGTTATCTAATTAATATAGATTTGAGTACATGTGTATTATTTAAGAAGGGTTATTAAAGACCATTAGGAATAGTTGTAAGCAATGAATTAACATTAAATATACATTTTTCAATGTACGTATATTAACGAATAACACAGTCTCGATTATACTTAATTTCATTTTTTATTGAATGAAACTATGTAGTGTCTTACAAAACTGGTTAAAGCCAAATAGAATCATACATTAAGCAGTTTTCATGAGATTAATTTCTGTGATCAAAAGGGTTTATATGACTATTAATCGACTATTTTATTGAGATAGTCTATTGAGTACTGCCCGATATGCTTCAGATCATTGCTTATACTCTAAGAACAACTTCCTAAGGCTTTCTCAAGTTCTTCATCCAAGAATTCACTTACTCTTGAATGAAACACTTCAAAACTTCTGAATTTTGAAATAAAACCATTGATGATTAAACAATAAAATTGTAGAATCCGTAGAATGTATTTTATAATTTGTGAATTTACTTATAATTTTAATTTTTATATATTTATCTATCATATGAGATTAAAACAATTTAATTTATTATATTATTCCATTAATTACTTATAAAGCAAGAACACCTCCAGAATTCTAATTAAAAATGTGTCAATATTTATTTTAATGAAAAAAAACTATCTTAGAAGGAAACAATTAATGGTCACCTTTTTGAAATGCCATAACTTGCAGGCATTTTGATAATAGGTCTTTTCTAATTTATAGATGTTACAAAGTCTGTAACTATTATAATGCAAATTTTGTGTCATGTTTATGGTATTTTTAATGTCAGTTTTTGCAAATCAAAAGTTTTATATAAAGCAAGAAATAATTTCTAAATTATTAAATTAAATAGCCCCAATTGGGTTTTAGGGAACATATATATATATATATATATATATATATATATATATATATATATATATATATATATATATATATATATATATATATATATATATATATATATATATTTATATATATGTATATATATATATTTAGTATATATATATATATATTTATATATATATATATACGCTTAGAATAGTGGCAATCATTTTGTTACTTCATATCAAATTTTAAAATGCGTAATTAGTTTTGTTTCTTTTCAAACAAAATGTGTTTAGTATACTTTTATATCTTTTTAACTATTCTTAAGAAGGTTAATGGTGTATTAAACAGTAATTTAAATTCTGAAAACTTAACCATTTCCATCTTCAGAAGAATTTTTATCAAACAAACAAAAATTACATTATTAAAAACACTAATGTGTTTTATGAAATTCTTTATTATTTCATAAAATATCTTTAAAGTTTGGGTTGGTTTTGTGGGAAATATTCATAATTTAGGATGAAAGCTTAAAATTAGCAATAGGAAAGGATATAAAACTACAAAAATAAGATAAATTGAATGCTAAATTGCCATTTCAATTGAAGTGTAAGATATTCCTAAGCCTCTAAAACTTCCGAAAGTGTATTAAATAATATTTTTATAATTAAATGAAAATGAAAGTACTTAAGACGCGCGTATTGTATTTAAAATAAATAAATAAATATAATAAAAATAAATTAATTAAAAACACTAGAAAATTTATATATTTCTAAATGATATATGCAATTAAAATAAACATTTAAAAGAATAGATGTTGCAAAGTCTGTCATGGTTAAATATTCAATGATAGAAGCTTAAATTTGAGAATATATGATAATTTTAACATGAACTTTAACTTTAAATATTCCTTCTGCAATTTTGCTAAAAACAAGTACATTTACTCAGTAAAAATTTAAACAAAAATTCTTTAATAACTATCTAAATTAAAAGAAATTTTGTCATATGATTTTAAATTTTGAGGTCAGAATAAAATGTTCAGGGTAATCTTATTTAAAAGCTTTTGAGACAATGTAACTTTAAATCTTAATCATAGTCCTGCCGCTGGCAGCCGAATGGTTAGCGCTCTTGCCTTCGGTTCAACAGTTTGTGGGTTCGAATCCACCTTGGGCATGGATGTTTGTAGTGGTTCTGAATCCACTTTAAACCGTAGGTCCCGGTCTAATTAGCCCTCGTGTGCAAAAAATGACCGTTGAGCGACAAACAAACAAACACAGTCCTGCCAATTATAGTAGTAATTACGATTGAAAGTATATTATTAGTGTCAAAATTTTGCAGACAGTTGCTTAGATACTGACAAATTCTATTAAATAAGTCAGCTTTTTGGTAAGGTACCAAAAAAACTGTCTCATCCTGATCATACAAGTTGTGGTTTTCACTTAGGATTATTGTGTAAGTTAGTTGATGTTTAACTTTTTTCAGAAGGCATTTTTTAAATAAATAACATTTATTGCAAACAACATAGCTTACATAGAAACAAGGAAATTTAGGAGGACTGAAACAGCGCGTCCTCTTAGCATGAGATTTAGAGAGCAAGTGTTCTGTGTTCGGTTCAGATCTCCCTGAGAGATTGTATAAACCACGCCTGCAAAGCGTGCTCATTGGTTGGGAACGTTTCATGAAATTAATACCATTGGCACAGAAATTTCGTAAATACGTTTTCTAATATACTTCTCAATTTTCAGTTTCACTTCGCGAGTTCAAGTCTTTTGTAAAAGGTCTAAAGTTTCTCAGAAAAGATGTGATGAGGCACCTTAGAGAAGTCGTGACGAGTCACCACAAACTATCCCCCCCCCAGGGATTGAACCGAACGATACAGAATATGTGTTAAGAAGACCAGTGAGAGTAAATGGAGAAATTATAATTTGAGAAAAGCAAAATGTGTATAAATATACATAAATTTGTTATAAAATGTAGAGAACATAAGTAAAATTTCCACAATGCCATAATTATAATAAATTTGAAGATTACATATGACGAGAATAATATAGATAAAATTATTAAATACAAAATACAATACTTGAGACTATATACCATTGGTCACTATGCCGTAAAATGTATATCAAAATTGTGCATGATGAATAATATGTTGTGAAAATTATTAAGTACTTACTATAATATATCATTGATCATTATTCAAAAAAATATAATATTTCACAATTATGCATAATGAATAGTGTATTCGAATTTAAATGCATAATACAGTATTTAATATGTTATATTATAATTCACACAAGGTGTGTGTACAGTAAAATAATACATGATTATATTAATTATTTATTACATTTAAGAATATGCAGTCTATAAGGAAAATGCACTCTTCTACCACTTTTAGTCGTGATAGGTTGCTTGATATTCTCTGATTATTCACATTTGAACCACTGTCATCTTATTTGGTTTCATTTAAAATGTATGCTGGTTTAACTCGATCTAAGGAAACTGTTGTTGAGCGATTTTTCAACTGGAGGGTGATTGTTTTTGATGATCGTTGATGTACCTTGTATGACCCGGTGTATGCCGGGCTTAAAGAAGGTTGTTGATGGTCAGTGCGCCTTAAAATATGAGTGTAATGTTGTAAGTCTGGATGCTCAAAAATGGGATTTTGTCGGTGCCGACAAACACTGATAGGATTGAACTTGTCCATCGGTTCCCTCAGATCTGTTGATTCAGTATGTTTTGTTTAAGGATTGTTTGCTGTCGAATTCATTGAATATATCCTCTGGCAAAACAAGAGATTTTTCGTAGACAAGTTCAGCACTAGTTGACTGTAAATCATTCTTAAAGGCAGTTCTAATACCCACTAAAATGATGGGTAATGTGTTTGTCCATCTAGGATTTTCATGGGCCTCTAAGGAACTTTTCCAAAGGTGGTGAAACCTTTCGATGATACCGTTTGTTATCGGTTGATATGCTGTAGTGAGTATACGATTGGTACCAGTTAAAATTAGTAATTCATGGAAAAAAACAGATACTAGTTGTACCTACCTTGGTCAGTAGTGATTTCGGAAGGACATCCAAATCTCGACATCCACACATGGAAATGAACTTTACATTCGGTTGAAGCTTTGCATCAGGTACAGTAACAGCTTCTGGCCATCTGGTGGAACGATCGATAGTTGTGAGACAATATACAATGCCATGACTTGGAGGTAGTAGTCCTATTAGGTCAAGATGAATTTGCGAAAATCGAGAATCTGGTGAAGCAAATGTATAGAGTTTCTGTATATTTATAAATTTTAGAACGTTGACAGGGTTCACAATATCTTACTTGCTCTGATATGTATTTATACATGTTGGGCCAAACGTTTCGTGAACTAATCAACTTTTTTTATGCGGATATTCCCGGATGAGAAAGTCAGTGTAGTTGATTAAGAATGATTTGGCGATATATTTTTGGAACAAATGGTCGAGGTTTACCTGTCGACATATCACAATATAAATGCACTTTTAAAATAGGAATAAATGCTTTCTCAATTTAAAAGCAGATGGATTTTGAAGAAGTGATTTTAATTCTAGATCATTCTCTTGTGCGAGAATAAATTCGTCAAAATTTAAAGGAATACAAGAGATATTGAGTATTTCTATGCGGGATAGTGTATCTGCCACTTGATTGTCTGTGCCATTGGTGTGACGAATATCAGTTGAAAACTGTGAAATATAGTCTAGATGTCTTAGCTGACGTGGGGAACATTTATCGGATTTCTGTTTGAAGGCGTAAATAAGTGGCTTTTTATCTGCATAGATTGTAAAGTCGCGACCTTCAAGTAAATGTCGAAATTTTTTTATTGCTGTGTAAATTGCCAATAATTCGCAATCATAGGTAGACCAATTTTTTATTTTTATTTTTACTGAGTTTCATTGACATAAAAGCGATTGGTTCTCATGAATTATTGTTTAACTGCATGACAGTGCCACCAAGTGCAACCTCACTAGCATCAACATGAACACATATTTTCGCTCTTGAAATTGGATGTGTAAGCAAAGTTGCTTTTGAAAGAGCGTTTTTGGCCTCAGAAAATGCACGTCCTGTTATTTCATTCCATTAAAGATTTTATTAGTGTAGAATGTTTAGATTTTTTATATTTTTAATACCTTCCAGAAATGCTTTTAATTGAGCTAAAATGTCTCTCGCTTTACGTATAAAATGTCTATAAAAATTAATTAAACCTAGAAAACGCCTCAGTTGAGTAATTGCAGTTGGTTTTGGAAATTTTAAAATGCAATCTACGCGGTGGGAAAGAGGTTCATTACCGATTTCAGAAACTTTAAATCCCAAAAATTCTTTTGTAGAAATGTCAAAAATGCATTCAGCAGTTTTTAAGTCAATCCATAATGATCTAAACGTTGAAATAAAATTTTTAAATGTTCTAAGTGTTCTTCAGGTGAGTGGGAAGCAACTAAAATATCATCCACAAAGGCACAGACAAAGGGCAGATTACGAGTCACTTCATCTATAAATCTCTGAAATGTTGATGCAGCATTACAAAGTCCAAATTGCATTCTAGTACTTTCATATAATCTGAATGGGGTAATTATTGCGGTTTTATGTAAGTCATCAGGATTTATAGGAATTTGATGATAAGCTTTCACTAAATCTAGGCGTGAATAAATTTTCGTTCCATTTAACTCAGAAGTAAAATCAAGAATAATTGGAATACTGTAATTATCTTTAATTGTTTGAGCATTGAGGCTTTTAAAATCTCCACAAGGGCTCCATTCAGTAGAATCTTTTTAGGGACCATATGTAAAGGTGATGCGTAGTTACTCTTCGAAGGACGCATGGGACCGAGATCAATCATGCTTTGAAATTCCTCTCGAGCAACACGCAATCTGTCCGGCGCGAGTCATCGGGCTTTCGCATAAACAGGAGGACGGTTGGCTGAATGTAATGTATGATGGAGTGTTTTATTTCTCTGTCTTTCACCCAAGGAGATCTATCTCAATATGATGGAACGGCACTACAGCAGGTGTTATAGGCATGAGATTTAATGGTGGCTTTTGTCTAACAGATTACACTGGCATTCCCGGCAGTGCGTAACATGTCATCGCACACTTCAATAAAGACATGGTCAATAAAATCGCTTCCTTATGCGATCGTATGGTTTGAGACGTTCTAAATGGTGAGCCAAAGGTACATCATGGAATTGCTGCAGAATGTCTTGACATAGATGCTTAGGAATTACAGGAAGCCCCTTTTTACAAGATGGATAAAAATTCTTTTTACAGATTGGAAACCTCCCTTCATTGATTCGGTGCTCGGTCCAAGAGAACGTATTAGTTCGACAAATCTTGGATCTTTTCTTTGTTCATCAGCGATGTTGCCAACACATGTAGTAGCTATGATGCCCAAAGATACAATTGTCATCTTTTGCTGGACTTCGAGATAAACTGTCGGAATCCTTGAGATTTTTTCCACTTTTATAGATGATCTAAATATCGTATTCTTGTAGCCCATCGTGCAAGTCCTCCAGAAGGATCCTTTTGGACTGGTTAGTCAGCGCAAAGAATGATGATCTGTCATGATGGTAAAGTGTTTTCAAGAGAGATAGGGTCTAAATTTGTGAATACCCATATGGTAACAATATACTCGTTTTCAGTCGTAGAATAATTTTTCTCAGATTTTTTTAGAGTCCGTGAAGCATAAACTATGACTCTATCTTTTCCGTGTTGTCTCTGCACCAGGACTGCTCCAATACCATATCCGCTTTGGTCTGTATGCAATTCGGTTGTGGCATTTTCTCCGTAAATTCCAAATATTGGGTTTGATATCAGTGCTCCTTTAATCAGTTGAAAGCATCGGCCTGCTCACGACCCCAACAAAATTTAGATTACCCTTTCAGCAAGATGTGGAAAGGCTTCGCTTGATGATAAAAACCTTTGATGAAACGTCGGTAATAAGAACAGAGTCCTAGAAAACTTCTGATATCGTTTACATTTTTGGGAGTCGGAAAACATTTCATATCTTTCACTTTTTCCAGCTCCGGTTGAATACTTTCTTCCGATACTAAGTATCCTATAATCTTAATTTGTTGAGCTCACAATTTTTGGCAATTTTTGGGTTCAGAACAAGGCTATTTTATTGTACAATTAAGTACGACATTCAGGCGCTTCAGATGGTCGTCAAAGTTCTCAGAGAACTAGACAATGTCGTTGAGATAGCAGAGACAAATGGTCCATTTGAGGTGCCGTAGTAGATTGTCCATCATTTTTTGAAAGATGCAGTACATTAATCAGACCGAAGAGCGTTACCTTGAACTCGTAAAGTCCCTCTAGTGGGATAAAAGACGTATTTTAACGGTCTGTTTCATCCACCTCAATTTGCCAATATCCAGAATAAACATCTATGGATGAAAAGAACTTGGCTCCTTTTAAAGTGTCTAAGGTGTCAATACGTAGGAGCGGGTAAGCGTCTTTTTTCGTAATTTTGCTCAGACGGTGATAGTCTATGCAAAACCGCCAACTGCCATTATTTTTCCTCACAAGCACAACTGGTGATGACCATTGGCTCTCTGATGGTTGAATAATGCCTCTATCTAGCATCTTTTCTACTTCTTGTATAATTCGGCGTTCAGCTGGGGAAACTCTGTTTGCCCATTGGCTAATCGGTAAGTGGTCACCAGTAGTAATCCGAGGCTTAACATTCACTTTTTCTCCGGTTTTCTTCGATTGATTAAAAACTTCAGAAAATTTATACAATAATTTAAGTAATTGCCGTTTTCGTTTAACTGTGAGGTCAGGAGACAACATTTTGTAATAATCGACCGCAGATGGACTAACTTTCGCCTCGGAGGACGAGCAGCTTCGCGTATACCGTTCACATACTTTTCTCCAGGGCCTCCATGTATCTTGCACGCATACCTTTTGGAATAAATTGGCTTCTGCTTTACAATGCATATCTAGACTCTACTATCATGAAATGTTAGTATTGTTGAGGGAACAAACACTTCTTTACCTAGCAATAGCAGCATACTTCCTTCCACTATCCAGAAAGTTCCAGCCAAGTATAATATCGTGACTGCATTACGGCATAACTATAAATTCAAATGGGCGTATCAGACCACTAATGTTTAATCGGACGATGAATTTTCCCTTTAGTCGTACGTGACTGATATCGGCTACTTTGAGAATTACGCTTTCGTCAGTTGGGTGCATAACTTTCCGTAATTACGTCCATATTGATATGAGATAACAGAAAATGATGCACCGGAATCTACGAGTGCACGCATTGGTTGATCGTCAATATTTAGTTCTAGATAATTTTTCGTCATCTTTGCGGCAACTGGAGAATTTTATTTTTCAGTAGCCTCGCTTGCGAGAAAGGACGAAATATTTAATTTTTCTCGTTTCTTTTACCAGGGGAGATACTGGAACGTCTATACGGCGATGGAGACTTGTAGCGGTGAGTAGGTGATCGACCTCTCACCGCTTCAAGTCTCCATCGGTCTCCTTCCATAGTTTTTGTTGGTTTCATCGGTGACTGTCCCAGAAGTTACAAGTTTCTGAGCGACGTTTCTTCTCTTCACTCTGTAATCGCTAAAAATATCTTCTTTCACGGCAGTATCGTACACTATTGCCCTGTCTCCCGATATAGAAACAGACTGGCTGGTTTTCCACCGTCTTCCATGCATCGAACTTCCTCTCCAACTGAATGATGGATCTGGGTCGTCTTTCATCGGCGTCTATGTCGAATATCAATCCATTCTCTCTTTGTAGTAACAGGGGCTAACGACTTTTTTCCCTTCTTCTCTTACAATATCTTGAAATGTGGTCATGTGTTGTTCAGGATTTGACACTTGTCAGGCGAATAATCGTAGCACTTCTTCCCTCACAATCTGTCTTAAAAGGGAGACCAGGTCTGGCTCCTCGTCTAGAGCAGCCATCAGGATAAACTTAGCTAGGTGATTAAGTTATTGTTCTCTAATTCCTTGATTGTCTCTAATTGTCTCATGTCTCCCATGTGCTGACACCACTAGATAAAATCCTCGGTAAATGTGATTTCTTTCGTTAGGAGTACTTGGTAAATGTTCTCGGCGACTCTTTTCATGAGGTGTGACACCTTTTCGTCCTCTGTCATATTTGGATTTACTTGATGACAAATTCCGAGTATGTTTTGTATTATATAGGATTGCATGCTTTCTCCAGGCTTTTATGCCCTGATTACAAGTTCTTTTTAAGCTTTTTATTTATAGAAATGGGAATCACCAAAAGTCTTTTTCAGCTGACCGCTAAATTTTTCCCAAGATTCAAGGCTGTCTTCATTATTTTTGTGCCCTTACCTAGCTGTACCATCCACGAAGAAATATGCGTTGGTTTTACAAATAGTGTCATCCTATGTGCTAAAATTGTCCACTGGCATATAATTTTTATCCACTTTTTTGGGTCTTGACTAGGACCTCTTCTGAAGAAGGACGGATTTCGCAATTGCTCTGAAGGTTGCATTACAACCATAGGTTTGGCCTCAGAGTCAGTCATATTTTTCCTTCTAGGAGAAAAAGCGTAGAGAAGCCTTGCAACCAACGGTTTCTTCGTAAGTCAGGAATTTCTTCCACGGTTTCTTCTAATGATATACCCGGCGCTTCTACCAAAGATATCGCGTAGAATAATTGGGAAAGTCGCAAAGCTTTTTAGTGCACAGTTAATATTCTTTCACAAAAGTGAGAACTAACTTACATAGTGATTTGCTTGCTCTTTTATATGATAGCAGAAAGTTCAGGAACACCGTTCCAGTAAACCAAAGAATTTTCTAGAACAGTTGCATTCGAAATTAAATTCAAAGAAATTTCTACACCACTCGTGCTGGATTCGACCCTGCCTGATTCCCTGATTCGGGACGACGACTCCAGACGGGAGTGAGGGGAGGGTGCACTGCTTTCTCTTGGGACGGGGACCCATTACAGGCAGAGACTCCGACTTTTCCCCCAGGCCTTATTCGGGATTTGAACCCGAACCCGCTCGGTGAGAATCCCCATATTAGGCTGAGTGGCAAGAATAGTATTACAGTAATAATAAGAACAGAATTAATGCAAATATATAGATTTCGTATAAGAAGACAAATTCGTTTAATTTTCTCAATATAAATTTTCTGATCCCATGATAAAAATTTCTCATTTTATAATCAGTCCATTTAAACTTCTAATTTAGAAGCTCTTATTTTAATAATTAAAAAAAATTTACTCATATTTCAAATTACATCTTAAAAGAAATTTTAAGATGTTAAATTACGTCTTAAAAGAAATTCTTTTATATGTTAAATTTCACAACTTAAAAAAAATACACATTTTTGCATTATAATAACTTTGAAAATATTAATTGTCATACATACATTAAAAAAAATCATTAATAATTCAGAAACTTGAGTTAGTAAAAAACATTTTTCTTCACTGCGATTAATTGATACAATATGAAATCAATTTCAATAATATAAAAAATGAAAATATATTTTCATATATATTGAAATAAAATTACATACATAGCTTATTCCAGATTTTGCTATGAATATTTTTTATAAAAAATTCTCTCATTTGTACCAGTATGTCGTTAGAAATGTAATTTTAAATTGTGTTTTTTGTAATTCATTATAAAAGGTATTTCTTCTCCCCAGAGACAGCAAAACAGAAGACAGAGCAGTTCAACATTTGGTTTCCTTTTAAGTCAATTGAAATTTTAGTTTTAGAAATAATAAATTAAAAAATTAATCAATTTTTAAATTTATCAATTTTTTAACAAAAGTTGAGTACTACATGTTTAACTTTCGTCGCTTTTAAAACTTTTTTGAAAATTAATTTTAAAATGCAAAAGAAAAAAATAAGCAATGAGGAAATATTTTGTTAGGTTTAATTTTATTTTTTACATTAAATAAAATAGTTCAGGAAACTAATCCATTAACAGGGCTAATATTTCATAACTTTATTTGTATAGTTAAAAAACATATATTTTCTTCTTAATCTTTAAATAATTGTATTATTTAATATTTTTCATTCTATTGCTATCTTTCGGAGGCAAATGTACTTTGTTTTGCGTCTGCATTCTATTTTTTCTTCCTTTTGTCATTTTCCTATCGTTTTTACTGTAAAGATCTAACACCTTATCTACGTAATAATAAGTAGATAATATACATTTGCTACTAATACAATGAGTCTTATTCTGCCTTTTAAACATCATAGTTGTAAATCCTGTGATAATATTTCCATTCGAATTTGTGGCACAGACGTCGTATAGCTCAAAATGCGAAATTCTTAGTTCGGTGATATTTTTGGTGAATTTTCTTGTTTATCTATCAACCTGGTTTTTATTAAGTCATAGAAATGGAGACCTCTAAGAATTATATTGAAAATTATATTTTGGCAACTAGTATTTACGTCATTGCGAGACATCACAGTGCGTAATCTAAGCAAAATTTCCTTGTCGCCAAAAAAATTTAGAATTTGGCATGCTGGATTATACGACATCTGTGCCAAATTTAAATTTCTTTCTTAGAGTTTTTAAATAAGAAATTCATTTGAATGTGTTCTAAGCTATTTTTAGCAGACGAATTGCCGAAAATTGTAATCAATTATGAAATAGAATTGTATTAAACAAGAAAGATAAATAGTAATGTTCTTAAAGACAATAGCCATTTTTACAGTAGAGAAATCAAAATAATTTTTTCTTTTGAAACTCATGCTACAGAAATCCATAATTATGAGTCTAGATGCATTTTCCAATGATGAATCATTTAACCTTTTATATAGCCATTTTTCCTATTGATTTTATATTAAAATGTTTTTGTGATTGAGATTTATTTATGAAAATTAATTCAGCTATATTATTACCAAATTTTTAATTGATTTTTAATACCATTTTTTAGATGGGATACATGTTTCCCATCACCCAATCTCAGATACGCAAAGGAAGAGCATCTTTCGGTTTACATTTCTTTTAATTTCGCATTAGATTACATTTACAAAATATAATTTGCAAATACTAAAATCTACAAAAGAAATTATGAAATAAATGTATTCTGCATTAAGTGCACACATATTGGACATTGTAAACTGGGCAAAGGTATCTTGTTCGTTTGTCATGTGCTTTTGTAGAGCACCAACGGCAACATTTATATGATTTTTGACGTCAATTTTTGTTACCAAATTTTTTCAATTGTACGTCATTTAGAATAGTTTCCTTTCTTCTCAAGAAGCCAACAAGTCAACCCTTTGCCCTTTACGACTTGAAAATCCGGAAATCAGTTGTGCTAGCAGAAGTCGAAAATTTATTAGAAGTTCCGAATCTCTCCTACTTACAAATGGTGAGAAAATGGCTTCTCGAGGACAATTATAAATTAATGAAATCGGTGGGAAGTATACTTCAAACGACCTTATAAAGACTTCTTTATAACATTTTTTTTGATAGAAAATATTTATTAACCATTCAAAGTTTAATAATACTTAACATTTTGTTAGATAAAATCTGTTTTTTTTTCCTGGATAAAAATTAAATGGTTAATGATAAATACGTTTATCATTTAAAAGAGTAAATTGAACTAAAATAAGTGTTAATTAAGTTATACATATGTTAATTAAGTGATAAGGAAAGCGTACGTAGTTTCATATAAAAACAAAATATCTATGAAAAATTTAAACTCAATTTGATATGGTACATTCTAACTACGCACCATTACTACACACAGAAACATACACTCTAGAAATCAAATATAATCTTAGCTACCAGAATGCACTGAGTGGACAAACAAGTGGCCACTTGTTTGTTACTTTGATAATGTCAAAAAATTTGACCCACTTGTTAAAAATGCTGTGACCATCCAACTTCATTATATCATATTGTGGGTTACTTTGGACTTTCTAAGGAGGATTTAACATCAGATTACTTTATTAATATTATAAAAATTTTGACAGTCAATAACTTTCTCAAGCTGATCTCACATGAAATCTTTCAATGAAACAACAATAACAATAAAATATCTATAAAGTATATTTTTAAATGGTCTATGTATATACACATAACGTACTGTAAAGGAATATTCTTATCAATTTGTGAAATAATTGAATAGGAAAATAAGTTTAAAGAATACGCAAGAAGAAAAATAAATTATAATTAAAATATATTATTGTTACTTATGACACTTGGAGATGCCAAGCTCCCTCTGCCGACTGCTATGCGAATTTAAGATAGAATGGTGCGTCTGTCGTTTAACAAGAGCACCATGGAATTGAAAGTACGTCTGCTGCAAGAGTCCTCCGACAGATGGCACCACTAAATAAAACATTCCCTCAATTTTAACTTTGATCTGGAGGGAGAGGAAATTTTCTCCTGACCATGACAACCACGGTAACTACTCAACGACCGACCACAGGACTTTCGAGTCCACAGATTTAACAAGCGCGCATATCGCATGTACAGGATGAGTCTTTGGCAGCATCGGGAATCGAACCCAGCCCTTCCGGGCGGAAGACCGATGCCCTAACCACTAGCCTATCACGGTCTATAATTATACAGGGACCTCTGCTGGTGTTTACTTTACGGCCTATAATTACCATTGGATGTCCACAAGTCTCCTGCAGTGGACCCACCCTATGGAATCTGCTTGCTGATGAGCCGCTACAGTTTGACTGGATCATAGTAGGTAAGGATATTGATCCTAAAGCCACAGTTGCTCTCCAGGCCTTCGCTGACGACTTCACCTTCGTAGTGTCAGCTGATAGTGAAAGAAAGCTTGGACACGTCGCTACCGACACCCTTAAGATTTTTAGCAACTGGAACCATAAGCATAACCTTGGAATTTCGATTGAAAAATGAAATTACCTCCTATACACGAGACTGCAATGTGGACCACAAATATTTTTAAATAACTTAAGAATAAGGAAAAGCGAGAGTATTAAACTTCTGGGTGTACTGGATGAAAAGTTGAATTGGTCAGCACATATCAAACAGCATGGTGCCAAAGCCTTTCGCATTCATCAGAAATTACTTAGAATAGCAGGCTCAACCTGGGGATTATCCCCAAAATAGCACATTGTACAGTACAAAACAGTGGCAGAAAGAATTTTAGCCCATGGTGCAACACTCTGGGGAGCCAATCTTCGGGTCAAAAATCAGCTACTTCAAGACAAAATACAGAGAAAGTTTCTGCTTTAATCTTACAAGTCATTACTGGCAAACGCCCCTTCATCTCACCATCAATACTGAGGCACAAATAAAACAAGAAATTAGGACCACAAGCAGTAACATTATGGAGGCAAGAGTTCGTACACTTTCAATACATCCAGGAATATTCAGAGTTGATACGATTGTCAACCCTAAAACGGAGCACGACCCTACCCTGAATAAGCAGGTCTGCCATATTTTCACTGACGGCTCCAAATTGGATGGAGGTGTAGGAGCTGTGTTTGTCACAACATTGAAGGATATCATAATCCACAAGGAAAGTTACAAACTGAATGCCAATTGCTCAGTCTTTCAGGCTGAGCTCTTTGCAATTAAGTGGCAATTAAGGCTATTGAGTGGGCCAGAAACCAAGAACAGAATTGCCTCGTCTGGTCAGATAGTAAAGCAAGTCTTTATGCGCTTTGCAATACGGCAAAGCTCACAAAGTCAGGTCCTTTAGTCAGGCAAATTCAAGAGGAACTTGACAACCAACAAAACATCTCCCTCGGTTGGATAAAGGCTCATGTAGGATTTGAATGGAACAAATTGGCAGACCGCCTAGCAAAAACTGCTGCTTCTTCAGATGAATCGGAAATCTTTCTCCCTCTTCCTCGGTCTCACTTCAAAAGGATCCGGAAAATTGCTTTAATGGACTTCTGACAAACCTAGGGCTTTTCACAGAAGCAAAGAATTATCCAGCACAAAACAGTCGCAGAACGTATTACCGCACACGGAGCTCAGATCTGGGATAGGGACCTCCGCGTTAAAAACCAATTTCTCCTCAACAAGATTAAAAAAAATTCCTGCTAAATATAACTGGAGCATTTAACACCGCAGCCACAGCCACTCTACAAGCTATTTCTGGGATACTGCCATTACATCTCTTTATCAAAATGGAGGCAAATGTACAGCCTGAAGAACACCACCAACGTTAAAATAGAGGAAAGAGTTTCTAAATTGTCCATCCATCTAGGTGATTTTTATGTAAATAACCGTGTGATGTTGCTTCACATAATTCCTGCCCTTGCCAACTTCTTATTTGCATTTGCTATCTGCAGCGCCCTCTAGTTGTGCTACAACCTAAACTTTTCCTTTTCAACTGTTGGCAGCAGAATGTTTCTCCTCGGTATTGGGGAATTCCCCTTTTCTCTCTCTCTCTCCTGCGAGGCGGCAAGGACGATTGCTGAAGTTTTCATCGCGGTGATTTTCCTTTCTTGACTAGAGAGCAGAAAAATATTAATCCATTTGCAAAATCAACATGATGAATTATTTCTGGTGAATTTTATATTGGTATTCTCTCTGCATCTTGCTGTAGCCTCTAGTCTTCTTCCCTCATCGAGGATCTCACTGCCTTTTATAGAAAATGGGAGAAATGGAATGAATCGGCCTCACTTCTGTAGCGCCTTTCCAGTTGGAGCTGCTCTCAAAGTCATCTTGTTTCAAATTTTTGACGGATCCAGATACGCGATTATTATAGACTGGAATGATCCTTCTCTCAGGAATTAGAGCCTATATCGACTGTCTTCATCCTAATCCATGACCCCACGCCATTCTTCTCCCTCGGACTCCTGCCACGTTTCGCCATTAGGCCTAGCTCCATGGTGATTCATTTTCCCTGCCACAACAAGAATTCCTTAAATTTTTTGCACTGCCTAAGCCTTCTTTTACAAAGTGCTTCTTTTCCTAGCTGCTGAGCTGTAAGTAAATACAATACCTTGATGTCTTTGTGAAAAAATAAACTGAAGTATTGTCTGCATATATTAAGAACATGTCTCTCTTTTCATTTATGTACATTGCTCATACACTCTCTTACTAGCTAAAATCCTGGGGAATCACAACGCCCCACTAGTACGACCACAAGCCTAGTGAGGAAAGTTCTTTTTTAAAATTACTTCACCTATAATAAACAAACAACATAACAATTGGTGCCGTGAGTTTTTGGCTATGTTGTGTTTGGGCAATGTCATAATAGAGGATTTGTGAAACAAGTGGTTTAGTTGATACTTCTTTACACATTGTGAATATACTTTAAATTTATAGATAACTGTTTAAAGTTAATAAGTTTTAAGCTACATTTCTTCTTAATCATTCAAATTCACATGTATTTACAAAATGTAATTTAATGTATAAGTTATATTGATATGTATGAAAATTAGATATTCAGAATATAAATGTATTCATAATTAACCTAAATATACTTAGTGCATTGAAGTGTTACATTTTCATATTCTTATTAATGAGTCAATGTGATATAGATAATTTGGTTATATTTCCTTATGAAATTGATTATTTTTTCAGATTGTATATTTAAGTTATTTGTAATAAGGGCTACTCAATTTATTGTGAATGATTGCTATTTATGTGTATATATATATATACATAACAATACAATATCTGTCCATATACATACACAATTTTAAGGCATATTCAATCGCAAGTTATAGTAGTGATTGTATAACACTATACAGCATTTATACACAATTTAAACTTGTTTTATTTGCAGAATAATACTTAACTTATTGTAATTTTGTAGTCAATTATATCTGAGTCTGATTATTGTTTAAAATTTGAATCTTTTGTAGTATGCATACCTCTTTCCATTCTCAATAATTATAGAACAGTACTAAAGTTTCTCTTAACAAATTGCAGTTTAAAAAAATATATATATATATTGTATGCCTCCTCAAACTAGATCTCGAAGCATAATGAATTCAGATAATTCTACTCAAAAGTCATTTAACTTTAACATTTCAACCTTTTCTGGAGACCCAGAACAAGTAGTGTGGTTCACTGAACAAATGAAACAATATACAAAATTAAATGAATGGTCCCCTGAGGTTTCTTTAATTTTCTTGAAAACTAAATTGTCTGGAGCAGCACAACGATGGTTTGCTGAGTCCCCTTCATGCAGAGCTGTTACATCTGTAGAGGAAGCTTGTGATAAACTCATTGAATTTTTTGCTCCAGAGACAAACCCTTCATTAAACCTAGTGTCCTTGCAAAACATTAAGCTTCTAAATGGTGAAACGATAAAATCACTTGCACAAAGGATCGAGCATGCTACATCAATAGCTTATTGTAAAGTGAGAGATAAGGCTGCCTTGGAGCAAATAATGACCCTTCAATTGATGGCAGCTTTGCCAGTGAATATCAAGGAGAAACTTTTGCCTGAAGATTGCATCAACTTTCAAACCTTAGTCAAAAAAGCTCAAGACATAAAGACATCACTTGATACTCTCTTAAATTTAAATGCTCAGCAACAGGTGAATGCTATCCAACAGAAAACAGACAGTTATAGCCAAGTTCATTATCATGAGGTGATTTCAAGACTAACTCAGAGGGTAGACTCATTATCGTTATCCGTAGCTGAATTAGTAAGCAAATGTCAGTTGTGTGGTGAGCTTAAACATCCCCTGGCCATGTGTCCCATTTTTCAAGCATGTCAAGGCAACCAACCACCCAATCAAGACAAGAACCCAATCCAGCAATCAAGTTATAACTCTGAGATTCGATGCTCATTCTGCCATATCCGGGGCCACTCCATGTCTGTTTGCAGAAAATTTCGAGCAAGTCAGGCTCAGGAGTTCAATGCTCCTAATTCATTTCATAATGGTCAACAAAATTACAGACATAAATATATGTCCTATGGTCGAGACACTCGTGGAGTTTCAAGAAATAACTCCAATAATTATCACTTCCAAGCTAGAAATGACAAGGATTTAAACTAACTGTGAGGTCGATACATTGGGAGCAATCTTCCTCAAAACATAAGTCTCCTGAAACAAAGGCTAAACCTGGAATTCCTTCTGAGACTTACAGTAACTCCTGTAAAACTTGTCCCTCTACAACTAGTAAAAGTAAACGTAAAAATCAAAGTGACAAAATCTTAAATTCATATATGCATAACTCTAATGCTAATCTCACAGTTCAGCAATTTCTAAACCCTAATGGGCAGGACCAGGAAACTAAAAGTATTGGTTCTGTTGAAGCTGTTATGAATGTTTATACACCTAATCCTCTTCCAATGATCAGTGTCCAGTTTGGTGATGTTTTTGTGACTGCGTTGCTTGATTCAGGCAGTACAATTTCTTTAATACCCGACACAATATTTGAAAACATTAAATCAAAGACTAAAGTTAGATATTTATCTAGACAAGTTCAAATAAAAACTGTAAATTCCAATTTAAAGTTTTCTGCGTGTGCTGAAATCTCTTTTAAAATTGATAACCACTTTTTTAGACAACCTTTTTATGTTGCAAAGTTTCAACAACAGACATTTGATATTATATTAGGTTTTGACTTCCTTCATAAATATAATGTGACCTTAGACATAAGTCAAGGAATTGCTAAGTGTGATCACTTTTCAACTGCTTTCTTAGACAATGAAAAGTGCTCAGTGTCAAAAGTGACTGAGGAAACAAATTTCCTAGTTTCTCTTCATGCCAAAGCTGTTATCCCTCCTGGGCAATCAGTGCTTTTAAAGATGAGGACTGACCAAAGCCTTCATAAAAACCTAGAAGAGATTCTATTCACTCCAACTCTTAACAATGATAAAGTAGAAATTCATTCAGCAATTCATAAACTGGAGAAAAACTCCTTTACAACCATTGTAAGAAACCAGAGTACAGAACCTGTTCATTTAAATAAACACATGAAAGTAGGCACTGCCACTAAACATTTTCTCTTGCAACCTGATCAGCAGGATGTTACAAATGACAGCCATTGGGTGAATTATATCCAAGCCTCCCCTGGAGTCATAAAAAAGACAAGAAGAGTTGAAAACTTCAGATTTTCAGCTCTCACATTTGGAACACACTCAAGCTACAACACTACAGAGAATGTTGATGTCCAAAGCAGCTGCATTCTCAAAATCTTTGGAAACTTTAGGTCACACTGACCGGATTACTCCTCAAATAAAACTTAGGTCTCATAATCCAATAAAAACTCTTCCCTTTCCAGTTCCCCAATCCTTGAAACCAGAAGTTATCAAACAACTGGAAGAACTACAACAAGCTGGTATTATTCGAAGGAATGTCACAGAGTGGGCTTGTCCCATGATTCTGGTAAAAAAGAAAATGGATCCTCTCAAACCAAATGAAACCCAGAAATTTAGATTGGCATTGGATTTACGACTTTTGAACTCTGTTATTGAATGTGCTTCCTACCCTCTCCCAAAAATTTCCACTATTTTACAAGATATTTCTTCTTATAAATACTATTCAGTTTTAGATTTTAAGAATGCTTACTGGCAAGTTCATCTGCCTGACCACCTTCAAGATGTGGTCACGTTTACTACTCCATATGGAACTTTTGCAAATAATAGGATGGTGTTTGGACTAAAAACAGCTGCCAGTACTTTTCAAGCCTTGGTGGATATTTTGATTGATGAACTAAAAACTGAAAATGTATATGGAATTCATGCATATCAGGATGATCTCATTATAGGGGCTGATAATTTTGATGACATGATCTGCAAAATTGAGGCTATGCTAACTATTTTGATAAAGTACAACCTCACATTATCTCCTGAAAAATGTGTTTTTTTTTCAAAAAGAAATTAATTATCTTGGCTTCCACATCACCCATAATTGTATTCAACCCATATCAGCCAATATAAGTAAAATCACTCAATTTAAAGTGCCAACCACGGTAAAGCAAGTGAAGTCTTTTCTCGGGCTATGTGGATTCTATCGTAACATCATACCTTCATTTGCTCAACTTACTGAACCACTTACACAACTAACAAGGAAAGGTGTAAGATTCAGATGGACCACTGAGCACAAATATTCTTTTGAAGCCTTACAAAAGATATTTTTCTCTCAGCCTTTTGTTAAACTCCCTTGTTGGGAAAAACCTTTTTACTTAAACACAGATGGAAGTCGTAATGGGATTGCTGCGGTACTAATGCAAGAACATGACGGCAAGCTATTACCTGTGTCCTACTACAGTAAATCTTTAAGTGACTCTGAGAAAAATTATCCTGCCATAAAAATTGAACTTTTTGCCATTTTTAAAGGTGTCACTGCTTTTAAGTCTTACCTTTACAATAGAAAATTTATTTTATTAACTGATAGTAAACCATTACTATACTATAAGAAAGTTGCATCACCAGCTGACATTATCACAAGATGGTTACTCACCTTAAGTGAATACACCTTTGAATACCAGCACATACCAGGGAAAATGAATGTTCTTGCTGACTTCCTATCGCGAAATGAATGTGTCTCTCAACAAGCCATATCTGATTCACCGGAGGATTCAATACTACTTCCGTTTGTGGAGCAAGAAGTGACTGCAAGTAAAGAAAGGAGTCTAGTACACCCGGTAGGTATAGAAAATGCACAAGATATGAACACTTCCCATGAAAGCTCTAACTTATATCAAGAGCACATTTCTGTTCCATATCCTACTCGGGAAACTGATCATAAGCCTGTGGATTGTGATGCTCTATGACTGAACATCCCTCACTGGAAAACGATTTCAGATCAACCTCATCAGTAAACCAAATTTCTATGAGCCCATTGCATAATTCGGTAGCAATTCCAGTGATAAATAATCCAAAATGGACTTGCAAACATCAAAATAATCACATTAGTTGTCAAGATGCTCCTCAGGAAATATCAATTCATACATTTTTACAGGAGCAAGTACGAGATCCTGAGATAAGTGAAATAAGGAAATCTCTTACCAACAGCTCCCTGAAACAAGCACCAAGGGTTAAGGATTTCTTCATTGATGAGGGAACTGGACTCGTAAAGTATTTGTCTCCTGATAAATCTCAAGAAAAGATTGTTGTTCCACATTCATTGAAACGAAAAACTATCACAATTGCTCATTTCTCGCACCCAGGATTAGTGAAGACATATGAAATTCTTTCAAAAAATACTTTTGGCATGGTATATATAGTGATACTAAAAGTTTTGTTTTGTCATGTCCTTCCTGCATACAATATAAAAGATATTCTCCTCCTCCAGCACCTCTTCAGTCAGTTTGGATTCCAGCTCGCCCCAGTGAGTTCATTTCACTTGATATTCTTGGGCCAATTAAACAGAATGGGTATGTCTTGACCATCCTTGACCACTTTTCTAAGCATATGGTCCTTTACCCGTTGAATAATTTAGCCTCTCAAACTATGACTAAACATTTGATCAATTATATATCTCATTATGGTAGACCAGCCTTTATTCTTTCTGACTTGGGTACTCAGTTTACTTCAGAAGTCTTTGAAATTACAAACAAAGCACTGGGAATTAAACTTGCCCATTCCAGCCCATCTCATCCTCAGACAAATGGTCAAATGAACGTATAAATCCTGCCATCAAATCGGCTATATTGGCAATGATGGATGTTGGCGTTTCGTTCAATAATGCAGTGTTCATTCATCAACAAATGTATGATAATTCTACTCACTCCACGACTGGGTTTTCCCCAAATTTGTTACACTTTGGTAGAGAATTATCCTCATTCTTCGATACATTTAACCCTGAAATCTCTCCTATGCAATTAGATGTCACTAGCTATGCCACTACATTTATCCAAGATTTAAATGAAACCTATAAACTAGCTTATGAAGCTATGGAAAGAAAGCAAGTAGAACAGAATTCAAGACAAAAACGGAGATCCCAGATTAGAACATGTCAAATTCATGATACTGTCTACCTTCGTTCTAGAAATCCATTCAAACCTAAATTTACTGGTCCTTTTGAAGTAATTTCGGTGGACAGTGCAGTTAATTATACAATTCGTCCTCTGAATGATCCCCACTCTTCATCATTTAAGGTCCATATTGACAGGCTCCGTTTAGCACCAAATAGAAAAACTCATCTTCAAGTGCTTCAAAATCCTATATCACCGAGTACTAATCATTACAACCTTCGCAGTCGCCATAAATAATCCTATGTGTTACACGAGTATCAAATTTGGTCAATTTTTCAATTTGTCTCAAGCAAGTTACTATGTCTGGTAATTTCAAGTCATCACCTCTGTATGGCTAGTAATGTATACGATTGAAGGTCAGTGTTACCTTTAAATCTAGTTAAGTCAAAAATAAAGTAGTGTTAGTGTTATACAAAATTTTCAATTCTCTATCTATGCCGAGCTGATACCTGTGAAAGTACCTGGTATTATATGTTTATTTCAATGTCAGTGCCATTTTTTCAAACTTTGAACTAATTGTAGGTCACATAAATGAAATGAATATTAGAACATATATACATATATAAATAAGCATAACCTTCACACTGTGTGATACTCACTGTATATGAATCTTAAATATTTTTAACTGCTTTGTAAGTACGGTGACACATAATTTACTAATGTCGATTGCGGCAACCTTGTACAAATCTGAAGATAACTTATACTTGATTGGAATGTAATGGATAGCATGATCCAAAGTTTGTGTTATGTAATCATGTATCACTTGTAAATAACATTTAAATGAAATTACTTTGTAGGAACTAGCTGGATTATGTCTGGAGCAAATGGTTTATTTAATCTAGAATTATAGTGTTATAATCATTCTACGAGGTTATGTATGTATAATCAGACAACTACTTACCTTTCTTATATATACACTATTTTATTACATTCTTACAGTGAAATTTATATCCTATATTTATGGTGTAATGCATTTATTTAAATATCAGTATATGTTTTAGATGAATTTTGTATTGTGTAGTATTGTGTGTGTTCTTCCTATTGCACATTTTTTGGTGTGCAATGCCAAATGATTTATTTATTACTTCATGCTCAGTCACAGCATATTCTTTCTTTGTCTTGTCTCTTTTCTTTGTTTGTTTAAGATTTTTTTTCCTTTTTTTCTTGTGTGGGAGTGATTTATGGGATGTTGCTTCACATAATTCCTGCCCTTGCCAATTTCTTATTTGCATTTGCTATCTGCAGCGCCCTCTAGTTGTGCTACAACCTAAACTTTTCCTTTTCAACTGTTGGCAGCAGAATGTTTCTCCTCGGTATTGGGGAATTCCCCTTTTCTCTCTCTCTCTCCTGCGAGGCGGCAAGGACGATTGCTGAAGTTTTCATCGCGGTGATTTTCCTTTCTTGACTAGAGAGCAGAAAAATATTAATCCATTTGCAAAATCAACATGATGAATTATTTCTGGTGAATTTTATATTGGTATTCTCTCTGCATCTTGCTGTAGCCTCTAGTCTTCTTCCCTCATCGAGGATCTCACTGCCTTTTATAGAAAATGGGAGAAATGGAATGAATCGGCCTCACTTCTGTAGCGCCTTTCCAGTTGGAGCTGCTCTCAAAGTCATCTTGTTTCAAATTTTTGACGGATCCAGATACGCGATTATTAAAGACTGGAATGATCCTTCTCTCAGGAGTTAGAGCCTATATCGACTGTCTTCATCCTAATCCATGACCCCACGCCATTCTTCTCCCTCGGACTCCTGCCACGTTTCGCCATTAGGCCTAGCTCCATGGTGATTCATTTTCCCTGCCACAACAAGAATTCCTTAATTTTTTTGCACTGCCTAAACCTTCTTTTACAAAGTGCTTCTTTTCCTAGCTGCTGAGCTGTAAGTAAATACAATACCTTGATGTCTTTGTGAAAAAATAAACTGAAGTATTGTCTGCATATATTAAGAACATGTCTCTCTTTTCATTTATGTTCATTGCTCATACACTCTCTTACTAGCTAAAATCCTGGGGAATCACAACGCCCCACTAGTACGACCACAAGCCTAGTGAGGAAAGTTTTTTAAAAATTACTTCACCTATAATAAACAAACAACATAACAAACCGCATAAGCCTCAACCATTCGATGCACTCTAATGAAGACCAAGATTCCTTCCAAATTTTTACGGATAAATCTAAACTGGAGGACAGCGTAGGGGCGGCATTTGTTGCAATACATGACAACTCTCAAATACACTCTGAGAAATTCAAGCATAGTGAACATAACACCGTCTTCCAAGCTGAAATCTATGCAATACAGCAGGCAACAAAATGGGCAATATAAATTAACCTCCCTTGTCACATCTGGTCGGACAGTTAAGCTGGACTTAAAGCAATTGGTAAACCAACTACCACTAGTCCCCTGGCTAGGAACATCCAAGCTGACCTAAGCATAACCACTTCAATCACCCAAGGCTGGATAAAAGCCCAAGTTGGAATTACAGGGAATAAACTCGTGGACTCTCTAGCCAAGAAGGCTGCTACATTGAATGATGAGCAAATTACTGTCCCACCCCACGCTATTACCTGAAAAAGAAGCTGAAAGATGATATTCACCAAGAGTAGCAAACACTATTGGTTCAAGCCACAACGGGACGCCTAGTCCGTAACATTATACCAAAGGTTAAGAGCTACACTCCTTGTTGGCCACGCGAAATTACTCTCTTAGTCACTGAACACGGGCCCCTCCCCACGTATCTCCACCGGATTGGAGCCCTATCAAATGACAACTGCGCTTGTGGAGATACTGGAAGCCCCACCTGCCCACTTACTAGCTCGTGGCACTTTAACAGACCAAGTGAACATCTCCGTCTAGAATAGACTCGGAACATCGTTAGCAACCATTATACCAAACCAAAGCTAATCGCCCTCATTTCATTCCTTCTCAATCATAGAGACTTTATCATAACAAACGAGAACGGAGATGATGATGAAGACGATAGCCAAGGGGACCTGTTTGACTTGGATTCGGAGTACTAGGAGCCACTCTCCCTCAACACCAGTGCTTAACCAGTGCTTTGTATTCTCTTCTCCTTACTTTTATCCTATTGTATTATGTTTCATTGCCTTTACTCCGCAATCCTGCTCACCCTTTTTCTACTTGTACTCAATAATCTTGTTTTCTAAATTGCGCAAAATACGCAACTGTCTCCCCCATTCTTCCACCCTGTCCTCCTATTGTTTCTTCCTTCCAGCAACTCCCACCCAAACTGTTAGAACCCTTCTTGGGTGAGGCACAGGGGACCTTGTTGGTGTAAACGTATACGGCCTATGATTATTCTCATCTATTTGTGAAATAAGTCTGATAGAGAGTAGAGTAGGAAAATAAGTCCAAAGAATACGCAAAGAAGAAAAATATGTTATTTATCATTAAAATGTAAGGTTGAACATGTAATCAAGATCTTTTTTAAAGAAGGATAGCTGATTTTTATGTTTGTTTTAATGATAAGTAGCTGTAGGGGAACAAGCAAATTTATAACAATGAGTTACCAGAACCAGAGTTCTGGAGGCCTTGAACTTGTTGGATCTGCCAATCACTGACTTCCTTTTGAGAAAGTCGATGCACTTTTGATATACATTTTTATTTGATGTCCATTTGTATATAGAGAGTTTGGATGTCGCTTGACCATGATGCAAAACATTTCATATTAAGAGATTCAACCGGTCAACAAAATTTGGTGAAATTCTTAATATCGTTATGAGACTTCTAATAATCCAGAGGAGATAGCAAAAGAAGATATATGTGCGACATAAGCAGATAACTTCTTAAAATAAAAAAGTGTGCGCATACATAGACAAAAAGATGCTGAAAGTTTTATTAATTCTGTAATTTTTTAAATGATGCAAAAAAAAACCTAATACATATTCACAGCTTCAAAAAACATGGTTGCCTGTAAAAAAATACACTTAAAATGATTTTTAATAATGTATATATGAAGACGGTTAAGAAATTTTGGACATATGTATCTAAAATACAATTAAAACAATGATTCAATAATTTAAAAAAATTGTTAGTTGTATTAAATTTATTATAAGATTAAAAAAAATATGCTTTTTATTTGAATTTATAAACCCTTGGTAAACTTTTGGTTCACTTTTACAGACTGTCCATAAAGTATTGTACTTCGATTCCCTATATTCAGAATACATTCAATGCATAAATTAGTAAATTTATTTTCAGATAAATAGCTTGCAAAATTTTTAGTTACTAAATATATTTCTCTATACATACGTTAATTTCAACATCAAGGGATTAAATTATTAATTAAGAAATCAATTTCATTATATTAATGAAATGATTATTTAATTAATGCCGTTATGCTTATCTTGTTTGATAAATAAAACAAAATATACGTAGTTGTTGCAAAAAACAACTTAAACATAAATGTAACAATTTATTTGCCAAATTTAGAATTTTCATTAATGTAATACTGTTTTTGTGAGAAACAAAAGTAAAAGAACTTTCATTTAAAATATTGTCATTTTTGGTTCTCACAATATTTATATTAGCTCTATGTCAGTTTGTTAATGCATATTTTCCTTAAATTGACAAATCTCTATTCATTGATTTTATATAAAATACAACATTACAGTAAATTATTTATAAACTTGAGATTTATTTGATACATGAATTTTATAACTTACACGTTTTGATGTTTTAAACATTAATAAAAATAAAGTAACGATTGTGTATTAAAGAAAAATATCTTTCAAGTAGGTTTTTTTGTAGAAATGGAAAATCCTAACAAGATAGTTCTAGATTTATAACTTCTGGCTACATTGTCAGACAATCTCTAATGGACAATTCCTCACTTTTGTTCTCTTTCTCAGTGAGTGTCGTAAAAATAACTGAGATCTTTCTTTTGTAAATGACCTTCCACCCCCTCCATGACTTTCATCAAAGAGAAGAGAACCCTTAGATTGAATTGTTTTCATTTCTTTTGATGCTTGCTTTGAAATTCCAATTCTTACTCATAAAAGAATTCAATAATACTTTAGGATACCTTTAGTATTACCTCATCACATAAATGGAAGTAGCCATGCAATTGGATAACGTGATTTCAATATTTCTTTTATTAATCAGGTACATCATCAAAAATGCATTTTGTTTGTAACTCGTATTTTTTTCCTAAATGCCGACCGGTGGCTGAGTCGTTCCTGACTCCTGAACTGTCGGTCTCTGGTTCGAATCCCGTTTCGGGCATGGACGTTACTTTCCCTCTGTGTTTCTCTGTCCTTTCTTACGAGATGATGGGTGAATGCGACCCACCCTATAAGCGGGATTGGGGTGGTATGGCGTGGGTAATGTTACTCGCCACCGTTACACATGTGCCCGCTGGGTAGCAGTTTCCGGCCTTGTTGTGGCGAAGGGTTAGTCACCCAAGTGCTTGCCGTAATTTAAAAAGAAAATTTTTCCCAAGTGTGTAAGATAGACTCTCGTCATAAATAAAGTGTAGGTAAGTTTCCAGAGTCGCAAAATAAAAAAAAAAGTGTGTGCGTGTGTGTGTGTAAAATGATGCATTTTCATTTGGAACTTCTATAATATGTTTGCACATTAAATACAGGTTTTGATGTGAATTCTTAGGAAAAATGTGTGAATAGAAAGAGAAATAAATACAAATACATAAATAGATTTTTTAAAAAATAAAAACATGGTCTTTAAAATCTCAAATACTTCGTTGTTTTCTTGGGAATTCATTTTGTTGTCATTTATCAGCTGCTTCAATTCATTGTGATTACGAAAAGATAAGTAGGAAATGAAAATATGCAGGACAATTAAGTAGGAAGGAAAACTAGAATAAAAATAATTTCCTTTTATCATGATAATTTATAACATAAAAAAACACTATTTTTGGGTGAAAAAGCATTGATAGAATATTTTTATTTGTGGAAGTATTTTTAATAAAATATTAATATAAGAAAGAAAATTATCGAAAGTTTATATATTATAATTGAGTTCAGGATGCTCGAATAATAAGGCCAACTCTAAAGAAACTGAAGATCCAAACTTCAAATCTTACATCCTGAAGTGAAAGAGGTGAGGATTTCATTTCGCCATTTACGTGCATCTCTGTTGAGATAGGTGCTTTGAAATTTTCCTGGTTTCCTCCATTGTGATATGTGTACGCCAGCGCTTCTCAACCTTTCGATATTTGCGACCCACTTTTCAATCATAATTTTCATCGCGCCTCATCCCATATGTAGCAAAATGTATAGAATAATTATGTATTTTGTGTATTTTAGGGCTAAATCTACACTACGACCATAATTTTAAATGTTACAAATTAAAAAGAACACATAATTTTTACTTTAGCAACGCAGATTTTCAATATTAAAAAACCGGTGGCTTTTGCTTCCCGATTCTTGCTTTGTCAATATTAAGAATCAATCAGATAATGAGAATTTAATAAGTTAATTATTAAATTTTTGACATAATATTTAATAAGCTAATTATTAAATTTTGGACATAATATTTAAAAAGATAATTATTAAATATTATGTTAAAATGTATTTTGTTTTCTAAGGGTATGTGCTTTCTTGTCAGTCAGTAAATCATTTTTTAAATAATATTTTCCCTTGGAAATGATCACGCTCCCTTTAGTGTGGCTCAACCTCCCCTAAAGGCGCACAGATTGAAAATCACTGGTGTATGCCATTCGATACCTGGGTCCTGAGCAGCCACCAGGCGCGTCGCCAGGTGGTGGATCACCGAACGTCCTGTAGGAATGACAGGATAGCCTTGAATACAGAATCAGAGGCCGCGAATCAGCTCTCGTAAACCTTGGTATTAGGCGATCTGTGCCTAGGGCTATTTGGCACCCCGGTAATGGTGTCTTAACGGAAACTCTGGTTGCCTGGCGAACTTCTAGAGCTTTTTGCCTTGCCCAGTAACTCAGGCAATGGTGGGTGGTCTGTTATATTACCTGAGTCTATTAATTGTTATCTTATGGCTGAAAAGACAAAGGAAATAACAAACCTTTCTGCATTTGCAGATGAAGCCTCCGAAGCAGACTTTTCTGAAAAAAACAAGGGAGCCCAGAAGCAATCTAGTGAAGAGGCAGAAATGAATCCCTCACAGGAGATAGAAATGACCTCCAAATCATCTTCTTTTGGTGAGAGTCAGGAAGCTATCGCTAGCATGACTGACTCTCCGACCAGAATCAAGCTTAAAAAGAGACTTTCTGGTGCCCAGAAGAAGAAGTTGGTGAAGAAACGCAAAATCGCCGGGGACTTGGGTTGAAAAATCCAAGGCAACCAAGGGTGAGAAGCGTCCCGCAAACCCGACGGACCAGGGCAAAGCCGGAAAAGCTGCCAAGAGAGAAGGACCTGGGGGATTTACCTACAGGGTGGTTCTCACGATTGTCAAGATGGCTCATAGAAGGACATCCGAAAAAACGGTTTACAGAAGAACAGGCCTCCGACCTGGAACTCTTGTTAACCAAGAAAGTAGGAAGGAATGAGGAGGGTTTTGCCCCCAACCTTCCTATCCTGCAAGCTTGAGAATGGGGTACTTATTGTTAACTGTGCAGATCTCGGAAGCTCATGTGGCTGGAACACACTGTCAGTGACATACGCCCCTGGCAGGAGCAAACCTCTTGGTGCGTGAGGCAAGGAAACTTGTCAGAACCACCAAGATAATTGCAAAACTACCGAAAATCTGCAGTAAACTGGAGCCTAAAGAGGTCCTGAGGAAAATCGAGGCACAGAACGGTGGGGTCACTCCAACGGAGTAGAACGTTCTTAACATCAAGAACGACCCATCTGGACAGACCATCGTTCTAGTGTACCTGAACTAGATGCTGCCACACTTGGTGTAAGGGGATATAAGTTTCATATCGTACTTCACCAAGTGCAGGCAAAAGTGCTTGACAAACCCGCTTCTGCCAATGGGGGTAAAGGTAGTTCAAGCCAAACTACACCACAGTAGAAGTGGCACCACTAACCCCAGTAAGAAGTTTCTTGCTGGGGATATACACCTGGCTCTGAATCAGGAACCCTGGCTGGTAGGAGGGAGAATCAGTGGCCTCAAAGGAACTAAAGGTAAGCTTATCTATTGTACCAATAGCAACGCTTGAACTTGTATACTCTTACATAAAAACATTGAGGTTCTTCCCCTCTCTGAATTTATTCTTAGGGACCTGACAGCTGTGAAAGTCAGACTCAACATAGAGGGTAGGGACAGGGAAATTGTTTTTGGCTCTGGATACCTGCCCTATGAAGAGAAGGCTCCACCTGACCATTCTCTGCACAAGCTCATGAACTTTTGCAGAAATAACAACTTACAGGTAGTCCTAGGACTAGACTGCAATGCTCATCATGTTGTCTGGGGAAGTACGGACACAAATAAAAGAGATGAGTGCCTTTTAGAATTCATTCTAAACTACGGGTTAGATGTTCTAAATGAGGGCAACGAATCAACTGTCATTTCTTCCAATCAATCTGAAGTAATCGACATTACTATAGCGACAAGTTAACTATCAAAAATATCAAAAATTGGAAAGTAGATGGCAGACCTTCTGGCTCCGACCATCAAAACATCCATTTTGAAATTCACTCTAATGTGTGTCTGGATCGCATATTCAGAGACCCAGTTAGGACGGACTGGAAGAAATTCCATGAGGATTTGACTGGGTTGGATAAGCTCGGGAACAGACCTTATTAGAGACAACTACGATCTAAAAGTTACAGCAGACCTTCCGCACAGTTGTATTCATAACAATTCCCCTATTCGCACTAGGAGAGCTAAAATCCAATGTCCTTGGTGGAATGACTCTTTAGCAGCCGAAAGAGCAAATGTTAGGAAATTTTTTTATAAAGCCAAGAAAAATGGTGAATGAGAGAACTATAAAACGGCCCTCACTAATTATAACAAACTTGTTCGGAAAAGCAAATTTATCTCCTGGAGGAAGTTCTGTGAAGAGATAGATTCTATCTCTGAAGTACTTAGACTCCAAAAACTCCTCAAAAGGGATGAACCTATTTTGGTTGGCACCTTAAAGGACGAGGAAGGTAATTTTACTGCTTCCGGGAAAGAGTTTATGGAAATTATGACTAAACCCACTTTCCAGGAGCTAGAGATATTTATAGCAACGAAGGGTAGCACTGCATTGGCCCCTTGCAAAAAGTCAATAGTGATCAATGGACCAACGCTAAAAATATCGTTAACTACAACAATGTTAAATAGGCAATCTCTGCCTTTAAACCTCTAAAAAGCCCAGGGCCTGAAAGAATTATGCCCATCATGATCCAGAAGGCAGAGTAGGTTATCATACCAGTGCTAACTATAATTTACAGAGCTAGCTTAGCACTGGGTTACATACCAAAGATATGGTAGAAGACCAGGATTGTTTTCATTCCTAAACATGACAAGGACACCTATGACCAGACCAAGTCTTACAGACCTATAGTCTTTCTTCATTCTTCCTTAAAATTATGAAGAAAATCATTGATTGGCATATTAGAGATTACTTGGGTAGTAACAGTCCCTTGCATGCTCTTCAATTTGCCTATCAACCTGGCAAATCTACTGAAACTGCTTAACATCAGCTAGTTTCTAAGATTGAAACCACTCCGGATTAAAAATAAATTGCCTTGGCAACTTTCCTCGACATCCAAGGTGCCTTTGATAACACTTCCCATCTATCCACTCAATGTACTTAGAGGAGCAGGGATTAATCAAACCCTGTGTACTTGGATTGAGGCTTGATTACGAATAGATGTATACAAATGAGCATCTTCGGTGATTCATTTGAAAAAAATACTACTAGAGGTTGTCCTCAAGGAGTGTTCTCTCATCATTACTTTTGAACCTAGTTGTAAATAGTCTTATAAAATATCTAAATGATAGGATGACAATGTCATCAGCATCAAGGATATGCTGATTACTTTGTCATCCTTATCCTCGGCAAAGATTTCGACATAACTTGTCATCTCATGCAGGATGCTCTAAGTTATGTAGGTCAATGGTGCATGGACCAGATGGTTAATCCTCAGAAAAATTACCTTGTACCTTTTACACGCAAAAGGAAACGGAAGGGACTTTTCTTACCAAGAGTTTTTGATGCTTAACCGACTCAGCGTCCGCGACGTATCTGTTACGTCGCAATAAACTGGTTGAAAAGCGGCCTGCGTCGGCATAGATACGTCGCAGAGTTTTCACCGAAAGCGGCCGCGACGTAAATTTTCGCATAGTAGAAACCACTTATTTTTGCTTTCCCCCTAATCGGTGGTTTGATTGATCGGTCTTAATCACTCAAACCCTACACCTTGGAGACTTTTCTTTGAAAACTACAACTCAGCCTGGGTTTTACGCCAAATATCTAAAATACTGATTTTTTTTCGCCAAGATTCAACTTTAAAATTTAATAGTCTATAAATTTCTTGCTTTAGAAATAAAATACAAGTTTATAGATTATTATTATTTTTAATTTTAGTTCCTAAGCTAGTTGAATTAGACGATTTTATTTCACAAAAATTTTAAATCCATATGTCCTTTTAAATTAATAACGAGCTTGCCTTCTTTTCTAAGATCATTTTTAATGATTTTCCTGCTTATGCTAATTATTTCTTACATCTTAGTTAATTTAATTCAGTTTTTATTGTTTTTGACGGTATTTTTTATCGACTTGTTATGACTGAAATAAACTAATAAATTTCGTAAATGGAAATTATTTAATTTCCAGTGAAAGAGCTCATGGCTGTTATAGTCAAATCGATATGTCGTCCATAATAAATAACATTTACCTTAATGACTAAAATTAATTTAATTTGCGCTTTTATTTTTGTGCATTAGGAAAAAATTTACTAATAAGTTTACGCTCTGAATATTGCTTTTTATTTTGTTATTACTATAATTTCTTTTTACATACACTTCAAATGTTGATAATAAAACTGAAGTATCATCTTAAGGCAATAGTATAACATGATTGTCTCATAAGTGTGAAGCCAAGAATGTTATACGTGTGTTATTTCTTTTTATTGAAAAATATATCAACACTATTTACTGTTGCTCCATATAAAGTCATTATTTTAATATATCAATATTAAAAAGATACTATTTCTTAAAAATTTTACTATATTAGAAATTTTCTCGATTAAAAAATAAACTACAATATTTCTGATATTAGCATTGTTCTGCTGTGAAAATCATTTTATTCTACATATATTTTTTATTTGCATACATGTAATAATTTTTTTAGATGACGTAACGATAATATTTAATAAAATAAAATTCCTTACTAGAAATTTATTGCAGATTTAAAACAAAATAGATTTATGAGGAATATAAATAATCAAATTTTTAAACAGTAAACTATTCAGAAGCAAAATAATGGAGTTTTATATTTAAAGATGAGCTAAACTTTTTAATGCAGAAAATATTTTTAGCTCTTTTAGTTTAGAAGGTGTGTGAAATGGAATGATCCTATCGAAATAGCGTATTAGTGAATCGAAATCATATGCTACAATCTAAACAATTAAATTTTTAACCTACAGAAAATAATTATTTTATTACCAAATTTATTTTTAAAATAAGCAAATTATTAATACGTTAGTTTTACAAATAATTATATTTTAACGCGATCCATATTAGGTACAAAAGAATTTGTAAATATAATAATCTTAACCAGAGAATTTCTTGTTATAAAATGTGGTTATATATTTACTTTACTCTTCTTATTTGAATTAAAAATTATTTTTTCTGGTTTATCTTTGAAGTATAAAATGGTATATTACATATACGATTGATTTTGTTGTCTAAATTTAAAAATATAATAAACGCATTATATATATTTCAAATAAACTTTTCTTAAACAAACTTCTTTTCTACAGATAATTATCTTTAAAATGATCCATATTAGATATAAAAGGAATTTTTGTATTATTTAAATTTAAAAATATAATAAATGCATTATATATTTAAAATAAACTTCTTTTTTAAATATACTTCTTTTCTACAGATAATTATCTTTAAAGAGATCCATATTAGATATAAAATGAATTTTTAAATTTAATAATCTTAACCAGAGAATTACTTGTTGTAAAATCGTGAAACAATTGCTTTACTCTTCTTATTTGAATTAAAAATTAATTTTCAAAATTTATCTTTTAAACATAAAATGGTATATTCCACTTACGAGTTATTGGGTCATTAAAATCATATTAATGAAAAATATAAATAAATTCATTTAAAATATAATTGAGATAAGTTTCAGTTAGGAATGACTGTAAAATAAGTGTCTAATCAGTAAAAGAAAGAATAAATGCACTAAGAAAATTTATATCTCTTAATCAAAATTCAAATTTTAAATTAAGATGCTATATTATCTACAAAATCTATTTAATTAAGAGACTATATAAAAATGTTATAATTTATAAATGTTTTTCATTCGCACAAACGCGTAATATTATGTTGCGAATGCAGCACCATTTTGTATAAAAATACTTTCTTATAAAGAAAGAAGAAAGAATTATTGGTATATTGTTATGTATTATTTTACGTGAATTGAAAAGTCAATAGAAAGCAATACAGTATTATCAATTTTCTTCATATAAATCTGGTGCTTTTGCTAAATTAAATAATATTCTTTTGTTTTTATTTTTAATTATATGTATTCATTTAATCTTTACTGTGAATAAATTTCATTAAGCCTTTCCGAATTTAATGATCAAGACAGTTGAATATTGAAGGCTAAAATTATTTTTTCTAAAATTTTTATAAGTATTCGACAATACTATTTCAAACGGATTCTTATATACGTGAGAGGAGTTTGTTTCCAGGAAGAAAACTATTCATGTGTGACTTCCTTTACGATTTAGGCATGTTTCCTGTTAGTCAGGGAAAGAATGAAAGGGGATGATGTTTACTCATGTAAATAAAACTTTCTGATTACTCTAAACAGATGAGAAATTGCTTTCTCGCCATGAATTATTGCCACAAATTGATGATAATGTTCTACTTTTATAATAACTAAGAACTTACATAACAGAGCACATTACATTCAAAAGTATTTTTGGAAATTTAGATCAATAAAAATCATAAGTAAATCAATAAATTCTTTCCAGTCAGTTTTTGAAATTTAAAAATTCAAATCAAAAATCTAATGAATCAAATCCTAAAAACAAAGCATAAAAAAGATTTTAAAATTATATTGTATATAGTTTCCTAATTAAAGAAAAGATAATTTTTTTATAAAAAATAAAACTGGTATATTTTTTATGCATGACAATAAAACAAGTCTCTAATCAATTAAAAAAAGAAAAATTTGCAAAGAATCTTAACAATTCTCAATTATAGATAAAGTCTCTTTAATTAGGAAACTTTATAAAGTAGAGGTATATGATAATTATATAAAGATTTTGCAATTTGTAATACAATAAAATATTACCAATGCAAGAACTTTTCATGATATATTTTTAAAATGGAATAATAATAGCCTCTTAGCATTTTATTATATATTATATTATGTAAAATTAAATATAAGTCAATAGAAACTCGTTATAAATTTATAAGTTTCTTTCGTACAGTAATTTTGCCAAATTAAGTTGTAAAGATTCTTTTGTTTTTATTTATAATTATACATAAAGTTCAGTTCATAAACGCTAGATTAATATTTAAAAATAACTCGAGTAATGCACTTGTGAAACCAAATATTCCATTTATATTGAAATAAATTAAATGTAACAGTTTAAGCTTCTTATTAGTACATGCACTGATATATATTTCAATTCAGATTGACAAATGAAGTTAATTTTCATGTATTGTTACAAGTGATATTTTATCTTGTTCAGTTACGAGTAGAAAAAATTAATTTAGCAAATAAATTTGGGCTTTAACGCTTTTAAATAAAACTACAAAATTTATCTATGAAAAAAGAGCATAAGTAATATAGATTTTTAGTTCTGCTAAAAAAATTAAGTAAATTAATAATTTTAATATATTTCTAATTCATTTAGACTGTTGAATTATAGAAACGTATAAATAATCTAAATCAGCCTTGCTATGTGTGCTGAAAGTATTATAATATTGAAAGGGTTTGAAAAATATTTATTTACTTGCATTAAATAATTATAAAATTTCTACTTCTGTAACTTTTAAAATGGAATAAATGAGACTTCATAACGTTGCTTGAAGTACATTGCTAACTTTTTTTTATCGTTCAATGATATCAATTGTTCGCCTTCATGTTACATATCCTCTGAGCTTGATCTTTTACTACCAACTCTTCTATTAGTATAAATTACTAAATAGCAGTATATATATTTCAAATCACTATGAGGTCTAGCAAAGTGCTTAACTCCAAGAATTGAGAAAAATGTATTTCCAGATGAAAGTAAATATATAATAAGGACAGCACACAATAATCTCTCTTCCTCTTTCAAATAATTTAAAGTGCTTATGAAAAAGGAAGAGGTGCTTAGGAAAAGCTTTCTAAAAAAAGGTTGTCACATATACTGAAAAAAATTACTTAAATTCTTTTGAGTTTCGAATTCATTTTCTATTGCACCAGATTGCTTCATAATAATAGAATATTATTTTGAGTTAATGAGAATAAGTATATTGAATACTTAACAAATAATGTGTTTTAGGCAATTTATTTTTCGTCCATCACTTGGAATTATTTTCGATTAAAATACAACTTTAATTTAATACATATCTTGTTAAAAATATCTAAATTATGTTTTTTAATATGAAAGAAAAAAATTGTAAAAGTAATAATTGATTTTATAATATTGCTTTAGAATGTAAATATATAAGAAATATACATATTAAATACACATATGAAATATACAGAATAATTACATTAATACAGAAATGAAAATTAATCCTTTTTTTGTAAATATTTAATTTTTTTGGGATAAAAAACATTTCCAAATATTTAAATATAAAGTGAGAGTAATGTTTCAGATATAGTATAAACCAAGAACATTACACACATTTATTCACAATGTTATGAAAATTTTCTAATGTTATGTTTAATTATTTAAACTCAAAACATTTATGGATGAATAAATTAAAAAGCTTTAATTAATGTTTTTGAAAATAACATTATAAAAATTGAAAAATAATTAAGCCTTTTATTTTCATATAAACACCACACTAATTACTACATAGATGTATTCATATAAAGTAAAAATTAGTTTGTGTTAAGAAAAATATAATGTGAGAAAATGTATTTTTGCTAACATTATTTTATCTTACTGTAATAAAAATTTGAAAAGCTTCTGTGTCTCATTCAAAAAGAGAAATTTCCATTTTACAGAAAATAATAATTATACAAGAAAATGTGGCAAGCAACTTTCTTAATTAAACTGCGTAAGAAATCTAAAACATCATAATTTGTGGATACCATTTTTCTTTAAATTTCATATTATTTACCAAGTCAACCTAAAAACACTGATGAATATCTTCAATCATTTTCAACTATACAAAAAACAGTTATTTATTAATAGTTTTTGCTTTTTAAGTTTTATACAAAAAAAAGATATGCGTTTTCGTTTTAACGACTTTTATTGGGATGTACAATTCTTTCTGGCAAATACATACAACCCTAGATAGGGTAGTTAGTAGTAAGTGACATCCCCTCCCTCTAAATTGAGCGATGTGACAGTTTTCAGGGGGTAGGAAATGTTCCCAATTAGAATGGGAAACAGTCGACGATTTTTGTATAGTTTAGGAAAGGGGCAGTGGAACGATTTTCGCAGATTCTTGAAATTTTCTGAGACGCTGAGTCGGTTAAAAGCGGTAATCGGATTCTCAATTTTAGTGACAGTCAAGCCGCTTTAAAAGCCCTCAATTCTTTCAAAATCAAATCTAAAATGATTTTGGAATGTAGAAACCTTCTTACAGAACTGGCAACTAGAAACAAGGTGATCCTTTAATGGGTGCCAGGGCACAAAGGTATCGAAGGAAATGAAAGAGCTGATGAACTTGCTAAACAAGGATCATCATTTGTTCTCCTCGGTGCAGAACCTTTTTGTGGGATCAATTTCAAGACCGCAAAAACCAATGTTCGTAAATGGGAAAGACGGAAGATGTATGAAGCTTGGCTCAACACTCCTGGTCGAACCCACGCTAAAAGTATGATCTGTGGATCATCAACGAGGATTCCCTCTGAAATTTTAAGATGCTCTAGGCAGAAGATACGTTTAATCGTAGGTTTCATAACTGGGCACTACTATTTCAGAAAACATCTCCGTAAAATGGGACTGTTTCAGCAAGATCCTATCTGCAGGAAATGTCATATGCAAGAGGAAACGGCCAATGATATCATTTACGAATGCGAGGCCCTTCCTCTCCCTAAATTAACTTCTTTAAGCATCATCCATACTAGAGAGTTACACCTAGACTCCTTTAAAGGGTTATCGGACTTTATTGATAAAGTTGGTGACCCGAGTAACTGGAACTAGGAAACATTGGGTTTGGAGTTAATAGTATAAAATGCTGATAAAAGCAGAGATGCCCAATGACATACAAACCCAACTCTAAGAAGACGAAGACGATGGCATTCGATATCAATGAAAACTACAGTGTTTACAGTGCATTCAAGTGTTTTTCGGCATTTTTCAACTTTTATGAAACCAACTAAGCTAGACCAACTTTCGATTATTAGTTGAACAAGAAAATAAGTGATGATTGTAGAAGTAATTGCTTCACAAACTTTCTTTTCAAATGATCTCCCAATTTTGAAACAGTATTCACAGGAAGAGTATTATGTTTTGAAAGAGTATTATTATATATGATAGTGAAGTTGTTAAGATATTTGAAATTACTATTTATATGATACATTTCTTTTAGTGCAATCTCATCCTGAATTGTAATCTCTTATCCTGAATATTATTCAAATCAATTCATCTTTTATAACATTTGGATACTTCATATCTCTATGGGTCCCCGGTGGCCTGGAAGGTTTGGGTGTCGTTCTCGTTATTAGAAGGTAGTGGGTTCGAATCCCAACCCACACAAATATCCATCGTCTTCCCTGATGGCTGCTGAGGTACTTGAAATGTGTCATGCTCCCGATGACCTTCATGTACCTCTCGGGGTGGCAAGCTGTCTTGAGCTTCCCTGCTTGGTCCCTGCTTCCAAATTGCGAAGACCCACCCACATTTAAGATCACGAATTTACGCACGCTGGATACTTAAGTATATAAAAGTACCACCACTTCAATTCCATCAGTACTGGGAGGTGAATAGCCGAACATTGAAAAAATGCCATGTAATAGATCTTAAAGTCTATTATTTTCTTTTATCAAATAAGGCAGATAAATATGATATGATATCAATAAAATAACAATGATAATGTAACTTTATCGATGTGATAAAGAAATATAAAAAAAATTTTTTTCCATAAAATTTCAACGTTAAAATCGATAACAATAAAATTATAATATTTGGATGACGGGGATTGCAATCGAAGATAGAGGAAGCTCATTGGTATCGAGTCATATAAACAGTTTTCATATAAATACTATTAATGTTCTAAATTTTATAAAATGTCTACAACATTTATTCGCTCTGAATTTTTCCTCATGCTTTTTTTAATTTTAGAAACATTAAATATAAAAAGGTATAAAAATTTTCACTTACATTAAACGGGTGTATTTTAAAATTTCTAACTTTAATCATGCCAATTTATTTATTTATTACGAAATATATCTTTATCATAAAATAAGGGTTAGTAAAATTTTTTTATTTGTATTTTTTAAATTCGTCTTAATTTGAAAACTGAGCCATTTCAACATCGCAATGTATTTATCGCAAATGTTTAAAAAGAAGACTGTAAATTTTTCCCCAATTACTTTTCGTTTGATTTTAGTTTTTTTAATAATTTTTTACTATTTCGTTACGTTTTTCTGATCTTGATCCAATTTATTGCTAAGCCAGATATGCGAAATCTTAAATTGGTAATTTATTCAACGGGTGATTGGTTAACGAACCGTTCGGCCTGCAAACGAATTGGACAACGAACCTTTTCAGGAATGATTTCTGTTTTCGGACAACGAACAAAAAACGAATTCTAACGAACACTTCTCGAGTCTTGGATCATGATGCATATACACCCAATGATCATAAATAGGATAATGGAACCAAGCCAATTATCATAGTATATTAGTAACTATATACAATAAAATCTTCAAGTGTACAATTATGATTTCGCCCAAAATAAATTTAGGAAATTTATTATTATACATTTAGTTTCTAAAATAAAAAATAAAATTTTTTACCATATTTATTTTAATTTGAACATTTTAAACTACAAACGATTGAAATACAAATTATTTCTATTTAAGCATTTTTTCACAATGTTTAACATAACAATTTATCTAGGAAAAGGGATAATTGACTTCAATATTTTACATATTAAATATAAATCTACAAATAAGTGATACCGTCATTAACATTTTAAATGCAGTATTGCAAAATTTTATGTTTATACTTAATTTTGTAACGACAAAAGAATATTATAGATGTAATTCGGAAATTCTTTATTTTAATACACAGACAAAATTGCTGTTGATCTAATCCATATTTTTGCTGTTGAATTTACATTTTGAAATGATGCTCTTTCGATTGAAATGTGGAATACATTTGACAATACTTCTCCTATCTTGCTCAGTGGCAAATATCAGCTAAAGAGGAATGAAATAAACATGAATATATCATTTTAAGGAAATTATATTTCTTGGAACGAGAGATTATTTCCCTATCGTTGTTATTTACGTGCACGTAAAAAACAGAAAAAATTCACTGTTCCCTAAAAAGGAAGTATTTCGCAGAGTAATAAAAATTCAAACAGAAACGTAAGACTGCGTGACCAGGTTACGAATTCAGAATAGAGGAAATGCGTAAATTTACGTGACCTATTCCATTAAGTAGCAAAATAAGTAGAATCGGCAAAAAAATCTCTTTAATAAAGTTAAGTAGCTATTTTAAAATTCTTATATGCTTTATAATGCCCACATACATATTCAATTAAATTACTGTGAAAATACTAATTCATCAGAAATGTTATGGGTATTTTAATTCATATATATGTATATACATAAATTAAAAGGGGTGATGGAGTATAGACATCCATGTAAGCACTAATTCCATGGGGTTGCATTCCACTCTGAGAGGCAGAAAAGAAGAATTGCCACCGGAGACAGTCAACACATACAACAGTGTTGGGTAAGCGTAAGAATAATACCAAAAGCTACACAATCGTATTTATCGTTTAGGAAAACCTCACAGCAAATGCCTCCCTTGTGAGTCGTAGCACAGTTGACACCGACGAAGGAACGACTGGCGCACCCTCTCGAAGATTCCTGGTGCCGATTTAATTATGTCCCCGGTAACAACGATTCTAGTTACGAGATCTTCCGTTGAGTCCACAGGTGTGTGGAACAATAAAGATTTCATGAGCCCCAGAAGAAAAAATACAGTGGGTTGAGGTACGGTGAGTGAGGAATCTAAGCCTCGGGTCCGCTCCGTCCAGTCCATGTGTGGCATTCAGAAGTATCCGACCGCGATGAGAAAATGCGCTGGGGCTGCATCGTGCCCTGTCCCTCAAGATGTGGAGTGGAATAAGCACAGCCTGCAATAAGCACTCGTTCCAAGAAGATGCGGTATGTTGCTGATGTAAGGGCCTTCCAGGTAGGCACCAAGGATACCTGCCCAGATGTTCATGGAAAATTTCTGCTGGTGTCTACGAGGGGTTGCGCAGTGGGCATTGTTGTCAGACCAAACGTGTTGATTGCTCTTGTCGAAAATGACTGCTCTGCTGAATGTTGCCTCATCACTCAATAATACTAATGCAGGAAATCGAATGCTAATCTTCATCCCCATCGCGTCTTTAAAGGACAACATCTACTTTCATCCTGTAGTTTTCTCTCGTAACCAATCAGAGCAAAATGCTGCTTCTTCTCTGTGGAAATCGGCGTACGTGATCGATTCTTGATGCGTTTCTACTTTCCTCTTTTCTGCTTCTCAGAGCGATCCTCTGTTCCTAGGCAATTACTGCTCCTATGGATATCTACCATCACCCCTTTTAATTTGTGAAAACAATTTAGAATCACCCTGTATATATATATATATAATATATATATTTATATAGATATATACATATTAATATTATTGTTATTAAATACTAGCTCTAAACATATTGAAGAATAAAAATACTTTAAAATAATCAAAATTGCTTTAACATATTTGTTAAAATATGATAATTTATCCTATATTGACACATTTGAATATCGGCTTTAAATCTAATAAAAACTATGAAATATCAAAGAGACTTGCTGAAAAAGAGGAATGAACGAGTAAAATATGACAGGTGGTCAATAAACTAACATAAAATAAGTTTGTTAAAAAGCATGAAGTGAAATTAGCTGTTATTTTCATGCAGAAAATGGAAACTATTTCCGCTGCATTTGAGAATAGAAAGTTAAAAGGAAATCTTTAAATGTAGCATTTTAGTTTTTAACAAAATCAACAAAATTTAAGAGTTTTTTTAAATTTTAGTTTTTTTATACTATTGAAAGTCGTATCTGTAATTAACACACATTACAACTAATAGCAGATTGATACAGTTAATAACAATAATTAAAAAAAGATTTCTCTCAATATACTTAATTTATTTTATTTAGTCAAATAATTTAGGTTATATGTATAATAGCGGTAACATTTTTTTAAATATCTTATAATTAATATTCGTAATTTACTTCTGACAAGTTAATTTAAAATTATTTTTGCTATAACTTACAGTTTGCATTTATAATAAATGATAAAATTATTGGAATTTTTACTGATCAACTGATGGTAGAAGATTGGATGTTTTTAATTTAAGTAGATTAAACTGTTCATTCACACACATGCTTTTATTTAAGTTTAATTGTCTATTTAAATTTTGAATAATTCATATTATTTACTTCACTTTAATTAAACCTAAATCGTTATGTGTATATATATATATATATATATATATATATATATATATATATATATATACATATATATATTTATATGTAGCAAGGTTTGCTATAGGAAATAGTTTGACTGATTCTACTTTTATAAGAATACAAATTTCCGTTGACATCCCTTCAAATTGCAATGTAAAAAGCGACATTTTCGGCATATTTTACGATTGAAAAGTTTAAAATGCTGCTAATGCTGCTCAAGCAAAAAAATAAAAAAGCAAAAAACACTACTGACGTGTATGAAGAAGGTGTACTGACAGAACGGCTGTCCCAAAACTGCTTTGCAAAATTTCGATGGGTCAAATTTGATATTAAAGTCCACATCCCTCAGAATGTTCACTTGGAGAAGGTGAGGAACATAGTAGATGTATTAATTTATTGTTGCAACCCCCCGGCGAATAACAACCGAAAGATTACTCATGTATGGAATTCGACCTTTCACTTATAAAGCTCCTTTATTTGATCTCAAGTCGACAAGTGGATGCTTCATGTTCTCTCGGAAAGAATCATTTGCCAAACACTTCGAAAGCCGATAATTCAAGAAAAAAACAATGCTTTTTAAATCGTTTTCTTTTATATTTTACCTGACAACACAACGCTTCATTCTAAAGTTTACAGCTGCCTCAGTTTTGTGATTCACTTAAGCAAAAGAGACCAGAATGAATCAATAGAAAAGGTGTTGCAATCTAACCTAGATGTAGCGAGATTTAATACAAGTTTGTTAACTCGCCACAAATTTCTACTGCTTGGACGGGATGTATTACCGAACCTATTATATTACCTAGATCTGTTACCTTCTCATTATTAATTGTCTCTATCTCCACGAGCATTTTTAAGCGGTAAAATTTATATTTTAAATAAGAAGGTCCAAAATCACTTGAATTAATTTTTTGTCAGCAAAAACTAAACATTTTATAAGCAGGGAATGACAACTGATAGAATTATTTTACAAGTCGTGAAACCAGAATGGACAGTAGCAAGTATTGTCCATTCTGGTTTCATAGCTTTTATATCATTAACTTTCATAACTTAATAAAATACTGTATTCCAAAAAAAATTGTCATTCATTTTCTTAAACTTTCTCTTTCTTAATTGTCTTTCATTTTCACAAAAAGGGAATTACTTCTCCTTATTAAGAAAATAGAACTCATTATTTATAAATTTCAGGCAGCCTTTTATTGAAAGTACGCAGTCAATTCCCATTTCAGTCATTTATTTTGATTTATTTCAATTCAGTAATAACCGATTAAATTACTTAAAAAAAGAGAATAAAACTTAATCTTGTACAAATCAAATGAAAACCATTAATCAGTTATGTTTGTCTTATATTATTTAAATTGCTATAAGTATAGTTGTTACTACAAATTAGTATGTGTGTGTCAGTATTCATTGAACTGAATTGAAATGTTTTACCCTTTAATAATTTTACTTTGTTTTAATATGACTACACAATTTTTATATGTACTACCTGTTTAACGCTTTCTTAAGTATTTTATGTAAAAATTATAACTGTGTGTGTAATTGAAATAAATTAAGTATTAACTGTAAAACTGATACAAAATATTTTGAATTACAATGTAAATAAAACGAATATTAGTTTTTCTTTCACAAAGGAATAGTTTTTATATCAAGAACATAATGAATTAAAATAGAAATTATGGTTTTATAGTTTAAAAAACTTGTAATGAAGATTGCCATCACGAAGCAAATAGTACAATAAAAGAAATTGTGTTATAATAAACATATATTTAGAATTCTAAGGGACTAAAAAACAATTTTAATTCTCTATTACAACTTCTATTCAACAAATGCGCAGTCATTTTACGTCACACAAAGTCAGTGCATTTTTAAGCTTTTATCAATCGCCGAAAGCAAGTGTCAAATGAAAAGCAATCTGGTGGGAACGAGTCTATTATGAGTCTATTGAATGGTGTGGGGAAGGAGCAAGAAATAAATTCCACCAATTCTCTTAATCAAAGTAGAACTGTCTATTTATTGATCGAAAACTGCATTCCCAAATGTAATGAAGCAAAATTATTGTGTGTGTGGGGCGGTTCATCTTCATAAATAAAAGAGGAAAACAACTCAATTTAATGTATAAAGAATATAAATGGGCTGTTCGCTGTTTAAAATATTTGGTTTTAAAAAAGCAATTTATTTTAGAAATTCTAGGAAGGGTGTAAACATATTTTAATAGTTTTAGTATAAAGTATGTAAAATTAAATATTGCATAAATGTAGGATTATTAAATATAATAAATACATTTCAAGTTATTTTTTACATATTAAATAATTCTTGTACAGGTTTAATAAAATGTTTAGTTAAATTTTTATATCGTAAGCGAATACGCATATTTTATTTAACTGTTCGAAAGAATAAACTTGAATTTATACAATTCGTAGCTCTTTGATTATGTTCATATAAAAATTACGCATCAATTCTTTCTATGTTTCATATTATGCTGAAAAAATAACATATACGCCAATCGTGAAACATTTTTGGTTAATGTGTAAAATTCCATCATCGGAAAAAGATGGCACAAATTTCACCAAATTATCACCAAAGAATTTCATATTGTTTCTTTACGCGTTTCCTTTTATATATAATATTTAAATTCATTATTTTAACACCCATAAAAAATCTATTTAAAGGATAAAATCTAAAACGAAATAATATATAATAAAAAATGACATAAAGCTATTAAATGAAAATCTAAAAAGAATAACAAAATATTAGTAAGAAAACAATCGCATTCTGTCAGATTGTAAATGTTTGTCACTTTGGGTAATAAAAGTAGAGAAGTGTGTTTACTGGAGCTCTCGCCATTTAAGTAAACACAAACGGTTTATCAAAATAACAACCGTGTATTTGGAATAATTTTCTATTGTTGGTAAAAAATCATTCTTTGGCGACATTTTCTTTTCTGGTCGATACAATTTTACAGAAGTATTGTATTTTCATTTAGTGATCTGATAATTATTTCAGTTACTAAGCACTTAATAACATTAAAAAGTTTAAAAAATTAAAATAGGCATAAGAAAAGCATTAGTTTTTACATTTAAAAGAGACTGTTTACAAATATTGCAACTATTAATTTAGAATTCTATTAATTAAAGAATTTTTGAAAAATTTAAATCGTCCTTGCTAATTAAAGTTACCCATAAATTGGATGTGTTTTGTCTTATTTTTTCATTTTGCATTTACTCCTGTTCCATTTTAAAGGTGTTATGGCTTGAATCTATGGAAAACGGATTCTCAAACCGATGCTTTGAAAGAAACCGTTTTATTAAAAAAATCAACTTATATAATAATATTGTCAGACATTTGATGGGGAACTTCGCCTTTCTTGCTGCCGCTCGAAGAATGCGATTTGAAAGCAAGCAGCAAATTCATCGACAAGTCCGATTTACAACGCCGTCTCAATACGATGTGACGTCGATGAAAAGTTAGGTGACGTCATGGATATTTTAAACCAATGAGAATTGTAATAAAGTGTGGCGTAGTCATGATCTCAATTGGAAAGGACAGAAACAACCACATTAGGGTTAATAAATTCAATTACTAATGATCATGTGACAAGTGTACGTACACAATTCGTAATTAATGTTTAAATTCTTGTAACTCTTAACATTATATTAAATGTAATAATAATTTTCTAACGAATAAATATAATTCATATTCTTATTTAGTTTACATATTCTGGAGCAGAATATATTATGAATGTAATTGCTTTAAAACATAAAGATTTCAGGTTTTGTTCTAATGCTAAGTTAATTAAAATTACTTAAATAATAACTAATTATAAGCATTAAATAATAATTAATTTTGGAATTAATTTGAATAAAAATAATTAAAAATGCACTAAAATACAAAAGCTATCAAATATATTGCATAACAGTGACAAAATATATGTTATTTATAGTTTCGACAATATTAAATAATAATATAAGTGCATTCCTATTTTCTAGGAGTTACTACTAATTTAGATTTTAAAAAAAATTGTGTTGAAAATTGAAATATTATAAATATATGAAAGTATACATTCATTATATTCATTGTGTAATCATATATTCATAATTTATAAGACATGTTACAAATACAAAATATACATAAATTTATGTATATATGCAAGATATAATTACAAATTTTTGAAAACAGTTTGTTCATGTGAATGTTTCACAAAAAATTATATTATTTTTTCTTTAACTATTTATTTTTCATGATTGATTATTCGCAAAATGTCAGTTTTTTATGACACACACACACACACACACACACACACACACACATATATATATATATATATATATATATATATATATATATATATATATATATATATATATATATATATATGTTCTTAATAATATAATGAAGTTGTGAATACTGAAAACAAAAAAATTAAATTAGGCTTTTCTACAAAACTTCAATTTATTTTAAGTAGCAAAATTGCACCATAAAATTTCTTACGAACATTTAGAAAAATTAAGTAAAACTCGTAAAACAGTTTTTTTTCTTTCACGGCCCAGTCTCTTCTGAATTAATTAAAAACAGGAAATTAAATTACTAAATAACCAAGTTAAGGGTCATGTTGAGCTTACTGACTATCCAAAACAGCGCTTCTGTTTCTAGAGCGAATAATGTGCTCATTAAATACAAGAAAAAGTAATTTATTGGTGATGCCATGAGTTCTTCACGCTTTCATCAAGTCGATTATTAAAACTGGAAACAAAATTACCCAACTAAGAATTGGAATAGTAAAAACTTTCTTATCGCATAATCGAAATACACGTCCTTTAATTAAATACTGAAATTATATATAGCTTCAGCATTTTTTTAGCCTCTGTCACTGTTGCAAGTGTCTAATCGAAAAGTTGATTTCAATATTAATTATTAATGTAAATAGCTTAATTAAGAATTTAATGTAAATATTTTTGTACGAAATAATAAGAAAATTTAAGGGATACAACAAATTAATGTTATACAGCTATGTTAAAATATGCAATTATATTTCTGTATCATCAAATAGTTGAAGTTTTTTAAAATAAAATTTGTCACATAATTTTAGTAAAGTTTTGAAAAAAAGTTTCATTCATTATAACTTTATGCATTTTTCTGAAGCATACGCATTTTCTCATAACAACTTTGAACTTTATTCATTAAATTGCTTTAAGCTTTTTTAAACTTGAAAGGAATATTTTAACGAATGGGCGTGCAATTTTGTGAATTGAATTATGTAATTTAGTTACATCTCAGGAAAAATTAGTTTTTCACTTCGGCTAAAATTGATAGGTTTTCAAATAATTATAGCAATTTGAATTAAGTTATTTTACATTTACAATTTTAATACTAATACTTAAATATAATATATTTAAATATTAGTATTAAATATAAAGTAAAAGATAATATTTAAATTAAATTTTAATAAACACGATATCAAAGTTTTGAGAAAATAATATGAAATGAGAATACGTGGTATTCTAGTAACTTCCTTTAAATTTGAGCTTATAAACAATTCATTTATTTATTAGATAATTTGCATTTCTTGTAAAGGTTACTTTCTTTTGTCTCAAGGTTAATTATTATTTTTATTTTACTTATTTTATTGAATAGATTGTTATTTCTCAAGACTCAGTAACAGGGAAATGTATTATTAGAAACTAAAAAAGAAACAAGAGAAAAGATCTTATAAGATTGCTTTATGTTGAATTTTTTGCAATTCTTAAGAACATTTTTAAGATTTGATTTCAGAATTACATACATCATAAATTCTTTGATCATTTTCATTTTTAAAAACATCCTTTCGTAATTTCATCATAGTTTTGTTCTGTGTATTATTTTAAGTTGTATTTGAAATGCTTTTTATGTATGCAATATTTACGCACGAGTCATTTTACTATAAAAATTAAATTTTTTGTAAAAATGAAAAGATTGTTTATTGATATTTAACAGAATTTTCATTTTGAATGGAAGTTAAAGCATGGATATTTCGCAAAATTCCCAAAATAAAATATCTTTTTACCAATTGAAAATGAATTATAAAAATAAATTTAAATCACACACACATGTTTCAATCTATGTTAAATTCAACTGCGTAGAAGAAAAAAATAGATAAAATTGGAACAATTCATCATTCATAAATATTATGATATTATGAAAATATTTATAATGAACCGGAGTAATTACACATATTTGATATTGGGAATTTTTTATATTAAAAATATTTCATTTATATTATATCAGATTTCAACATGGTTCTCAAAATTATTTCTTTTTATCATTATAAATCAAGTTTCAATCAATACCTTGAATGATAGAAAACGTGATTTAATGGAAGAGTGCGGAGATATTATTGTTGCATTAAACCTTATGTGTCTGATTGATAAAGAATAATCATTTGCAAAGAACAGACAAACTAACTTAATTTTATTTAAAAAATCAAAATTTACAGAAAAGCTCTTTTTACACATCTTACTAATGTGCAGCACACTGAAGCCATGAAATAACTCCCACATTAGAAGGCAGCAACGAACACAGTTTAGAGTGAAACAATGTATTTGCATTTATTTATCTTTCAACTCTTCTAATCTGAAGGTATTTGCAGATTTTCCTTTTACATTCCGGAGGATTTTAGAGAAATTCTGAATTTTGCTTTGTGGAGGAGATTTTCAAAATATGTACATTACATTGGCATTTTTGTGACATCAAATGGGTGATTTTAAGCCAAATCTATCAATATCGCCATTTCACCATCCTTTAGGGTTGCCACAGACGTGGTTCTCAAAATTACTCCTCACATTTCGCTGAGTCCTATGAGAGAAAGCAAATAATTCTGGAAGGCATTTTTCAACACAAATTCATTTTATTCATAATTTATTTTATTCAAAATTTCATTTTGAATAAAGCAAATTGAGTTTTCAATGGAATTTATTTTATTTTAAAAAATTGCTAACTTATTTTTGAATAAAATTATTCATGGTTGGAGAAAAAAATTTAATTACCTTCTCATAATAAATTATTAGTAATGCTGAAAGTTTAGTTAGAAATATTCATTGATTTTTTATAATGTATGCATTTCCACATTAAATAATCTTGATATTCGGAGTAAATGTGTGATACGACAACATATTTCCTATTTTCTTATAAATAGAGGACGTCACTGTGTTTCGCTTACATACAAATTTGATACAAATCTTATAATCAAACGCTGTGCAAATTAATACTGATGAATTAAGAAAAAATTGTTCAATAGTTGAAGTATAAATTTAATGATTCTGTTTCACGGAATTCTTATCTCATGAACTTGAGAATATTTATTTCTCCTTGTCGCTAATAGAACTTTAAAACAGTTGGTCAGGGTCGCCCTGTGTCCGCAGTTGCAGTGTGCACTATAAATGAGCGCACTTTCAAAGAACAAATGGAGACTTGGCAATTCTTTCTGCATCGAAGACTTGAGGAAACATAGAAATGCACATTTTGCACTAAAGTTTCCACCAGAAATTTACATTGACGTTTCAATAAGTTTTATCAATATGTGATAAACGTTTAGTTTATAAAATGTAAATATATAATGTTTGTATTATTTTTAGTAGTTTCTGGAAACGTAAGCATTTTTAAATAATGCATGACACAAATGGGTTCGTTTATGATAATAATTATTTCTTGCCGTTAGCGTGATTATCAAAAGCGGGGGTATAATGAAAAAGTACCAAAATATCTTGTACACAATGAAAAAATTATTTCAACTTCAACATTTCAAGCTAGAAGTATTAAAAGTTTGCATGTAAAGATATGATTATGTATATTATCAAATGACTTTTACCAATAAATTCCCGAAGAACTCAAGAAAATAAAAAGTCTTGGAATTATATTCATTTAAATTTGCAATATCTAAAACTAACAAATTCTCTAACTAGCTCTTGTAAGTCACTCATAGTAACCTTTCTGGTTAAACACCAGATACTGATCAGTACAAATCTTTTTTATACAAAAAAGTTCTTCTTTTTATCAATAGTCACCTAGAAATCTTTTTTTATGGGAAATTTCTTCAAAGAATCTATATTTTTCATGAGGACATTCATTTCCCTTCCAGCAAATAGGACTGGTATCCTAGGGGGCTCTGTCTCGGTGAATAGTTTTTTTCTTCCCTTGACAAGCAGGAAACATCTTCAGTACATGTTAGCAACTTTTGCTTTATTTGGCAACCCACTTTTAGTGAAAAAATTGTCGCCAAGGAGTGTGACATAAGGTAACTAGAAAACTTATTGATATTTTTAGTATATATATATATTTATATATATATATATATATATATATATATATATATATATATATATATATATATATATATATATATATATATTTATATTTATATATATATATATATATTTATATATATATATATATATATATATATATATATATATATATATATATATATATATAATATATATATATATATATATATATATATATATATATATATATATATATATATATATATATATATATATTTATATTTATATATATATATATATATTTATATATAAATATATATATATATATATATATATATATATATATATATATATATATATATATATATAAATATATATATATATATTTATATATAAATATATATATATATATATATATATATATATATATTTATATTTATATATATATATATATATATATATAAATATATATATATATATATATATATATAAATATATATATATATATTTATATATAATATATATATATATATATATATATATATATATATTTATATTTATATATATATATAAATATATATATATATATATATATATATATATATATATATATATATATATATATATATATATATATATATATATATATATATATATAATATATATATATATATATATATATATATATATATATATATATATATATATATATATATATATATATATATATATATATATTATATATTTATATATATATATATATATTTATATATAAATATATATATATATATATATATATATATATATATAATATATATATATATATATATATATAATATATATATATATATATATATATATATATATATATATATATATATATATATATATATTTATATTTATATATATATATATATATATATTATATATAAATATATATATATATATATATATATATATATATATATATATATATATATATATATATATATATATATATATATAAATATATATATATATATATTTATATATAAATATATATATATATATATATATATATATATATATATAAATATATATATATATATATTTATATATAAATATATATATATATATATATATATATATATATATATATATTTATATATATATATATATATATATATATATATATATATATATATATATATATATATATATATATATATATATATATATATATATATATATATATATATATATATATATATATATATATATATATATATATATATATATATATATATATATATATATATATATATATAAACACGTTTTAGAATTATTGAAATTATATAAATATTAAGAGAAACAATTTCCTTCTTATATTACCATTAATAAAATTTAGGGACATTTAAATAATCTTTATGAGAATTTACAAAAAAGTTCTTTTGTTTTTTAAAGAAAAATACAATGCACAAGATGAGCTGCTGACATAACATTTAAATTTTAAGGAATAAAACATGTTAAATAGTTAATCTGTGTAGAGACATTACTTGATAAGCAATTAGTACACTAAGGTTTTAAAAATATTTGTTTTGTTTTAAATTTTAATTATTTACATCAACACATTACATTCAACATCATTACATTACATTTTTTATGTGTTTAAATTGTATATTCTCAACAGAAAACGAAGCTAAAATAAATAGCTGATACTTTATCTTGTTAAAAATTGTAACTTTTTTGACAGTCACTAATCATTTCTCAGTAAAATGTAAGTAATAAGAAATGTAGTTATTTAGAGATAAAAAATATCTTGGAAAAGACGATGTTAACATACGTAAGTAGCGGCGCAGGCGAGTACCTTGATGTTAGCGGGTTTAGAATACTCCCCCATCACCAAGTGACCATTTTGACCACCATCAGGTGAGCTGATACTCTCCTCTCCACATTCACGCCACGCTAGTGGAAGGACATTGGACATCACAGATCAACGTGGACTCGTCCTCAAGCCACGGAGCTCCAGCAACCCAGTGAGGTGGAGAACGTGGTCGCCCCGCACAAAGTTAACTTTAGAATATACTTCGTGCTATGTTCAATATTTATAATCTTTTAACATCGCTCATATGATCTTGAAATAAAGCTGCACGTGTTACAACAGTACAATTTTCAAACAGCAATATTATGCATTCATATATTATTTAAAAGTGATGATAGTGTATTGAAAAAAAGCTACTGTACGACAGGTGTTATAGACCTATCTTACAGATCCCCAGAGTCTAGTGCCCAAAAGAAGTTTCTAAATTATTTTACAAACCAAATGCAATATTTTACCTCAAACAATAAAAGACTAAAGTCGAACCAATAACTTTAAAAATTTAAGCAAATTGTTATTATTGAAACAATGAATACTAAACTAAAATAAATTAACCTCTGTGGCACGACAGCCCATGGGGACCGACGCCTGCAGTGTCCATCTCTGTTTTCCAGTCTGAGAAGTCCTGGGGTGCGAAGCATATGTCTCAATTAAGTAGTCAGATTAATGTGAAACCCCCATTGAAGCAATGAATATTGAAGCAAAACTGAAAGCATTTTAGTTTGAATTTTTTTAATATCAGTATGGATTGTGTTGATCCTTTTACAAAACAATGTGATTTGTATTGCTCATGAAGCAAAAAAATGTAAATAAACATCAAGAGTGTTAATCTATGGTGGATAAAAAGCTTCAATATCTCAAGAGCCTCATATCACTTCCCGTAACATCTGCGAAGGGATGCATCATTTACCACGGGCTCTGGTTGGTAGGGTGACCACATTCTCCCTCATTGGGTTGCTGGAGCTCTGCAAGTTTTGGAGGGCGGGCCGTCGTTCATCTGTGACGTCCATAGTCTTTCCACTGTTTTGATATGGATGTGTACATGGAGGAGGCCAACTCAGGTGTGGCCTCGTCACCTAATCGTGGTTTGAAATGACGGGAAAATCAACGCTTTAAATTTCTGAATTGATTATTAGAACGAAATATCCTTAATTTAAAAAAGAATATGAGGTATAGTCTATAAAAATAAAGTGCACCCAAAAACTTTCTTTAAATAATTTCTGTTTGGGAAACACGTGTTTAAATATTTTCTGAATGTTGGCACCAAAAACAAATTTTCAACTAGAACTTGCCAGTTGAAAAGTGTCAGGGCGCTCCGTGGCTGAGTGGTCTAAAGCATCACCGCTAATCGCTTGAGAGCGTAGGAGTGTGGGTTCGATTCCCACCATGGCCCTGGGTGTTTTCTTCGTTATTCTTCTGTGATTGTACATCTGTCATTGTGCTATTTGCCCTATTATCGACGAAGACTTACAAGCGGATCTCAAGAATCAAGCATACAAGTCTGAATACATGCAATGTAATAAGATAAATAAAGTGTCGAAGTCAGATTCATGGAATGAAATGAAAACTTACGCATTAAAATTCGGTAAAATTTTTCACAACATTGTTTGTTAAGAACAGTTATATACATTTAACTTTGTGTGACAGCGGAAGAGGCAAAATATAGAGAAAGTACTACTGATTACTGATACATATTCAGGATGATATCCCCACATTGTAGAATCACTTCTCCTCATTAGCTTTAGGTTGTTAAAGCTATTGAATATGGACACATTTCTCACGGATATTACCCGTTAATCATTTCAATTACTCATCGTAATCAAGAAATATCTTCACATCAATTATAAATTTTCGAACCAGAACTATACTGTTTATCTCAATCGAGTAGTCTATATTTCAGGATGAACCTTGATTTCCCGCCAGTTTGGTTCCGGATTAGGTGATGTTGAATATGAAGATTAACATATCATTAAAAAAATCTTACTTTTTACTATCTACTAAGTTTAGAAATATGTAGATTTTGTGTAAATTTTAAAATTTTGTATCATTACATAGTGTTTTCAGCACCATTCTGTTTCTTTAAACCCGTATAAAAACACGTTTAACGACAAAAAATCGACGAATTTTGACAGTATTTTTTTGTATCAATCATTTCTGAACTCAGAAGAAACAGCCTATAATAAATTTTATTCGCAAGACTAAAATGTGTCTTGATGCAATTTTACAACATTTTTGACATGTTGTAATTGTAAATTATAGTTTTGTACACAATGAGTTTTTTCTTCCATTCTCATTTTCGTTTAAAATTTGCTAAATTCCAAATATACTCAAAATGCTCACATTTTTTTATGCCTTCTGTACGCTGTTAATGTATAAGAAAATAGGGAATAATCTGCATATCTGCATAATGTGATGTTTTAAATACAAAAAATAAACAGTGTCCTTATCCTTATTCTAAAAATAAGCACAAAATTGCAAGGTGACGGGGCCAGTAAATGTGCAAAGAACACCGTAAAATTCGCAATTTTAATTAGAAATAAAATTTCTTGATAGATTTCTCAATAGATTGCGTAGTAGCTTGTATAATATTTCTCTAAATATATTTTTTCAAAATATTGGATTATGAAAAATACTTTCAATTTTGAGGAATTCATCAAAGGTTGCTGTGTTTTATTCCTCAAGGTCTAGCTGCCAGCCAGACGGCGAACATGTCTGAGAGGTCATCAAAACGCCGCACACAACAAGAGTGTGCACTCAAGGGAGACCAGTGCAGAAGTGTACTCAAGGCAAGATTTCTGTCCAACAGTGTAAATGAAGCTCAGAGGCGACGGGGGGGCGTGGGGGGCTTCGGGCGCAGCTTGCAGAGAAGCGCCAAATCATTTCAAAGCTAAACAAAATTTTACAGAAAATTTCAATCTTAATTTTATCATAATATCAATTTTATTCGGAGAAATAAACTTTGCATTTTATAACTATTGTGTCAGTTCCAGAGAAAGATAAAAATAAAAATAAAAACTCCAGGGAGGAATCAGATTTGGAAAGAGAAGAGGTTGTTGATGAAAAATGAGGAAAAGAGCATGCCATAAACGAAACTCTTACTCTTATATTTCTTTATAAATAATAATTTTGCTTAGTTTAGTTCCTTTTAAAAAGTGTGTTCTTTTAGCCATGCTTCGGATTTTCATTTCTTAATTAGATTATCGGTTTTCATTCTTTTAATTCTTTCCTTTTTAAGTTTCATATTTTGCTCAAAGTATGAGGTACTATTGTTTTGTACTCCAAATCTTGTAAATGTGTATATAACTAAAATATCTTTTTTTTTCATATAAAATTTCTGGAATATTAGATTGGTCAGTTCTATTTTAATGCATATGAGAGGTTTTCATTTTTGTATAAAGTTATTTACGAAGGGGGATTACAGAAGAGTAAGCTCATGAAAGACACCTATATTTCGTCTATATTTCGTGAATATGCCAAGAATCAGTGTCCTTTATGACTCAATTGTTATACAAATTATCTAAATCAAGTTATATACTAAAAAAAAGTCATAACAATAATATTAACAAAACAAATAAGTTTGTTTTACTCAATATAAAAAAATAAAAACGTTCAAATTAATATTATTTTCTCTAGACCCTTCTGGATGTTATAATTATTCAAAAATTCAAAATTTTTAAAAGTTTTTTGTCGAAGTTTCAGTGTTTTGAAATATTTGTCGTGCTATTTTTAACTTCTCATAACAGATTAAATCATTTTATTTAACAAGCAGTACTTCACTAATAATTTTTCCTTTTATGATAAAAATGTGAAAATTTAAATTTATTTTGATTATAATAACGTAATAAATAATAATGCGCAAAAAAAGAAAATTTCATATAACTGAAATATTAATGGAAACTTGTAAGAATGCAAATGTACAAATAATAACAGAAAAGTCAGATTTTACTTCAGTTATCAAGATGCGATATAGAAAGATCAGTTTCAGTAGTTATTGAGACTTAGTGAAATTGTATTTATCATTGTCCCAAAATAAAATTAAAACCCTTGTATATTTTTTATCTCAGGCTTATAATTTGTAGCCTTTCAGTCTAGTGTCGCGTTACACTCGAGAGAAAATTCCTGCTGAAACGTGTTTCACATTAGCAGTTCCCTTTGTCAAAAATATTGTGTCCAGCCAGGGCTAGGGACAGCATCTCTTTCCCTAGCCCTGGTGTCCAGCACTAAACTGACCTTCAAAGAAAGGGGGGATTTTTCATAAAACTGCACTACAATATGCCGCGTAGGAAATTGTCTTCCTGGAATAGAAATGGAGGGGATCCAGAACTAATTAGCTCCAAATTCTAGGAAATCACATAAACTTTCTTTCCTTTTTATTGTTCACACGGTTAGTATTTCCTTTCTTCCAAAACATCGCTTCATCGGAAACAAAAATGTACAATTTTTTTTGAAAATCTGGAGTTCTGACATTTAAAATATTATTGGCGTAAGTTGTATTTTCTGTCTACTATGTATTCTTTCAATTTGAATATTTATTTCATATTTTTGCCGGTATAAAACTGGTACTAACATATTTTTGCAGAATTTTGAAAATTAAATATTAAATTACTTATTAGTTCAAACTCTTCATTTAAAAGTAAATTATTTAATGTTTATAAATGTTTTTGTTTGGGGAAATAATTTTTACTTGACTCGTTATTTTGTTGGCTTTACATTAGCACTTATATTGAAAATTTCTTTTTTCAAATGGTAGAAATTAAAAATCTAGGAATGTTTTCTTTCGTTTTAAATGTTTTTTTCTTTTCTGTGTGCTTATAAATATACAGAGTCTTATTTAATAGCGTAACAACCTATTACAGGTCTTAGCTGCCTCTACAGCACGCCTTAAACATACAGAATATATTTCTTAATTAATTAGTTCGATTTATATAAGAAACAAATCTTTTAACTTGAAAAAATTGTTCAAGAAATTTATAAAGAAATCGTACATATTTCTTATTCTACATTGTAAAATTTAAAAATAAGATCGTCTTTAACTGATATAAATTTATGGAAAGAAAAAACTTCATGCCACTGCATGAACAGCACTTCCAAAATGATTCTTAATAGAAATAAATTTTAGTAAAAATTATTCCTTATTTTAATAATAAAATACATTTTAATATCATTAAAAACAGTTTTATTAAATGCCTTAAAATTACGAAGAAAATTTACACTACTATGATAACTGGGAAAATTTCTATAAATAAAAGTAAGCAATATAACAGTTTATTTTTTTTATCTCAGTACTTGTAATTGTGGATAATATTTTGAATTAATGAAAAACTTGATAGAGAGCGAACAAAATACAGTGCATCAGTTTTGAGAAAAAAATTATTTTTAATAATATAATATATATTGTTTGGCTGAAAATTTCTGATTATATTAAATATACACAATTTTACTTGAATTTATGTGTGTTTTTGTGTTTGGTTTAAGAAATTTGCAAAATATTTTTGTTGTCTGTTTTAGCGTTCCGTTGCTCATCAGATATTTGCATTGATAATGTTATGGCATAACTTAGTTTTCTAAACTGAAATTAGATAAAGACTTATTAACAAAAGTCTTCTGATTTTGAAATCAGAAAAATTGGTTTTATATTATAAAAATGAAATATTATAAACTATCAATATTACGTTTTGTGATTTAAATTTTTTTACAATAAAATAATTTTGGTTTATATTAATGGTCTTAATGATATTATTTAAAAAAGCTATTTTTAATTCAAAATTTCCCATAAAGTTAAAGTTGTTCTCACAGGAATTTTTCTGAAATAAAAAATGAAATAAAATTTTCTGTTTAATCTGTGGTAAATGAAATGTTGAACAAGATATCATTGTTAAAAATCAGGTGAGTTGATCCTAAATTAGGAGTGAAAAGTCTTACCCAATTATTATTTTGCAATAAATGGCTCAAGTTTGTAAAGTTAGTAATACTATAGAATTTTTGAAAGTTTGTTAAGATAAGTTATAGTATTAAAAAAAATTTAAGACATTGTTATGGAAATGTTACATCATTAAAATCAATTTTCTTAAAAGTTAAAAAGTCATTGATAAATAAATAAATATCCCGACTTCAAAACTTTTATATTCAGATCAAGGCCTACAGTGTCCATACCTGTTTTCCTAACTGAGGGCACTGGGGTGCGAAACATATGTCTAGGTTAGGTGGTCAGCCCAAAGCTAAATCTCCGGTGTTTATTTCCCAAGCATGATTGGTACTCAGTTAATCGATCCCTGAAAGGATGAAAGGTTGAGTTGACCTAGCATGAGAATCGAACCTCGGACCTTGGGAGTTCTAAGTCACGGTGCTTAACAAATTAAAAGTTTGGGGGAATTTTGTTATACAGATTTCTATGGATAGAGAAATGTGGGACTGAAAGAGATGTTACTCAGCAGTAGAAAAAAGAATTTAAACCAAAAGTTCTATTAGAACTTCCAACATGCCTTATCTCACATGTTGAAGATAGAGAGAAGAACAGGTTGCCACACGTTCAAATACTTTTTACTATTTCTGCATCAATTACAAGCTGTGAACGTTTATTCAGCAAAATAAAATTAATTTTGACTTATTTATGATCCACCATGAGTCAAAACCGTCTAAGTGATTTAACAATTTTAAGTTTAGAAAAAGAAAAATTTGAAATGATCAACTTTGATAAAGTAATTCGCTTCAGCAAAGGCAAGAAAAATGTGAATAGTGTTTTACATTAGATTGCGAATAATTACATCTGCTTATATTTATGATATGCAACGAATTATTTCTCATTTAAAAATTTTTTGTTTTTAAAATAATTGTATTAGAATATAAAATCAATTATGTATCTTTTTATAATTAATTCTAAATTACAGAAGTCCGGTCATTCTAATGACACTTTTCCAAATTCAATATAAGTGGGTTTTTTTTTTAGTTAGAATTGAATTTTCTTTAAATTTAAAGCTGAGCTTGATACTTTAAATGAATTTGTTTTTGATTATTTTATACAGTAGGTACAACATTCTGTTATTATTTATATCGTATTCTTTTATATTACAACTATACTCTATTTATTATAATGTATTATATATCGTTATATTATTATATATCTTTTATAACTCAATACATTTTATTCCCATATTTATATTGTATTATTATTTTATTTTCAAGGGGTGCCAAAAAAGGTATCGTACCCGGGTGCCAATTACGCTCACTACTCCACTGATGAAGCTCCTTAAGTATGAGCCTTACTTAAGTTATTGGGTTAATGACGGTCACATGCTGTTAAGTGACTTATTAACACGTTTTTATAGATTATGAGTTTTGCTTGTATGTTAAACAGGAACATTTTTAGTGCATTAAATTAAACAAAATGACCAAAGAGACTGCATATTTTGAAAGAGCATCAGAATGATGCCAGTTTTTTTGCAATTTGAGGCCCAAGGCTACTGGTTCGAAATTCTTACAAATGAAGGGGAAGATTTTTATATGCTATGTATCGTGGTGATCAACTCTTGGGAGTTTATTTAATTACTTCAGAACACCAGATTATTTTGTTGATAGTTCTCATTATCGATAGTAATTGCTGTGGTTATTCCTTAATAATTGTGGAAAATTCATGAAAATTTTGTTTTTTACGCTAAATTATTTATTAAGTTTATTTGAGTTTTGTAAAAAGAAAAAGAAAAACAGAAGTTACTTTTCATGTTAAACTTTTTTTTAATCTGTTAACTATCGATTTAAAATCTGTTATTTCTTTTAACATACATTTTATTACTTGATAGTTTTATTTTCTTAATCATAAATTTATAGATATTTAATATTTTATTTATATTATCTATTATTGACATTTTAATTATTAATCTTTTCCATATTTTTAACAAGAGTGCGTTTTCTTGAAGCTATTATGCCTTAAAATTTATTAAATATAATTACAAATACAAAAAAGAGCATAAAATAATTTCATAAAATGTTTTAAGTAGTTAAAAATAAATTCAGGTACTTATTAAGAAAGTTTTGATTTCTTTTTAATTTTTTAAGTAATTGAAACTACTTTTTCTATACTTTTTTGCTCCGTTTAACTTTTAATTACTAACTTTTAACCGTGATTCCTTTTATGTTTCGAATTTCATTATGTTTGATGATGAAATGAACTTCTACCAAAAGTAAATACTAATGAGAGATGACCTAAACACCCTTAAAACAGAAAAGATGCTTACAATAATTTAATTGTAAAGACGGCAGCTAAATTTTTTTCTTTCATTACAAAAATATATGTAATTGACACTTTCAAGGATAAAATCTTAAAAGCTTAATATAGAAAAACCACAACCCTCATTACTTTTCAAAAATATATAAAAATAAATTTTCGTTGCTAAATATTTTAATGATGTATCAAATCTGGTTATAGTTACAATTTTACAACACACACATATTGATTAATTACTCTTCTTCTTATAAAAATGTATTTTCTAAGTTTAAAATTACTCTCAGAATAAAAGTTGAATATATTCCCATGTACAAACTGTGTTTATTATTTGGTAAACGAAACGCAGATGAATCTCATTACATTTTCGGTCACTTAATGTCTGATTATTTGCTTAAATATCCTGTATGTATTCCAGTATGATATACAGGAATACTAAGTATATACTTAAGTATTCCTGTATGATAATCAAATCTAACGAGTAATTATTAATGATTTTTAAATAAGTTTCATTCAAGATGACAGGAATTAGAAGATCCTTCATAAATATTAGCTATTTAATAGCAATAAATATCCTTTCCTTTAATCTTTAAAGCGTTTTCAGTGTGAAATTCTTTTCTCACTCACGACAGAAATTTGTTTTTTGTTTTTAATTGACTTCCGTCTTTTAATGATATTAATTAGATCGGTGAAATAAACACTTTGTTTTCTGGCAGGAAAATAAAAGAACAATTGAAACTTTTCCATGCAGTCTGTGAACTTTTAACTAACTACTGTCTCCAATAATGAATAATTAATAAACTGACACCAAATTGTTGATAAGATTTATTCCTAGAGCTTAAATTAATTAATTTTTTGGTGGATTCTAATTAATTGATCTAAGAAACGATAGTAGAGAAATGTAAGAGTAGGTGAATGGTGCGCAAGTTCTTATTGGATTTTGAAATTATTGTCGATATTTTATAATATTTAAATATTCCCAACAAATTTTTTATTTACTAATATTAAATAATCTACAAAACTGAATGATGCAAATGAATGTTTATTATAAATTTCAGTATAAAAAATTTTGAGACAAAACTATTAACTATTATAATTATTTAAATTGCAATAATTAAAGCCCACTTTTTATCTAAATATAATAGTTGCATTATCTGAAATGTACTCTTCATTTAAAATTTATTAAGAGGACAAAATAGATAAATAGTTTTATAAATAAGAATATAAATACATTTGTAATTTTGTAATAAGTTTCGTACTGCCTATTTTTGATGACAGCAAAGGCGCTAAGCACAGCCCATCACCGAATCAGTGTTTAAGTGACGAGGTCGACACTTGAACTGGCACCCTACCAGCCTTGCATCCACGATACATTTTACATACTTCATTGCCCTAAACGAATAAAGCGGATTTTTGTTAGAATGAGGCATTCAACTCCTTCCCTCCAAGTCATGAGAGTAATCCTATACCAATAATGGCCTTCCTGAATTTTGTTTGAAAATCGAAAATTACTATGAACTTTCGATTTTCTTACCGTAATTTATAAAATCTATAATTTCATTTGCCTTATTCTATTTATGTCGATGTGATTAGCAAGTAATATAAAGCAAGCTAACCTAGGATTTATGAATAAACGTAATTCATTTTTCGCAAAATATGTATACTGATTTTTCCATTGCACTTTTATTGGTTGCGATTCTAAGGCAGCCATTACTGAGCATGCCATTTTTATAAAAAATATCCGCGGACGAAAGTGTTTTTCCATCAAAATATATTAAAACGATATTTTCAGTAAGAATAAATTAAATTATTTTTTTGGAAATTTCAATGAAAATAATAGTTTTCTTATATTTATGAATCAATTATTTTAATATTAATTTATTAATTAGAATTAAGAGATTTAAGAAACATTTTATTTTTAAAAAGCAAACGATTTTTATTCTAAGCGGTTGATTAGAATCAAAATGAATGCAATATTTCAATTTACGTTATCGTTTGGTTTTAAAATGTAAAAACTCTTGTGTTTGTAGAGGAATGCATTCTTTTATCATCTATTGTTTTATACTGAGTTTCACAGTCTAGAATCATGAGCGAATGCACAGCCGAATTTTTCACGTTATTGGATGCTAGAGGTAAGACAGATACGATTGAATGGTGTATGAAAGTTAATTTAATTTCTAAATTGTATGAATATGTTAGAAGTGGTGAGAGTATGTGTGAATTAAAAATTATTCTGAACGATAATAAGGAAATTTGCTTGCTCCAATTCTAATAACAAATTATTACAAATTTATTGAAACTTTGAAAACTAATAAACATTCAAGAATTAGAAGATTTTGAATATTTCTGGTATTGTCTTAGGAAAATGTTAAGATTTCTGTAAACGTAAAATTTAAAATAACTCTTCCCGAGTTATAATTAGGATTTTCTTAATGCTGAAACACATCTTTAGAATGTTCTATTTTAAGACATTTTAATGTTTTATAAGTTGCTATTTTAAGTATAGACAAAACGGAAGCATTAAATGTCATATATTGGAGCATAATCAGTTTACTTTCCTACAACACCAAAGAAAAGTCTTTCCTCGAAAAAATTGTTGATTTATTTATTGACGCGTTATTTTCAAAAGACACTGAAATCTAATTCATAGCATATTTTTTCTTCTGAAATTGCCATAGAAATGACGTCAATCCATGACTAGGAGATTTTTCTTGTTTTCTGCTACAGAGAAATTGATTATGAGAAGAGCATAAATTTACAATGGACGTCTCTGGCGTTGGACTGACTACATTTTTAGACATGGTATTGAAGAATTATCCATCATATTAAATAAAAAAATGAAATATAATTACATGTATTAATCATAGATAATTTGGTTAAATATAGAACAAAAAATTAACAATATTTGTTTATTTTTAAATTTCTCATTATTTTTTAATTTCATGTATTTGGGGTAGCAAAAATTGATATAATTTCCAGGAATTGTCTCTAAATTAGTGTTTAGTCCTTTACCAGATCATCGTTAATGTCTTATTAAAAAGTTTTTGTCCGATACAAGTATGTATTTTAATATTTTGTTTTGATGTTTTGTTTAATAGTTTATTATATTTCGTGTTTACTTATACTGATGGTTTATTCATGTTTTAATAAGAAATCGGGTATAAGTAAACGTAGGTAGTGAGTTTCAATCCAGGCTTAAACGAAAATCCATCGTTCGCTGACTGGGACGCGTTAAAACAAAGCGTGGTCACCATGTCCAATTCTTAGGGGTCTTCTGCTACAACATCACGAACATGTTCAACACCCGGTTGCTTTTATCTAAGTAGTACAGGGAAGCATGCTAGTACAACAGCAACTACTCTATTTTGAATGGATTTTCTTTAAGTTGAATCTCTGTTTGAGAGCAGTTTTATTATTTATTTCGATACTAAAAGTGTTGCCACGTTTTCTTACAAAATACTTTTTATCGTTTTTTCAAACGACTTTGCAAACGTCCTTTTGGTTACCTTTTATCTCTGAGGAAAGTGGGGCATAAGCGACAGGAAAGAATGGCCCAAGAAACAAGAATCCAAAACTGCAGCCGAGAAATCAGTGTTGACTTCGTCAGCAGGCATCACATCTCTATTTGCTTCGATCGTGGAAGACTAGTACTTTGCATACCAAGATCAATTCAACTAAAGTGCTTTTGGGAATTACATGAATCAAGATTTCAGGAAATGAAAGGGAATAATGTGTGAATAAGAGTAATGAGTCATGGTTTGTTGGAGACGAATAGAATCTTCATCTGATATTCGAAAAATATTTTTAGCTCATCATTTGGTAAACTGATATTCAGAGTTTTCACAGAGAATCGACCATGCTCATATATTTCAAAGAAGAAAACCTGAAAAACAGTTGAGCACAGATAAAGAAAGCTGAAACAATACATCCATTTGCCCTTATTCCTGTGTGACTGGTATCGAATCCAGTATTTTCCACTGGGAAAAGCTTGGTCAAAATACTTTTGCATGTAAATAGGTGATCTCATTTATTTCTCTATTGTCTCTTTTATATTTTAAAAATAAATCTTAGATACTTTGTCTAGGTTCGCGGGAAATTGGTCAAAAGCTATAAATTTTTTTCCACTAGGTATAACACCGATAGGCCTCATTTTTTTCTTCACGAATTAACAAGGGATATTTTAAAATTTGCTTTCTTTTATCGAATGAAATAATAAATGCAAACAATTATAATTATTCACCACGTATATTAAGGAGTCAATCCAATTTTTAAGTTGCATATTTATTGAAAAAGTAAATATAGAGCTGGTGGTTCTTATGAACTTACAGCAGATATTTTCAGAAAATATTTCTCAAACAAGAACATACTTTACGGTATCTCCGAAACTAGGTACTTTTCCATTATAATCGCTGTAACGGAAAAGAAAAATAATCGTAATTTGCTATCGTATATATTCCATTTGCATACATCCTGTACAGTTTAAAAAAGGTTTGCGTTTTTAGAAACTATTAAAAAAATAATAGACTTTTTATATTTACATTTTGTAAACTAAGCAATTATCACTTATTGAAAAATTTATTGAAATGCCAACGTTCATTTCTGGCGGAAACAGTTAATCAATCTCATCGGTGATCGATTGTGTAAGTATAATTTGATAAGACTTTTTTAAATAAAACAAAATTAAATTTTGAGGTATTTGATTGTTTTGTACAATTGGTGACTTGTGACAGTGATGCTCCTTTTAACCGACAAGATTATCGCCAAGCACCCACTAGCTTCACCTTTGTTCAACATTTAGCTTGTTTGCCATTGTTTATCACGTTTTAATCAATTTTTACACAAAAAATTGATTTTTGTATATTAAATTTAAAAAAAAGTTTTAAGCCAGTAAAATCATCGTATCCACGTTATATTTACGAGCTCCAGTGGCTCAGTAGCTTCACGCCGCTTCCCGTAAGCTCAGCAAAGTGATGCATCATTTGCCGCGGGCAGTGGTTGGGAGGGTGACCACGGTGTACTGTCCTTCACTGGGTTGCTGGAACTCCGTGGGTTGGGGACGTGTCCACGTTAATCTGTGACGTCCAAAGTCCTTCCGCTGGTGTGGCGTGGATGTGGAGAGGAGGGTGCCAGCTCAGGTGAGACCTCATCACCTGACCGTGGTTCAAAATGACGAGGCATCTTAATAGAGCAAAGTCGTGCTTTCACCTTCGTGGTGCTCTGATCCAAAACGAAAGACGCTCTCTATTGACTTAAATTCGCATAGCCAATGGCATAGCGAGCTTGGCTTGTCCAAGTGTCATAAGCAACAACAACGTTACACTAATTATTTTCGCATCACCGTAAGAAAGATACTGTTTCTTTAGAATCATAAGCGGGGTATAATGGAAAAGTAACCATACCTATTTTATATTGATATAAAACTAATCAAAAATTAGATATAGTTTCATCAATAGCTATAAAGAATAAAATCTAGCAGTAATTTAAATGGAATAAACCCTTTCCCGTTTGAAGGAAATGTTGGCTGAGGAATTGGAATCATTTTTAACTATAAGAAAGATGCTAGTTTTCTGATTGATAATAGTACAGACTAGCACAAATTTTGTTTTATTCTTGATAACCAATATAAAACTGACAACGTAAAATAGGTGAGTAAGAAATAGACAATTAATTGGGAAATATTTATTAACCTTTTAGCATATTACAAATTTGAAATTGATAGTTAAAAATTTATAATTTTTCAGTTGCGTACAAAATTATTTAAATTTTGTAATTTTCTTACACATTTTTTTGTGTTTCTTTGCGAGTTCATAATTTAATTGATCATGCAATCTGATGTCCTAACTTTAAAATTACTTGAATAAAAAGTATAACAGCTATTAAATATAAAATAATTCAAGTAAGTCATTACAAATTATTACTTCTAGTACTTCTCTTTGAATATTTAATTAAATATTTATTTTTATTAGAAATACTTTAAAATCTTATTTTAGAAATTGTTTATCGCTTCAGTCATTTTTAATATTTTTAATCTTCACCCGAATCTGCGATGCTTGATTCGTCAAAACTTTTCAAATATAATCACGATTTCAAAGCATTGTAAATACTTCTTGAGGTAGGTTTCGAATCCATAAACAGTTGAATTGAAGGCGAGACTGCAGAAACTGATCTAGGGTGACTAAAAGTGAATCATAGTTAAAGCGTAAAAATTTAGCAGAATACCTTGTCATTTCGAGTAAACATATTTTGAAAAAAACTTATTTTTTGCTCCCTACTAAAATTACATTATTGAAAATCAATTAAAACACTCATAATTGGGAAATAAATCCAGTTATTTGTGTTTGGAAATAATTATTTAAAGTAATTAGAATTTGGAAACACATCAAACTTGACGAAACAGTTTTATTTCGTACAATTCAGCATTATTATCCATGTTTTGAGCCATATAAGGAAAAAGTGATAAATTTGGTACAAATAATTTTTAAATCTCGAATTCGGTATTGAATTTTAGAAGAATTAAAATATTTATATGTAAAAGGAAAACGAAATACATTTTCAATGATTTTGAAAATATTAAATCTATTTTCCTTGTTTAAAATAAATTAAAACTTATCCAGTATATTTGTCTTTTGTAGATTGCAATGAGATATCAATATTAAACTATCAATCTATTTCATCAATCTATCAATCTATTTTTGCTGTAAATCTATTTTTTAGAATTCTATTCAGAATAGACCTCATTCAATATAAAATAGTTTTAAAATAAAAAAGCAAGAATTTCTTTAAAATATTTTTTAAAACATGATTTAAATTGAAATCATAATGAAAACAAAAATTAACAGAAGATTCTTTTTCAAGACATTGTCTGAACTAAAATTTTTAGTTTCTTTTTCTTTTGAAAAAAGGAAAACATTAGGGAAAATCCAGACGTTTCCTTTTGACACTAAAAGTAAAATATTCTCGTATTTCAACATTTTCTGAAGTTGGTATACCTGTTATATATTCTTTGAACGTCTATTCCATAAAACTTTTAGGAAATGAGAATCACTACTCCATGGCATGAATAGTAAGTTCTTAGTTAAGGTAATACTTTTAAGACTTGTTAGTTATTTTGAATGGCGCACTTGTTAGGTTTTTTGATGACTTTCCGGTTGGTTTGCCTTTTTATCACTTCACCCCATGAACATTACATAAGTAGGAAAGAATAGATGGTTTCTTAAGAGCAGTAGAAGTTGCATCTTTAAAAAAATGAGAAATTTATATTGAGTTTTTATGATATTATATGTCATTAAGTAATTTGATTCAACAACTGATATACTCATTCACAATAATTTTATTGGTCTGTAATTTGGTCTACAGATAAATTATCCTTAATACTTCCTCAAGATATGTTGTATCATCTACAAATAAGAAAACACGACAACAGTAGCAAAGAGGGGATGAAAATATATTTTTTCACGCCTCAAATGTCATAAAATCGATACCTGACTAGCTTGAGGGGCCCTATGCACTAAATCTTCCATAAGAGTGGTGTGGAAGTTTGAAGAATTGGTTTCCAATTGAGAAGGTGACCACGTTTTCACCCATAACTCTTAGTATTACGGTTGATAGAGCTTAGCTGTTTATATTAACAGAAATAACGAGAAGAAATATAGTGTAGTAAGTGCAATTTGAATTCTAAATGTAAAAAGAAAATTTTATTATGTTTCGTAAAAATATATAATTAATGAAGGGCCAAATGATTTGCGTTGTTAACGTTTTTTAAAATATTTTGATTACCAAAACTTTTTATTCTGAAAAGAATAGCATGACCGGTCTAATTCTAGTATAAATAACACTGTGCATTTGGCGAAATTAACAATGTCTAGCGACATTTATCGGGACAATAAAGCTTGCAATTGCTAGTTGTTGATTTGCTTTTTGTTATGTCTGCCGATGCTATATTTCTTTATTCATGTATCCTCTCATGTTGTATTTCTCATTAGTGAAAAATATATTTTAGGGTACCCCTTGGCGAAAATTGGCGATTTGTTTTGTCACCATACGTGTTTTTGTACGTCTTTAGAGAAAAAAATGGTGCCGAAAGTACAATACAATGATATGAAATTTTAAAGATAACACAAATTTTATATACATTTAAACCTATTAATATGATTTTTTGAAATGAGAATAAATGTTTTTCACCATATTCAACATCACTCAACCCGGCGCCAAATTGGCGAGAAACTAAGGGGCGGCATAAAATAGGGGCGCAATTTTCATATACAAGTTTTTATTACGCTACGTAGACGAATTTTTCATTTTGAATTTCTATTTTCAATGTTTTTCCTTATGCCAATTCTTAGCGACAATCGTATAAACGTCCTTTTGTCGTTGGCAGCAGTTTGACACCAAACGTCACCCCCTCATTTTGTTATTGGCTAAAAAATTATGTAAATCTCAACAAATGTGCAATGCACGATAAGATTTTACTACCTGATTTGGCTAATGATTTGGCTTTATGGTATACATATGGCTCTTAAAAGATCACAGTTTTTCTGAAATAATTTCTTAAAAGAAAAATAGTATTTTAGAGAACATGTGCTAACATAAACCATTTAAATAACTCCTTCTTTATACAATTGTGCACTGGTATTATAAAAACAATAATTTATACAAATATCCATACAGTAAAAACTACATTAAATAAATTTCAATAAAGCTTAGTAAATCAGAAAAACATGACATATAAGAAAAACCTGATAAATAAATCTAAACAAATTATGAAATTATTAATAAAAAGCTGATTCAGTTATTAAATTTACATTTTAAATATGCGTTTATTTTGAACTTTTTGCTACCTCAAAATCTCCCTTTCAGATATTTTAAACTTATTTTAAGTTTTATCTTGCACAGTTAAGAATTTGCTTAACATTTTCAAAGAATTAAGTTATAACTATATGAAAGACAGTGTTATGCATTTATTAGGATTATTAATGATACAATAGATAGATTATCAATGGTAATCAGACAATATACTAAATTAATCACTATGCTAAAAATAAATATATTATAAAGGGATGTCTGTTTACTAAGTTCTTAATATCATTTGTAAAAAATTTTAGATTTAATTATTCCATTTCAAATCTATATGAATTTTTATAAACAATTTTGTGGCCTAGTTAATTTTAAATAAAATGTTAAAAAATGTGAATACTTAGTATTACATTTATTTCAGATATTAGATAAAGTTTAATAAAAAGGTATTAAGCCTATACATTTCAACACAAGATGAAAAAATAAAAAAATTAGGCAATGCAAAGTTTAGTCTGAATATTGTAATACTCTTTTTGCTTAGTTTCCGTAATTCTCCTGTTTTTAGTAATAATAAAATTAGTCATAATTGATTAAGTGTATAGTCAGGAGAAAATTTTTAATTTATTTACGTTTTATTTACACTTATTTTGGCATTAAATAAACGAAAAATGACTTCTAATAATCATTTTCTAAACTTCGTTTTTTAAGTTAAGTTTAATACTGTCAGGATGAAATTATGTTATTGCTCAACAACCATTCTTTTACACAAAAGGCATTGTTCTCAAATCAATAACTTCTTAGACAGTTTAAGTAATTACCATTACTGTAATTACATGATAATTGGTATCTATTAAGCTCAAAATTAAGTACAAAATTATCGGAAATATTTTGGTCTTGTAAATTTCAATATTTCAGGATTTATTTAAGAGTAACTAACATTTTTATGTAATTCGTAGAATTTCCATCAATATATTTTTAAAACTGTATCACAAATTGAAAATATATAGGTAGTTTTAAGCGTATATTCAATTTCTGAAATTCTTTGTAAAATATTAATTTTAAATGTAACTCTACAAAATTTAAACTTGGTCTTATTTTTCTTTTTTTTTTTGCATCGGATTTTTACAGTCAACGTTGCTATGCTCTAATTGGGCTTTTATATGAGATATTTCTCTAAGTATGAAATATAATTGCTCATAGTTTACACTCAAGTAAGATTTATTACTTTTCTGATACAATTAATTTATTTAATTCATCACTTAGTGTAACAGAACGCTGATATGAATGTTCTGAGCTATACCACGAGGAAATGTTTTACAAAATTATAAAGCTTTATGTATGTATACATATATATATATATATTATATTTCGGGTTTGAATATATAGTTTCAAGCAATTTTTTGTATGGATTTTTGGATTATTTCCTTTAAACCAGTCAGTTTTTCCTTAAATCAAATAACATTCTTTTTCCCATCATTTTGAAATGAGCATTTACTGTCGACTTTTGGTTCATTTCTCAATTTTCATTGCATATAAAAATTAAATTTAAGTTTCAAAGTTATGAGAAAGTAATAATATCTACTACATATGAAATTAATATCTGAGTTATAATGCATATCAATATTCTACGAGGAAAGATAAAATTGAGGCCATATTCATATCACTTGATCTATTGAATGCACATGTTCTTAATTCTTACAATCTTTTCTAATTAAGGTTATATTCCAGAAACCAAAATTTCATTTAAAAAGTTATAATTAAAAAATTGAAATAAAATAAAGAATTAAACAAGTAAACAAAACAGATCAGAATTGCAACTGAATATAACATTTTCAAGTTTTTCGATTTTAAATAAGTATTTTTTAATGAGCAATACTTAACAAAATGACAATGAGCAAAATAACTTCATATAAAAGGTTAATACTTATATAATCAAAATAACTCTATAAATCTAGGGTTTTGTTGAACATTTTTAAGAATTTGGTCTCAAAAATATTTTTATGCACGATACCAGGATAATGTTAGTAACTCACACGAGAAGTTTCCAAATGAATATGCATTTACTTCCATAGGTGCCTCAAACGAAAATTTGCTTGCGCAAGTAAAAATATTTTTTGTAAATATTTTATTGCTAAACATTTTTTGTGTTATGATTAAAGTGAAGAATAATACAGCTGTTTTATGCCTGTATTGAAATTGGCTGTATTTATGCTCTCTTAATGAATTAAAAATAATAATAAAATATGTCATCGTATGCTTGTACTATTAATGAATTGAAAATGATAACGAAATGTGTCAGCTCATGCCTGTACTATTAATAGATTGAAAAGGATTACAAAATGAGTCAACGCACATTAGACGCGCCACAATGAAGCAGTAAGTCTATATAGTAGCTTTGTTGCATGATTTTCCAGATTAGGAAATTGAAACTAAATTCGATATCTTTCACTTGAATGTTTCCCCATGTTTCATTACTAAATGAAGTAGAGATAAGTTATGATGCCAAAAACAAGGGAATATTAAATGTCAAGAGACATCTTTGGATCATTATGCGTACCTTAAAAGGCAAATCGTTAAATGGATCAAGATTAAAATGAATTCTAGGTCGAATGTGGACAAATATTACGTTGCTAATGGGAAGAGCTATTTTAATTTTTCAAAGATTAATATATTAATACTAAATGTTAAAAAAATGAAAAAAACCTGATAGACTGTGGTACTCAATAACCCAGTATCTTGACATTTCAAAAATATTTTTTCTTTCATTCTACAGAAATTGGAATCAGTTGTGTACTTGGTGTGATGGATCAGTTAAGCAATCGATCGCAGGAACGAAATGGATGGATTAAAGGAAGTATTTTAACAGTAATTAATTGTTTAAGCCTGTCTTCCTATTATACAATTTCAATTATTGTAACATTCTTAGAAAAAGAAAATAGAAGACAGCTCAATGTGTGTCCCAGAATTTTATATAAACAATTTAAAATATCTGACTATATAAAAATTAGTGGAAAAATAATGTACAGAAAAATCAAAAAGAAGTCTCTAAGAAATTATAAAATTTTTTATAACTACCTTAGGATTTGTTTTTTTAAATTTGTTTAAAAAAAGATTTTTATATGTCAATAATAATGCATTAAAGCGCAATTTATTTCAGTTTGGTGTGTACATTGTGTACGAATTGTTTATAAAATGTATCAAAAGAGGAAGACGTCTATTTCCATTGACAGACATTAAAATGATAATGAAAAAATAAACCATAGAATAATGTCGATTATACATATGTGGTTCAGTAAGAGAAGGATACGTACATTTACAATTGGTTTGGAGACCCTTGTCTCAAAAATTCATTCAAAAAGCTGCTTTTCTGATTGAGTTATCTTAATTTAGATGATTAGGGTGATTGCTTCAGCCCTGCCAGTTTCAACTGCAGTATTAATGACTGAATAAGGGTAACGTGTCAGTCCACTGTGTTGTTGCTGATCCCTGTTGTCTAGCAGCGCTAGACCAAGTCTATGACATTGTACACTCTCAGGAAATCAATGACCAATAATGGTCGCTCCAGAAGATCTTCTTTATCGAGTCCCAAGCACTCAAGGATATGATCCGGAGTGGCTTGGCATTTGGAACACTTAGCGCAAATTGGAAATTCCTTTTCTTTGTTGTTAAATGCCAATGATCTTAGGTGGCCACTTCGAAAACAAGTTATTGTAGTTTGTTCCAGTCTCGTTGCACCGGTGGGATAGAGATCCACCGGGACGATTACCCTGGTACCAATGGTGCACAGGGGGAATGGCAAATGCAGACCGAACAAGGCCTTTCTGTCTTGAGTATAGTTCAGAATAGGTAAGAGACGCCGGAGTCTCGTCAGTACCTCTTTTTGCTAGGGCTTCAGCCAATTCGTTACCCGCAAGGTCTACATGGGAAGGGATCCACTGTAAGTGAATCTCACGAGATAAGGAGAGCCGTCTAAGCTTGTCCAAGATAGCTGCTCCTGTATTATCACGGACTCTGTGCCAGTTAGTAAGATGCTGGATGGCGCTCCGGCTGTCCGACAAAATCCAAATTTCTTCATTCCCAGGGAGAGAAAGAACCGTATCAAGACCCACATTAATTGCAATAAGTTCACTGCGAAAGACGGAACAGGGGTTTCTGATTGAGATTTGGTGAGATTCGTTTTGATACTTAATAAATATCCCACTACCGGAACAAGTTCTGTCATTTGTGCTATCATCCGTGTACATAAGCACAGCTTCTTCATGAATATTGTTGATCAACTCAAGAGCAAATTGCCTTAAATACTCAGGAAGACTTGTTAACAAAGATAGGAAGATTAGGGTGAAAATATACCCCGTTAAGACCCTCAGATGGGTCAATGCATGGGTTCAAGGAATGCGACTCTACAGTATTAGAGATAACATTATCACTGGCTATCTGACTAAGGGGACTTTTTCTTTTTAGTCTCTGGTTATTATTCCAGCCCCTGAGAAAGTCCGAGGTTCGATTTTGGGAGCCATAACAAAAGAGTTTATTAAAATACTTCACAAGATTTGAGTCTCTTCTGTGACTGAGTGAGTCAGTCCACTGTTAACAAATGAACTGGTATTTTCAAGAGGGACGTGTGGTTCAAGACAACAATCAAGCGCTTTCTGAATCGAAGAACTTCTGAATATTGTTGGCAATCGTCTTGCAATATAGTGCTAAATGATAGGATTAATTGATCTCGAAGATCAGCATTACTTCATATTTTGAAGTATTAGAAATACATGTGCAATATATTGTTTAGATTATCAGCGATATATATAAGAAGTGTCGGTTGTTTTGTGCCAACTGTCATTTTATAATTATATAACGACAATGTGAATTTAGTATGCAAATGAGTGCCTTGCTCTGTCACATGCATTTACCTTAATGCTAACGATAATATTGGAAATCATTCGAAAATATGACATGAAACAACTTTAATATTCAATATCATTATTCTTTTAGCGAAGAAAGTAGTAGCATACCTATCATGCTGGAAATAGAAGATTCAGCAAACATATGCATGGATACATACATACAGAGATGAGAGTGAACCCCGTTCTGTACCAATCGGTTATCAGGTTCAGTCCACTCATCACCATCGTGAGCTAGGAGCACCTTCCAGTGGCCATGGATAAGTGCTTGCCAACCTGAGAATTGTTCAATTGACTTTTCTAACAGTTTACAGTCACAGTACCACCTACAATCATATTCCCCCTCAAGCTCTGAAGAATTGTTCAATTGATTTTTCTAACAGTTTACAGTCAATGATTGCTTCACCGTGGCGAGGGGGATGGGCGAAGTACGTCGGGAATCTATTTTCCTGGTGGGGCCACAGGTCTCTGACCATAGAAGCTTCCCCTTTCCCCACCATTTTAGCAGTGCTGGTCACAAGGATGAGAAATAACAATGAAAACAAAACAGGATATTCCACCATTACAATCCATGCTTTTGGTTGAAAGGTGGAACATGACTGTGCAAACCCGCAAGGAAATCAAGATTCACCTGTGTTGGGGACTCAGAGATGGTTAGAGAATATGCTTTGTATAAATCACGAATTCTATTCACGGCAAAAATCAAATGATTTCAATCGAGCAGGCGAAACGATAAAGCATAACATCAATGACCGTACTTGTTGATCTCCAGCCTGTAAACGATACAAAACATAGAGGAAAACATAGCTAAGGTGTTCTAAAACTTACGACGAAGTTTATATCTGCTTGTTTGGCAACTACTTTTCGAACAGGTATGTACTTTAATTTAAAAGTTTAGATTCAGCCACTTAGTTAAACAATGTTTCTTTTTACCTTTATATATATAACATACTCAAATCAGAATAAATTTGCTACTGAAGTAAAAAAGTATACAATATAAAAGTATTGTTGGTGCATTTTTTCAATCAGTCTTATTCAGAACTTAAATACAATTATTTAATAATCACAATTTTTAAAATTTTTGTTTGTAATTTACAGTGACTGTTTTTTATAAACGCTTAAGTTTTTTTTTTTTACAATTTCCAAGTCTCTTTTCATATTTTTCGGAGAATTTATAAACTTATGGGTAAATTAAAACGAGCAAATAGATTTTGCACAAGTTTTAATATACAAAATCGAAGTTACTGTAAAAGATAAGTTCTTTTACATGCCATATTGCTTACATAATATTTTTTATCATGTTATTAAATTTATTTTCATTTATATTTCAAATAAAATCACAGCAATTTATACTAAACTTGTAACTACTTTCTGAACATAAAAAATAAATGTAAACACGAATTTTCAAAATTTTGTTTTTCAAGAACATTCACATCCTTTTTTCATACTATGAGGGAAATGTATTCAAATTTCCTCACCCTTTTACCCCTGAATGCCCTTTATGCACTCCCTAACAAAGCTTATTTTTAAAGCGCATAAAATGTTTTCCCCGAACATCAACGTGAAATTATTCATCAATGAAGAAGGTGATAGCCTAGTTCTAAAGCTCATGATGTCCTTTACAGTCCTTTGAGGTTCTTCAAATGACGTCATCCTCCCATTCATTGCTCTTCGGTTTGTTGGGAATTCAATGTAAGCACTATCTTCCGCGGAAGACATCAACGGTGGCCATTTCAAAAAGAGAAAAAGTATGATGCTTCTCTTAATCTGTTTCTCCCATTTTTGGTTTCAGATGGATTGCGTGCTTTTCATGGCTCATGCTTAAAACAGCCGAAGAATGAAAGTTAACATTCATTTGTCTTCTTAAAAGTATTGTTTTGTCAATGCATTGTCAAGTTTAATCTGTAAATCGGGAAAAGTAATTTAATTGGTGGGGTGAATACCTTAATTTAATTTCCGAAGATGTTTCCATTTATCTGAATAAAACAGGATTTTTTTCTTTTCAAAATTATTGATTCATGTCATTTGAAGAAAATTTTACTTATTACAAAATTATTTCTTGGGAAATCCTATTTGAAGGAAAAATTGCATGAAGACACTAAAAGAGTTAAAAAATATATTAAGTTGAATTAAAAGAAGCAACTTAAGTATTGAAATTGATTGTATATTTTCAAAGAAACATTAAATTGATAAAACTATCTTAATGTCAACATTTGCAACTGAAATAAAATATTTATTAAGAAACATCAACATATTGCTGATGTAATTGTAAATGGAGAATGAAATTTAGAATAGTGAGGTATTCTGATTAAACAATAATTTTAAGAATGTATCTCATTAAGACTGTGTCATTGTAAATCTTTAATTTTGAATAATGAATAAGGCATGTTAAATGACTGTTATAATTATTTAAACACCTAAAAAGGACAGAATCAAGTTTTTTTTTAATAAAAGTTATAAAATAGTTTTTGAAAACATTATTTGATTCATTAAAAGTTTATATGATAGCTTTTTAAATTACTCTAACATTTTTGCTATAAAAATTTTCAGGTTAATTTACATTTAGTATATTTTATATGTTTTAGTAAAGTCAGGAACTTAGAAATGATAAAATATTTTCCACCCCAAACTTTCCAGAATTGTGTGATTTATTGGATTGAATGTTTAAAAAATGCAGAATATAACTTATTTAATTTATTATTGCATCTACAATAATTTTTGCTTATTTTATATTTTACCTTAGTGACAATTTCGTTACCGTTTGTTGTGTCGAATATAAAGCCTATTTAAGTTCAGGTCTTTTAAAACACTATGATTAAATCTTAATTTTAAAATTCTATAAAGTATGAATATTGGGAAGTTAAAACATTCCTTTTAAGAGCTTTAACTTTGACAATAATAAAATGTGTTTCTATTTGATATTTCAAACTGAAGCTTTAGAAAACTTCTTATTACATTAATTTTATTTGCGTACACATCTCTGGTTATGGATTAAACTTTTACTGAGAGATTTACATTGCTGTAAAAATGACATTCTCTTAGTTTAACTTGTAGTATTAAGATCTTCATGTAGAGCTCCAGTGGCTCAGTAGCTTCACCCCGCTTCCCGTAAGCTCAGAAAAGTGAAGCATCGTTTACCGCGGGCAGTGGTTCGGAGAGTGACCACGGTGTACTCTCCTTCACAGGGTTGTTGGAACTCCGTGGGTTGGGGACGTGTCCACGTTAATCTGTGACGTCTAAAGTTCTTCGGCTGGTGTGGCGTGGATGTGGAGAGGAGGGTGCCAGCTCAGGTGAGACCTCATCACCTGACCGTGGTTCAAAATTACGAGGCACCTTAAAAAGAGTAAAAGTCGTACTTTCACCTTCGTGGTGCTCTGATCCAAACGAAGGACGCACCCTACTGACTTAAATTCGCATAGCCAACGGCAGAGCGAGCTTGGCTTGTCCAAGTGTCATGAGCAACAACAACAACAGATCTTCATGTTATCACAGTAAATGTGCCGTGTATGGAAAAAACTTTATATTTATAATTAAAGTCTAAATTACTGTATTAAATATACTGAAATCATATTTGTGTTATGATAACAAGGTATTCTGGATAGCTTTGTAATACATGGCAGCAGCAATTGTTTGTCCTGAAAAGCTATAATTCAATCCTTGAATTAAGAATTGCTACGACCTTCTGTTCCAGAGTGATTCTCATTCTTAGTCCTGGATGTTTATGATTTAGCATCCCTTTGTCAAAGCTGTTTCAGTCAACCTTTGTGTGGGGGAAGGTAGAAACATCTAAAGTAAGAAACTATTTGCTGAAGAAATATTGAAGCCTTTTTTGGTAAATTTGAAAACCTCTTAAGATTTTGTATATTGCTAAGTTTGCTCAATTGAGATTGTTTTAGAAAGCCTTTTACTTTCCAAAAATGTGCTTAGGGATTTCTGATTCCAAAATATATTAATATTTAAATCTTTAGACATTAGGAGCATTTAAAATCTTTGCAGACTTCATTCTTTTAAGATCAATAATTTAAATTCCAGAACTTAACTAAAGTTAAGAATTTAATTCTATTTATCTAGAAATTACAATATCAATTTTAATCCGATTCATCCCGATTCAGTTGCCCAACATTGTGATCATTGTTGATCGTAAAACTAAAAGTGATCAACGACTCATTTGCCATTTTGTACCTTTCAGCAATAAATTCTTACATTTAATTGAAAAATATTAAAATTACTTTCGAAAATAATAAAGGATTGCAAATATAAATGCATTATATCGTAAATATGTGTGAAAGATCCATTAGGAAAATATCTCTATCTTCAATTGATAACATGATTTCTTGAATATGCAACAATTTCTTGAATATGGAACAGTTAGCGAATGACGTCATCGGATACTCACTGAAGAAATTGTCTGACTACTTTTTAAAGGGAAATTGAAAGTAAACATGAGTTAAGATTCATCTTGTGAAATGCATACAGTAATCCCAGATGAATTCGTACTAATCGTTTGCATACTGAAATGAAGAGGAAAAGAAATTATAGAATTGCACATGAATATAGGCTTGTGGTAAAAAGCGTTTCCATTTAAGCATTCAATTTTCGTGGGTCATAAAAGGTCTGCTGAAATGCCTTAAAAACATAAACAACCACCACATTTTCCATCTCAGTTGTCTTCTTCTCGAAATGAAAGTATCTATGACACCATGATTATTCCAGTAGCGTAAAATATAAATTGTGTCAAAGAATAGATTATATTTTATAAGAATAATTTCTCAAATTTGTGATCTCAAAAATATGCTTAATAAAATAACCATATATAAAAGGGAAAACAGCAGTCAATTTTAATCATAAAACATTCATAAAATAATTAATGAAAACTAACATTGTGACTCACACGAAACGACTTCACATTTAAGAATCATAATTCTCTTAAGAATTGATCTTTAAAATCTTATAGGCAATATCACTGATATGACTATTTTAAATAAACTTGACTTGAGATTATATATATATATATATATATATATATATATATATATATATATATATATATATATATATATATATATATATATATATATATATATATATATATATACATAAATTCAATTGAAATAGCTAGGGAATGAATTTTTGATTTTACATTTAATTTTCTCATAGGAATTCTGTCTTGAAAGCTAAAATATTCATTAAAATTTTTTATGATTAGTATGATTTACATAATAAAACACTAAAAGTAGACAGTTATCTTTTTCATTTAGAAAAGATTAAGGTTAAAAACACTAATTGTAAGTTCATGAAATTCAAACCTGTTTTTTATAAATAACTTATAATTAAAATAATATCATGAGCTAAATGCTTATGTTTACCAAATTATTTTTCGGTTTAAAATAATTTTCTAAAATTATAATAGAAGGAAATCAAATCATGTATCATATTAACTACATATTTTTATTTTATTGTATCAATAATATATCTGTATTTTTATAGATTTATATGAACTTCTTATGTACTAAAAATATAACAAACTGAAGCAGTCACAGTTATAAACAGAATTAAATAGGCGAGAGGGGACCCTGAACTATACCAAAGGTTATCAGGTTGAAATCCCCACTACGTCAATATGAGCAAAGACACCCCCAGGAGGACCCAGGGGCACCCCGCGAGAACCGTAACCCGGTTTAATGTATTGGAATATGGTAAAAATTACAAAAGGTGGGGCACAAAAGGCCTGCATTGATCTACTGCGTAGATCAAAGCATCACAGTTCTGTTACATTGAATAAACGACATGATAAACATAGTACAAAATTGATTATGTTATATGAAATATAAAAAGAAATAGAATATTTACAGATAATTGAATGAATATATACAATTAAAGAACAAAATACAAAACAATAATACAATTATAGTAAAAACCAAGTATTGGATTAAGATACGTTATTTTAATATGTTTAATCAGAATCTTGGCTGTTATCTGTGGTATAGTTAACAGTTCTATTGAATGGGTCTTTACAGATATTTAGGTCTTTTCCCATAAGGTACTTACTAAGTTCAATTATTTTCTTTTTTCTATAATTGTTAGAAATGCAAAATTTTATAAATTGTGAGTTAGTTTGATTTGAGGATTGTTTAAGGTGAAAGTTTGTAGTTAGTTGGCATTCCTTGATGTAATGTAAACTTGAGCCTTCTGAATCACAGATACATTTGTCAGATGAAGCTTTCTTTATTTTTTTATAATATATCGGAAAAGGACCGTGATTAGTGAGGAAATAATTAATTTGTGGAATATCAAAACAAGCGGTTGTAGAGACGGTAGGAAAAATATCGTAGAGGTATCTTCCAGTTGTACTGCTGTTCCAAATTTCTTGCCAATTTGTTATGGTTGATTTTTTTAATTTCAATTTTATAGGTGCTTTTGACCACGGATAATCTTGAATTTCAGCTTCAGGGAGGTCTGCGGCTTCTTTGGCTTTTGTGTCAGCTAATTCGTTTCCTGCCACTCCTTGATGTGCCCTCACCCAGCAGAGTTGGATTGGATGATTTTGATGATGCTTGAGTAATTTTTGAATATCTGCTACTATTGATGATTCCGGAAAAGGGTTTTGTAGGGCCTGAAGAGTCGATTTACTATCAGTCCAGATTGTTGCTGGTGTATGATGATTTACTGTGATGATTTGGATTGCTTGTTTTATAGCTATCGCTTCTGCTTGAAAAATTGAATTATTTGGATGTAATTTGATTAGGTGAAAATTCTGTAAAATTTGATTTTTATAAATGACGATGGCTGCTCCTACTTTTAAGTCTGATTTTGATCCATCTGTGAAGAGGTTCCAATGGGTATGTACTGGTTGATAATTTGAGGAGGTGCTTGGGTTAATGAAGATATGAAGGCCTTTTAACCAATCTGCTGGGTGAACTGCATCTTTTTTGGGTTTACAGTCTATTGATGGTGGTATTTCGTCGACTCCGATATATATAGTTGAATTATGTTGAAACAGTAAGGATTTTAATTTTTCCTGTTCGGCCAGAAGAGGTAGTGGTGGAGTGCCTGCTAGCAGCTCTAGACTCGTAGTAGAGGTCGTTTTGAAGCATTTTGTGATTAGTAGTGTAAAATACCTTTCTATTGTTAATAGAAGTTTTTGTTTTCTTTGATTTAAAGGTTCTACCCAGAAAGCTGCACCATATAAAATTATTCTGGTTATTACAGTATTATATATAATTTTAATAATTTTACCTTTTAGACCCCAATTTAAATTGGACATTGATTTCAATCTCTGTGCAATTTTAATTATTCTTGGTTTTAATGATCTTAAGTGGGGTAAAAAGGAAAGCTTGCTGTCTATTTGAATTCCAAGATAAGTTAGTAATTTGGTGTGTTTGAGACTGATATTATTACAGTTATAAACAGCGGTATAAGATTTAAGATTGCTAAAATATAATTTTGCTTAATTAATGAGAAAAAATTATGTTGTTGAGGTGCAAATAAATAGTGGCTGAAAGCTTTATTATATCCTTCAACATTTTAAACATATTTAATTAATACTTTAATCTCTTTATATGTGAATGTGTGTGTGTGATATATATATATATATATATATATATATATATATATATATATATATATATATATATATATATATATATATATATATATTCATGAAAAAGTATTGATTACTCAAATGGTACATTGAATTCTTAAGTAAGGAAATGATACGATATTCAAATTTTAAAAGAATGGTTACAAATACATAGTTTTGGCTTGTGTAATTTTTCACTTGATTTTTGAATTTGCCAAATCTTAAATTATTTAAGACTAATATGCTTTTAACGCCATACATCTTTCGAAAATATGTTTGTTAAATTTTTATAACAATAATGAGAGTTTTTGAAGATATAAAACAAATTTTTTAAATATAAATCAGAATTTAATCATAAATCATTTAGAAATGTTCTTTTAGTATAACTCAATGTGATGAGAAAAGGAAATTATAATAAAAAAGTTTACAAAAAATTCAAATTTTAAAAAACTATTAAGTTTTGCTTTGCTGTTTTTCTGCTTTTCAAATACATTTTGTCCTAACACCTAATAAGACCTTAGTCTAAAGTTTAAATTCAATTTAAAGCCAACACATATATTCACACCGATGGAATAATAAACTACCTATCTTCAAGTCTGAGCTCTATAACCACCTTGCCGAGCTGGCAGCCGAATGGTTAGCGCTCTTGCCTTCGGTTCAACAGTTCGTGGGTTCGAATCCCACCTTGGGCATGGATGTTTGTAGTGGTTCGGAATCCACTTTAAGCCGTAAGTCCCGGTGTAATTAGCCCTCGTGTGCAAAAAATGACCGTTGAGCGACAAACCAAACCAAACTATAACCACCTTTAGGCTGATAACCATAAATGCTGAGAAGACTTTATTATGCTTCTTTGCACATAAATTTAGCAACATGAATCGGTCGTTATTAATTTGATATAATCGATATCATTATTGCTGGTTTAAGTCATGTTAGTCAAAAACATATAGTGCCCTGGTAGTTGCTACAAACTCAGACACTGACAAGCAACCATAATCATTTCGATTTGAATGGTCCGATCCTGTGGAAATTTGAATGTTCAATCTTTTTCCTATAATGGAGCGAAATACGGCCAAAAATCTGGAGTATTATTTTGTACTATATTCTTTTTCAATTAAAAAAGTATTAGAATTCAATATTTTTAATCACATTTTAAAATTTTTTATTAATTTGATTTTTTTATGATATAGTACACCTATTTGGAATGTGCTGCAATAAAATTGTTTTTATACTTATCTTCAATTAGATTTAATTCAGTTACACTTTTCACTGAAAAAATAATATTTAAGCTTCTGACGTGGAATTTGTAACTCATCCTATATGTTTCTGCTTTTTATTACAACAGCATTTGAGATGTTATTGCTTCAGCATGTCTCCCTCTACTCAGCCCTGGTTGGTCAGTCCCTACTTAGCACTGCTTAGTCGGTCTCTACCAGTAGAGTGTTCGTGATTTTGAAGCAAGGACGAAGCAGTAGACTCCCAATAACCTGACACCCCCACAGGTATCATTTCACTTGGAGGACATTGCATCAAGGCCAAGTCTTAGATGCTCGAGCCACCATTATTGAGCACGACGGACTTCGGTTAAGCCGGGATTCGAACTCACTACTTTCCGATGATGAGAACGATGCCCTAACCCCCACGGCCCTGCATTCGAGAGATGCATCCGTACAGTTCAAAAACCAACAATCTCAACCAACTTTTAATGAATTACAATAATAAAATCTTTTTGAATTGATAATTTGTGCAATTAATTGTAAAATTGTGATAAAAATAGCATAACTAAATTTATATAAATAAAATTTATTTTAATATATATTTGCATTTAAAATTAATTTTCTATTATTTAATTTTGATTGTTTACGAAATGATGCAAATTATTAAATGTGCTGCTTTTCTATCGATCTTCCTTCACCTAAATAGAAAGTACAGCCTCTCGATCGTTATCGATTTATGGTTTTGTGGCAATGTTGTGAGACGGTCCCTTATGGTTAATCCATCACATTTGTTCTCCTTTTCGACGACTGTCACTGCAACAACGAAGATCCTTTGTCTGCAGAATCCACCCCCACCGCCTTCCCCGAGATGGAGTGGACAGTTTGGGAAGCTTCTTTACTGACCTCACTGCTGTAGCTCTGGCCATGACTCATAAATTGCGCGACAAATTGACGCGTGTTTTCGTGGATTTCATGTGCATGTTTCTTTTCTTCTGGACATTTTATTGTCCAGTAATCTCAATTGACTCAAATAGCATGGATCAAATTTTCGATGCAAATGATAAATTTTAACAGACATCTGCTTTCTTATTTCTTTCGTAACTTTTCGCATTCAACCATGCGAATGTTTTTATGTATACTTTTTAAATGTTAGGATTTTCAAAATATATATATTTTAACTATTTTTTATCAGAATATATTCAATGAAAATTTATATTTTTTAAAATATCTTTAAATACCCAAATTTAATTTTAGATGTGAATAAGAGAATTTAAAGTGTGTATGCTTGTAAAAATTACAAATTATTCAAATTTATTAATACAAAAAATCGTTCAAGAATTAAGGAATTACATTGCATTTATTATTATTTGTGAAAGATGAAGATTGTTTTCTTATAACAGTGAGGAAATATTTATACACAGACAAAGTATATACATAGTGATACATTAATTTGAATTTTTTAAATTATTTTAATTGTTATTGTTATTTGAATATGAGTGCTGCATTTTATATTTTTAAGATATTTGTAAATAAAAATTATATTAAAAGCTACACTAGAAGAAAAAACGTTTGAACACAAAAAGAAATAGACAGTTTATATTAATGTGTATTTATTAACAAATTTATTTTGACATAAAGTAATTTCATATTCTTTGTGACTTGTCAAGCCTTCTTACATATGCTCCAATTGCATTTATTATATATAATTATTTTGTAAGTAATTATGTGTCTTACAAAATACATACATACATACATACATACATATATATATATATATATATATATATATATATATATATATATATATATATATATATATATATATATATATATATATATATATATACAGGGTGTCCAGAAAAGGACTCCCTGATTTCAAAATTATATATCTCGAAAACGAAGATCGATAAAGGAATGCAGTAAATGGTATGTTTATTGTGAAAGCTGTAAGAATTTTATACAGCAGTTTGAAATAATAGTTACAAAAGTTGCAAACAGATGGCGCTGTAATCGTCATACGTAATGTTTAGTGTAAATAGTGATCCGAAGCCCAACTATTGAAGCGTGAAAGGAGGTTAGCGTTGAAAACATAGTGATGTGATTTTTTGCAAAGAATGTTTTCAAACGATATATTTCATTTATGTATGCTGATTTGAGCTGTACATTGTACAGCGCTATCTATTAGCAGCTTTTGTAACTATTATTTCAAATTGCTGTATAAAATTCTTACAGCTTTCACAATAAACATACCTTTTACTGCATTCCTCTATCTATCTTTGTTTTCGAGATATTTAATTTTGAAATCAGGGAGTCCTTTCTGGACACCTATATATATATATATATATATATATATATATATATATATATATATATATATATATATATATATATATATATATATATATATATATATATATATATATATATATTCAATTTGTTGCAAGGATTGTTCCATGAATCACAAAACAAAATCTCAAATACCAAATGCAAATATTATGTGTAAATTAAAATTTATATTGCCACCAGTAATTTAAGCGCACTGTGATATGATCACATATTTTTTTATACATATTTAAATTTCTTTGCAGAAAGTCTAGCTAAAAGTCAACCAAATTTTTCTAGTTTAGTTTCATTTCTTAACCGGTCTAAATGTAACACTTTTGTCACCATAAGCGATCTAAATCCTTGGTTTTTTTTATTATTATTCTTTTTTCTGCGTTCTATGACTTCGATTTGAGTTGGCATTTTATCGATTGCACCACAAGCGAAAGATCGCGCAGATAAAATGCAGAGGATCTCAACCAAAACTTGGAGTTTGTTGGAAATGGGGCTTGCTGGGCTTTCGATATGCCTTACTTAAAGGCAATTTATTCTCATTCTGCAAATTTCAATATTTCTTTCTCATATCTAGCAAACGATAAAGTCCACAGGAAGAGAATGCTGCCAGATTTCGGGCAGGAGTTTTCCCTTTCATTGCTGATGCAACATCTTCAATTTCAAAATGGTACCCACCAAACCCCGACTCATTCAAATCTTCCACCAACTTTGGATCGGTGCTCATTTTGTTGAGGACAGAGATCTGACGCCTTAATTTCCCGAAAAAAAAGCATAAATCTTATGATAATTTATCTTATTTTTAATATATATATATATATATATATATATATATATATATATATATATATATATATATATATATATATATATATATATATATATATATATATATATATATATATATATATATATATATATATATATATATATATATATATATATATATGTGTGTGTATGTGTGTGTGTGTGTGTGTGTGTATGTTTAATATAAGAAATTGAAAACTTTTTGGATTTTTGTTTCTCTTTGTGTTTTCCTATGAGTTTAGAAGAAATTACTTTATCTCTCATTATAAAAGCACATTAAAAAAATTAAGAAAAGGAAAAGAAATAATTAAAATAAAATCAGTAAAAAAGTCAAATAATTACTGCAGTTATTTCAAAATTTTGCAAATGCATGGGTTTTTCTTTTACATCTTTATAAATCACAGAAAACATTTAAAATTTCTCATAATTGTATCTTTAATGGTAGAATAGAAATAAATATACCTTGAATAATTGGGTGTACTATATAAACTGAAATATTTTTATAATTGTGTGTGCTATATAAACTGAAATATTTTAGTTTCTATCTCTATTATTTGATACTAATATTTCTTTATTTGTGTCATAGTAATATCTGTTTCCCAGATTTATCATTTATATAAAAGAAAGTAATTCTATATCCAGTTATAAAAGGAAAGAAACAATCTTTGTGGCTTCAAATAACAAAAGAAACTCTCTTGTGGAAGATATTTAATCAAGTTGCTGAGGCAGAAACATTTGTTATAAAAATTCGAAAGCCATATATTCCTCTCTGACAGATTTCAAAAAGTTTATATTTATATATATATATATATATATATATATATATATATATATATATATATATATATATATATATATATATATATATATATATATATATATATATATATATATATATATATATATATATATATATATATATATATAATGTACACTTTAGTAGTTGAAAATATTTAATATCAAAGAAGTGGTTCATTCGAAAAATACGGCCAACATGGATTTGATAATATCTGCCTTTTTGAATAATTTATTAATAATTAAATTAATAGTTTGAACTGTTGTCCTGAGAAGCCATTTTTGCCTAAAGGGTAAGAAAATTTTCTATTCAAAATTAGATTGATGATCTGTTTTTAATTTAATCAAAGCCCATATTTTAATTACATAATTAAGCATAGGTCTAAGATAGCTGGATCTCAGCCTTCATTGCACATTATGAGATGCTCTTTCACTTTCCACATTGCGAATTCGTTGGGATAAATGCTTGGGAAAATCCTTCCGCTATCTATGAAAATCCTTCCTGGAAAGAAATGTACCACGGATAATTAAAGAAGCTTTTTAACATCTTCATCTGTTAGGGTATCCTCTATAAAGGTATCAAAAATGGTGACAGATCTAATTGACTGCTTAAAATATTTTCTATACCTTTTGTTCAGCTTTGAATTAAAAGTGCTTTTAAGCCATAAAGACATAGATTAGGAAAGAGGATGTGCCTTACTGTTTCAGTAACTGTTTGATTTAGGTGTTAGTGTTTTAAGCCAAATTAAGTAAAATTATCAATAGATTCAAATTTAATGTATTCCGTCTGTCTGTTGTTAAAGTTTCAGTTACTGGAATATATTTAATTTTGTCTTTGTAAATTACCAGGAGATAATTTTCGGATAGCTACTTAAGGAGGTACGAGATTCTAAGTAATAAAAGATTCTTTCTTTGTTTGATTACGTCATCAGCGTAGACAATATAATATATCTTTTTAAAAATGGTGTCGTTAGTGCTAATTTTGGAATCGTGAACTATCTACTATGTAGACAAGTTGAAAAACAGACAGACAAGTGCGTCACCTTGTCTGACAAAACTTTAAAAATAAAATTTAAAAAAAAAACTTGCTGAATTTATAATAGTTATAAATAAGTGAAATTGTAATGGTTGATTTAATAAGTATACTCAGGCACCATGTATTACTTAAGAATACCCAAGATATTAGCTCAAGATATCAAAAAGTAGAAAATAGCAATCAACACTTCGATAACTTGACTTAAGATCCATTACAGTGTAATGCAATTCGATACCAAACATCCTGGAATTTTCAAGAATTCAGAGTAAATTGACAACTTAGCCATCACTGTGCACCCTTGTCATAAAGGCACATTAATAAACTCTTACTATGCCATCAAAAGGATAACATGTTGAACATAATCAAGAATATGTTGTAAATGCTGTTCAGAAGATTAATATTTCGATAGATACAGTAGTTGCAATCTTCTTTTCCTGAGTGAAGCATAAAATACAAAGAGCTCAGTCCAAAAGAATTTTTCACTCTTTCCAAATTCATAAAATTATATTGTATATACTTTTGGCAACAAGGCGGCTTTAGCATTTCAGAAGTTCTGAATGCAGTCAGGAATTGTGAACGTATTTAGTTTTAGCGTCAGTTCGACCAATACCCAAGTGAGTGTTGGCAATTGAATATCCAGCTAATCTTTTTTAAGGTCACCATGTGATCGGACGAGATTCTGAATTTAAAATCCTTTCTCATCTATTGCTTATTAGCTTGCAAAAATTCTGTTTCCCTTGATTCCTTTTAGATTCTTTACATATTTGAGCATATTTTCATGAAATATTTGATTATATTTACTCCTTTGTCTTAGCAGTCTTGTAATCTCCTATAAAACTTCTCGGGAGTTTATTTTTTTCATTTGTTTATCTATTTGCTAATCTGCGTTCTCCTCCAAATAAGACTTTCTTATTTACATCCTCTACAAACCACAGTCTAATTATCAGCAGCATATTTTTATTTAAATTTCGTCCTTTATTTATCATGTTTATCGAAGTATGAGGAATAACACCTCAAATTTAAAATCTTAGCCTTTCTAGAGATGTTTTCAAGTCTATCCAAGATTTAACTTGGAACTCTTAAACTTACTATCGTATTTTTTTGATTATTTTTAAATTTAGATAACTTCTACATTTAATTGAATCTAAATTAATATTGATACTTTGAAAGGACTTAATATACAAAAATTTCATACATTTTTATTATTGATCAGAATAGTAGTATTAAGTAATGGCCAAATCATTTCATCGCTATATCTGTGGGACTATTTTGCTATCAAATAACATTCAGCAGCAAAATTTATGAATTCAATACTACCATTGACTTGAGATTATATGCAGACTATGATACCAAAAGATGGATTTAATTTCATTTTGTCTTCGATTCTTCCTATTAAAATCTTTCATGTTTGGTATCAGTTCAAGGGCATCTTTTGTAGAGTCTGTTTAGTTAAAAAAATTCTTTTTCGTGATTATCGTTCTCTTTTGTTGATGCATAGTTCAAAAATTCACTATGATTCCCCATATATTTTTACCAATTATAGCAAATTTTGTGCGTCAAGCTATGTTTTTTGGATCAAAACTCTGAAATACAGACTAATATTTGCTTCCTAACTCTTCTTCACAACTCAGCATATCTTCTTATTAAAATATTTCCAAAATTTGCAAGGCCATCATGCAGTTTCGTTTGAAAGAGATCGCTTCTTCATCCATATTTTGAGAGCTGCATTTTTGTGAAATTAGTTAGAGTTGTCACTTTCACACAACCTGGATACATTCATAGGAAATCTAGTCCCCGAACTCATTCCAAATTAGTGAATATCTTCAATCTCTTGTGAATATCTTCATAAATAAATTTCCAAGAATATGCTTTCTTTCAATTTTATAAATAAATTTAACTGATTTTTGCTCTAGTGGTTTGTTAATATACTGAAATCATAAAATGCGATAATATGAAATTAAAGTATTCTAAAGAGAATAATACCAGATCGAATGTGTTTTTGCATTTCTATATACTTAAAGTAATTTTTTTACGTTATTAAATCAATGTGCACAAATCTATTTTCTACATCGGAAAAATACATGTTAAATTTTTAAGAGGGAAATGTTATATTACTTATTTTATTCATATTATGCTTCCAAAAATGAATTACCCCATTGCAGATATATAATGAGCATCTGTTGCTTCGCGGGATTTCTATGACGACTGTTAAAATTTAGAAACCAAACGAAATTAAATCTGTGGTACGACAGCCCATTTGTGGGGCAAATCCTACTGAATTTGTTTCCATGACTGAGGGTTCTGGGGTGTGTCCCGGTTAAGTGGTCAGCCTAACGTGACATATTGCTTAGTTCCACAGTATGCTCGGAACTCAATATATCGAACCATTGGTGGGATGAAAGGCTGAGTCGACCTTGCCCAGTCTGAGGATCGAACCTCGGACCTAAGCCTGGAATTTGGAACCAATACATTGAGATTTGGTAACAACCAGACAGTGGAAAATGAAGCAATAGGATAAAATATTGGAATACGTAAATCAAGAGATTTTAAATATTTCATTTTGTTGACTACTCTAAACACACAATTCACATCGAAGTGAATTTGAAACGTACTTAAACAACTAATTTATTTCTCTTTAGGTTTTACAATGATTGACAAACATATATTTATTTCAAACTAGAGATTTTGATTTCCATTTAATTAAAGCTGATATGAATTATATGCGCTTGATCAGCAATAAAATCAAAAGTACGCTACAGAAAATTTATAACCACCACACTACTATTTGCCAAATGCTTTTTTAAGAGTAACAAGGCACATTTATGTGTATTTTATGCATGCAATGAAGTTTCCTTTTTAAACAGGACAATAAGCGGTCATGTACTGGTTGTTTATCTCAGTCGCTTCTTTAGGAATTAATATTTTTGAATAGCTGTTGAAATAAAGTTGAATATTTGTTGAATATTGTTTTATTAACATGAGATGAATTAACTTAACAGCTGAAGGCTGTTGCAAAGCATTCCAACATCAGCTGCGTATAGCTCTGGGAAAAACCATTAAAGATAAAGAGTCAGGTGTTACAAGGGAGGAAACCTGGAAAACGAACGATCCCTTGCAGAAAGGTAAATACCTATCTCTGGATGTTTAGCAGAGAGTAGGATGAAACCTGAGACTTTTCATTGTAAAAAGCGTGACTCTATCATTAGAACAGGCTGGCCAGATTTCAGAATATTCTGTAATATATTTTTCATTTAACACATTTATAGTTAGATACTCTGAAGCACAGTGTTGGACATCAAAGAGATTTCATTATTTAACGAGCATTTAATCTTATTGCATTGCAAAATAGTTATATAATTTATTAAATGAGCATATTCTTCATATTAACATACACATAAAAATTCAGTGTTTTTTTCCATCCTGATTTTTCATCAAGTGCTTGTTTGTCCGCAATTATTCATATTTTAAATTTCATAAATGTCTTTCAGTTCATTCTTAATACATTCTGAAACATAAGTACATTACAAAACTCAATTTTATATGACATTTTACCATTTTTTCTAAATATTATTCGTCTCAAAATGTTTTTATGGGTGGAAATTTTATTCTAATAAACATTATTTGTTTCCCCGGAATTGGGATATCCATTTCCTTTGTCCCTACGCAATCATATTACTAAAAGCATTTGCTCAATATACATTCCGGGGGAAATGAAGCAAGTTGGATCCCTCGAAGAAACCCGATGCATTTCCCATCTTATAATAAGCTCCATATCAAATAAAGCCCAACATAAAGTGGCTTCCATTTCCCTTTATTAAAATATGCATCGATTTGCCTACCCTAATATTAAAAGGTTAGAATAAAAATAATACAAATTGTGTTTGAATTTCGTTTTGTGGTAATATTTATTGCTGTTTTAATGTTTTAGTCTTTTTTTATTAAAAATTCTTTTTGTGATTTGAAAATTTTTAAAATTCAAGTTTTAAGTATCTGTTGAGAAATAATAGAAAATGAAAGTGGTTTCACATATATATATATATATATATATATATATATATATATATATATATATATATATATATATATATATATATATATATATATATATATATATATATATATATATATATATATATATATATATGTATATATAAATGTGTCTTTGTTTGTGTTTATGTGTATAGAAAGAGAGAGATTCTAGAAATATCTAAAAATTATTACAACAGTTTAAATAAGTGCTATTTTAAAAATGAAATAGCATAAATATTTTCTTAAGGTCTTTGGGATTCGGTAGAATTTGATAACTTTAATTGTTTTAAGTACGAGATTAATATAATAGATAAGATGCCGATAACGCGCGTATATTTTCCTATCAGGCCAGATTATGAATATTTTAGCTTAAAAATATATTTCATATATTTCCATCCTATATAGGAATACTAAATATTCTATTTTAAATAGTGTTTACACGTGTTTCAAATTGCATGTAAATTGGAAGAAAAGATGTTCTTTAAGCATTTTTGAGCTGGATTATCATTTGGAAAATATGATGAACATGCGATGTTGCCTTTTTTTTTTAAACATTTCAAAGCTTTATTGGAATAAACATAGGTGTTGCTTGGCTTGTTTAAATTAAATTTAAGTTTATTCAATTTCAGGGAAACTTTGGATAAAATTCTTACCGCTTCACCTTTTGTTGCTGAAAATGCCAAAAGACTTCTTCAAGGGCTTTCAAGGTAACTGCTCATACTATCTGCGATCATGCGTTAAATATTTTTCCAGACAAATATTTCTTCCTTCTATAAACAAATCAGTAGGATTTAATTCTACTTGGAACATCTAAATTCAAGATTTTTCATAGTGAAAATCATTTAATATTATAGTAAAAATATGCTAGCAGTAGAAGAAATATTTTATTTTTTATTGTTATTAAATTTTTATTAAAAAAATTCCATATATCAGACGATATAGAATTAAAAGAAGTGAAAATACTAATAATCATAAATTCCTTTACACACAGAAATTATTTCGACACTATCAATTAATTAAATATATATATTTTTTAAGTTGCATCTTAAAATGTATAAAAATATATCTGGAAGCATATTTTAACTAAGACATCTGTATTTATTTTTAATCTGAATACAAATAAATATATAGATTTGATACAGTGAAAATAATTAAGGTTAACACAGGCTTTCTGATTGTAAAGCAAAAGCAATAGTTAAAGTGCATCAAATGATAAATGATGTTAAGACAAAACTTTAAATATCTTGATTTTAGTCTTATAGAATTAGTGTAGTACATAAAGACGAAATTGAAAATAAAGCGCTTTTCCTAAAACATATTTCTCTTAAAACACATCTCAGCTATAACATAATAAACAATTTACCACCTGTTTCCGCAGTTAAAAGACCTAAAACTCTGCTGGATATTGAACTTGTCATAAAAAATTTAGAATTTAAATTAAAAATTATAATTTTTTTTAGAATCACCAACAAATGTTTTGAAATTTCACAATACGTACAATTTATTGCTGAAAAGTTTTCGAGTGAAACGAGGTTCTAGATTCTTGCTTTGTTACTTATGAACTTAATTTCATATGCTTTCAATGCTGAAATTATAATATACAAAATTTAGGGAACTGATCGGTTCAATTTTGGTTACAAACTATGAAAATAAGCAGTTAAATGTCTCATTGCTTATCCCTTAAATTCCTGATTTAAGTAAAATCTGAGAGCTTTTTGCCGGCCAATTAAAGGTTTCAATATATCACAGACTTGCTGAGTGGAAAACCATCTCAAAACAACAATAACCGGGAGATCCAACACAAATGACTACAGGATTAATTGACCAATTTTTTAGTGCCAGTGTTCTTGAATCTCAGGTTTGTCTCGTAGAAATATATTTTTAAAAATGAACAAACTTTATAACAATTAATAACAAAAATAAAAACATCAACTATGAAAGCTCATGGTGACAAATAAATTGAATACTAATTTATATTTAGAAACTAAATTAGATTTGGGTGTATAGGATATAATTTGACAAAAGGATCTCTAAAAGAAAAAAAAATTAAGGAAACATTTGAGTGAATTATTTTATTATTAGCTAAGTTTTAAGCGAAAAAACATTTAATAAACACAGTCTGCTTCATATTTAACATAATTCTTTATATTTAGTCGTGTTATTTAACAAAATATTTTGTACTATATACATAGATAATATTTAAAACTATGTGTGATACAGAAAATTCAAAATAAGAATACACCATACAAATTAACGAAATTATTTACTTAACATTTATTTACCTAAAATACACATGAAGAAACAGTTGTAGATACAATTTAAACAGATGATAGAAAATCCAAATAAATCGTACTCAGAAAGGCAAAGTTATGTGAAGCAGTCCATTAGATTAAATAGATGTACATCATATAATTCTAAACAAAACCATTGTTGAAATTTGAATGATATTTTAAAAACACGAAATAAGCCTGTAATGATAAAAACGAGATTCAGTTTGAATTTTCACCATTTTTTTACTTAAATAGAATTAAATTTTGAAAACGTTAAGGTAAAACGAGTAAATTAATAAATATTTAAATTTGCGTAGTTGTTAATCACAATATCAATGAACAGAATTTGAATCTCTATACTTATAACAAAAAGTATATATATATATATATATATATATATATATATATATATATATATATATATATATATATATATATATATATATATATATATATATATATATATATATATATATATGTATATTAGCAATTAATATTCTTAGTGGATTTGTGGATTTACATTAAGAGAATTAGTTGAAACGAAATTGAAAATATGAAATGGAAAATTTAATTTATAAATATTTTTAAAAAAGAAGTAACAATTCACATAGCTTTGAAAAAATATAAATTTTTTCAATGAATTGAAATAATTAGATGAAATTAATACAAATACATTATAAGTTTTTTAATTCCTATAACATAATTTTATATTCTTCTTATAGTGTAAGAGTAACATAACATGGTTACATTGTTTTATTAAGTAAGCATAACGATTATTTCAGTTTACTTTTTAAAATATATGCTTCAAATTAAAAGAAGCTGAGAAATAAAATTTATGCTTGGAAACATATATCATAATATTGAAAAAAATTTGTTTACTTAGTTCTTAATCTTTTAAATTTAAATGATAAATATAAAAATAAATCCGTTACCAAAATATGAATAGTATTTAATTTTGTGGAAAATACCTTCTTGTTTTTTTTTTCTTTACATTGTAGGTAAAAGCTTGAGTGTTGTTATACAATTTAGATTTAAACAAAGAATAAAGTGGTTTCTAGGAGTATCGTAGATAATATAAATTTAGAGAAAATTCTCTTTTATTATTTCTTACAAACATGATTTTCTTATTAATAAACCGTATATATATGTGTAAATGAATTATTGTACTAAAATTTTTATTTATTAAAATAGATATCATTATTTATTTTTAAAAAGTTTGCCATATTTTGTTAATCAAAGATTTGATTTCAAGAAAATAAATGTTTTTTCAGCAAATTCATTGCAAGGAAACGTTTAGAAGAATCTTTACTATTTATTGAAACTATTAGTATTCCTCAATTATTAAAAATATTTAATCTATCCTTTCAAAATTAGGTGATATTGTTTTCATGTTAACAGTAATGATCTGTCGTTTTTTGCTTTGTAGATAAGCATATGTTATGTATTATCTATACATAGGATGCTCTGTTGTACTGTCATTGAGTGATTTAATAATCACGTGACATGCAGGCTAACAAATGACAACTGTTGGCTTACTAAAATGCTTAAGAATAAAATGGTTACCATCCTGAAATGGATAGATCTTATTACCATACAACTGACCAGAGCTGTACGACCAGAACTACTATTTTTTGGTGGACAGAAAGTACATCGATCTCTTCAGTAAGGCAAAAGATGTAATAATTCATCAATGGATGGAATTGAACGTAGTACCTTCTGTTCTGGTGGGCATAACCTTGCTATTAGTACAAGTTTAGCCCAAATCATTTGTTTCTTAACATCATTTGTGATGTTTCATTTCATCTGGTCTTACAGGCATTACTGAATTGCTCTCTTAGTTATACTTACCGAAAATTCATTGAGAGATAAAAAAAAGATTTTTATTCATACGATTGGTGATGATTGGCTTGATTTTCATCCAAATATTTCTACAAATTCATATGGTTAATTTTAAAATGCATTTTCCAAAAACTAATTGATTTTTTCTTATCAGGAAAATTTTCAGTAATATCAATGCAATCATAAGTGTTCGCCATTTTTACAAAAAAAATGCGAACACTTGGCGCCACTTGAAAAAAATGGCGAAAAATTTAGAGCTAAAATTTTAATAAACACCATACTTTGTGTTTATTAAAATTCTAATATAAAAATACGATATAATTTTCTGCAGTCGATTAATGCAGTAATAAAAGTACTTTTATATATGCATGTTGGAAAAGTTTTTTAATTTAGACAAAATTAAACATACATGATATGCAGATTTGGATTATATTTTATGGCTGATAAAACTTAAACGTAATGTAAATAAAAATATTTTTTAAATTTGTATAAATACTTTTAAATTTGTCTGTTAAAACTTTATTAATATAAAAATTATTGTTATTACTAGAAAATATTTAGCTCTAAATGTTTTTAACTGATACCCTTTCCTGCTTTAGTACTGCACTGTTGGGAATGTATAACGAAATCTCGAACCTACAATTTAAAATCTGTTGTTGTGGTTATTACTTATGACACTTGGACAAGCCAAGGTCACTCTGCAGACGGCTATGCGAATTTAAGTCAGTAGGAGGGGTCTTTCATTTAACCAGAGTACCACGAGGGTGAAAATACGACTTTGCTCTAAGTATTCCACCAATAGATGGCCCCACTAGAGGATCCCCTCTTTCAATTAACGGCTCAATGACCGACCACAGGACTTTCAAATCATAATTATAATTAAAATATTTAATGTATATCAATATATAAGTACATAATATTACACAGGTTTTAAAGAAGGATTTCATCATAATTGATATTAAAAATTGCTTGAATTTAAATTTCAGAATGCTAAGAAATTATCACATGAAGAACGTCTGAATTTTTTTTAATGTCCTTTTAGTTCTGTAAGTGTGAAACAGAGATTAGGTTAGTACTTTAGTATTTTAAAAACTTTGTGTAATAATCGGTGCCTTACTCTTCAAAAATGATAAATTTTGAAAAATAAAATCAAATTTAGTGGCCAAAATGTAGTTGCCAGATTTTTTCAATCAATTAGGTTATTTTATAGAGGAACGTTACGCACATTAAAGCATTAAAAACTTTAACTTCAAACAAGGTTAACAGCAAATTATACACGACCTTAACAGCAATATCAAATTATAATATAATCCAAAAAATTTGACTATTAAAAAAACTAGAAGCCTTAATTTGAAATATGGCTAAACTTCATTGTAATGGTTACTAAACTTTCTTCTTTGGAATTTCATCTAATTTTTAAACCCACTTTCCTTTTTCTTAAATTAAATTTTACTTAAAAGTGTCTTTAATTTTAATTTTGTTGAGAGAAATCGTTTACTACATTTCTAAACACTAAAGCTTTTGAATAAAACAAATTGTATGTCTTAACACTCAATAAGGATTTGCTTATGTTTATTACTTTAACTATAAGCGAATGGCAAAGAAACTACAAGACTGTGGATTTTCTTAATATATCAATACATTTCTGGATTTTTTCAGATTTAAAATCCTTTTGTGATTTTCCTGTTAGTCAAATTACAAAGTGTAAAACAGTCTTCAAGATGATAAGATCATAAGTTTTACATAGAAGACAGATATGCTCGAATGATTGCAACAATAAACTGAGTAACCGCTTACAGAAATAGACCCCTTTTGTCCCCAAATACACACATTACTCTGACAAATTAATGCCGCTAACATCACTGTGGCTCTGTAATATTCATCAGTGAAAAAGTTTCCATCAGATAACTTCGCAAGACCTCCGACGATAAACGAAGTCGCATATATCAAAAATGTTAATTTAAAAAAAATTACTACCAGAGGATGATAGCGTTAAGAGATTATTCCTGCTGTCATCTTAGATTATACCTGATAACCTAAGGTACAGACCAGGTGTTCCATTGCGTATGTCTATGTCTATGTCATATTAGATTAATATTTAATTTAATTATGGTAATATCACACAAGACAAATTTCTATCAAGCTAAATCTTAATGTGACACCATTAGTTTTGCCTTATATAACACAATGGGGAACTTTCTTTTAAAAAATTTCACTCAATTATTCTTTAAAATACATTAAGAGAATAATTATGAAATAATTATTTGTTCATCTGATAACATGTGAGTTCAAACTCATTAAAATAATGAGCCCCGAAAAAGTTTGTGAAGAATCATAAAAAAAGATTAGACTTTCGATGTAATAGCTTTTATGGATCTCTAAGCATTTGCTAAGATTTTCCCTATGAGATTCTGTGTACTACTAACACGCGTTATTAGGTAATTTTTCTAGAGAGAGTGAAAGAGATTAATCAATTTATATCCCTTGAAATAATCACATCTAATTTTAATTCATTGGATATGATCATAGGTTTTATTTTTTCTCATATCAGCTCGTGGAATATGTTACAATAATTTTAAAAATATTCTTGTTTAAAAAATAATCATGTAGCGTTCACACACAGTTTCGAATTTTTAACTATTTAAAGTACTTTTAGCGATGTTCATCTTTGAAGATAATTGCGTGTGTGATACAGAAATTGATTTCCATAAATTCATTTTCATAAATAATCATAAATTTTCTTTCGATGAAAAGCTTGTAAATATTTGAGATTTTCAATTCTTGTCTTGATATTAAAAATTACAATAAATAGTTCACATTATTGTAAAAAAAAAATGAAAAGAAAACTATTTAAATGTTCAGTGTCGCTGAAAATATTTATGCGTTCCATGTAATAACAATCACAAACAAGAAACTATTTCTGTAACAAAAAACCCCACTTTGAAATATTGAGTGTCCTTTTCATTCACGAAATGATCCAATATGTATGGAAATCCAGCTCCTTCCTTCTGACTAAAAATTGAATATATATTCATATTTCAGCCTTCTCTTCATCTGGGTTCGTCTTCTTTTATGTTCTGGCTGAAATCCTTTTGCCAAAGTGGACGGCGGGCCTTTCAATAAAGGGAAAGCGGAGCTTTGTTCGACAATCGCCTGACGTCCCCCTTAAGACTCCCGAGCGTATTTTGAATTCTGGAGCATGCTCTTTTACCGCTCTTACTTTCCAATAGATTTTGATTCTCTTATTTTCTCCTTACGTGCAAAAATATGTATACTTATGACGCTGTGAACGCGGGTATTCGAAAACTTAAAAACGTGTTGAAGAATAAAAAGCAGAAAAATGTGCGAATGTGCTTGATAAGCTCTAAGCATTTACCACATTCGGATGGAATATTTCAGAAGGGTGCTTTATTATTTTATTCTGTGAAATAGAAAATTTAATACTACGGCTTCTTTGATATCTGTTAAAAAATAATGTGAGAAAATTTTATTAAATATTTTCTTTTTTAATAATAGATTGAAAGCTTGGATGAAATTAAATTTTTCATCCAATTTACGAGACTGTGAAATCCATTGTTTCTTGAATTGTCTTAATCTAACAAGATTCAGATCCCTTAGGTTCAAAATTAAATTATTTTTTGTTTAATCAAATATTTGGTATGTATGCTTAAATTAAGTTTTTATGTGTGACTCGCGTGTGATTAAAAAATAAGTGACAACACAATTCAACCTACTCATTCTTCCGAATTTTTTGTTACTCTTTCGAAGCATTAATTTACATATACCAACAAATGGCAATATCTCATTTGAAAACTGAAAACATTATTTATAGAATCATTCAAATAAATTATTTTTTAAGATATATTTTAATACCTTAAACTATCAAAATACTGATCAAACACGTAATGTACTTAGTATTCTAATCTAAGCTAATAATCTAAAGAGACTATTTCACCCATGAAATTTTATTATTTTCCATTGAAAGTATTCCATTTATTCATGGAAATAAATAGTTTTTGCATATTTTTGATTAATTCTAAATTTTGTTAATACTTTTAACAAATTAATAAACACATACATGATTTCAAATAATTTAAATTGGCATTTCTCACTTATGTCTTGAATTAAACCTTAATTAAGAACTTTTAATAAGCTGAATTGTCAACGATTCAGAAATGTCAACAAATCGCCACAATCTGAAGCTAAATACATGAAGCTGTAGGTGAAATTTCTTAAAACAAATTATGTAAATTGTTCATATACAAACTCAATATATTGTTCTATTGGATTTGCTTGATAAGCTCAAGGTGAAATATCTTAAAACAAATTATGTGTAAATTGTTCATATACCAACTAATTATATTGTTCTATTGGAGGATGGTCAATGGAACAATATATTAGTTGTTTTATGAAAATTCACATAATTTGTTTTAAAATATTTCACCTAGAGCTTATCAAGCAAATCAAGCAATCTTTTCAATCATTAAAAATTTTCAACACTGAAGATTTTACATAAAAATCAGTCATTTTGGCACAATTGCAGTGGAACCAATAAGTGAAGAAGCCAACACAATGCCATTTAAATAAATTTATCTGAAACAAATTATACTGCTGGGCATGTATACTATAGTTGATGCAGATATACTGCGTGTTCTTGTATCATACTTAGCTTTATTCTCAGCAAGTATTTGTGTAAAATTGTGGAGATGAAATTGGCTAAATTCGCGAAGAGCTCCATATTTAAATTTCACATTATCGTAAGTGCGATGGATGATATTTGAAAGAGCCTTTCATTGCATGCATTTTTGGATATCTGCTCATTTCCATTAAAAATTCAATACATATAATTTGTATTAGCTTATTTTTAGCTATTGAATGGATGCCATCAATATGCTTGCCTGAAATTGCTTGGCTTTCCTTTCGGGCATACTTATGTGTAGAACACTTCTTAAAGTTGTTTTATTCCCACACATTTTTTTGTATGGCCGCTGTAGCCTAGTTGGTTAGGGCGTCGTTCTCATTATCGGAAGGTAGTGAGTTCGAATCTCGGCCGACCGAAGATCCGTCGTGTTCGCTAGTGGCGGCTAAGGCACGTTAAAACTGAGCATGGTTGCAATGTCCTCCAAATGAAATGATTCCTCAGATGATAGCAGGCCAAGTATTGGGGGTCTTCTGCTTGGTCCCTGCTTCAACATCACGAAGGCTTCTGTCCGAACTGGCAGCAGCCCAACTGGTCATAGGCTAGGTGCGAGGAAGCATGCTGGTGCAACGAAACGACATTTTTTTGTATAAAATCTTTAACTTTAGTTTAGAAACCGTAAAATTTCTAAATGAAATGTTTTGACATTCTGAAGAATATTTCATTGTATCAGCACAGTATGTTCGACTTTTTGCTGCCGTACATAGTTGTTTTAGAGATAAAAAATTCTGAGATAAAATCTCACCGTAGCTGAATGGTAAGTTAACACTCTTCAGCGTAACATTTTCTGCTACTGCTAATTAAATGATTTATTAATTAATTGTGAAGCTTCAAACAATGGGAGATGGCTTATCGCACTTCTGCTTTCAGGTATGAGATGCAGATGCTTAGACATTTTACTGTTTCCCCCCAGCCGCTTGTGATGCGTGAAAATAATTAATTATTAATAGTAAAACTTTCAAGAAGGCGTGTTCGATTTTAGAATGTCTTACATCAGCTTTTGGGCTGTCCACTGCGCGATGTTGAAATTGGGAAATCGATCTATAAACAAATAAGCAGAAACTGAAATAAAACTAAAAGAATCAGAAACACACATGAAAAAAAAAAGAAATTTCATATTTTAAATACCAATATTTTTATAGCTATTTTTTCCACACATTTGGCATTTCCCATTAGTATTGATTTGGAAATTGCTCAGGTATCGTGACTCATATCACGAGAATGCTATGCATTACTCACGAAAAATTATCCTTTTATTATTGGAATCATAAGCATTACTAAGGCAAAGAGTATTTGAAAAAGAACTGAAAACATTTATTTAGGATTTTAAAGGAACAAAAATCTTATTTTGTATATTTTGGGGACAATGCAGGTTGAACCAAAATATTTCAACCTGCATTTTTTTCCATAAAAACCTTAAGAAAAATGGATAGTCGAATGGAATTCTCGCGTCTTATGTATAAAATAACGAAATGCTTAAAGTGAATACATAATGGAACACGCATTATATTTTAAAGAAACATTTCCTACGAATAAAGAATTTGTCAAAGGCAAGTCCAATGGCAATCTATTTACCATTTTATTTTAAATGAAATTTTACTACGCTTTGGCGACAAAATTTAGCTTTTATGTTATATAAATAGAGTGAAGAACCCCTTTTTGATTTTAATTTTCTCGGCTTCATGTTGTTTTACAAGTCTTGCAGCTATGAAATAATACTTCGCTGGTAAAATCGCAAGAAAAATGCATTGATCTTTTACATCTCCAATTTTTTTAAAGTTATCAGAGAGTGTATTTTTGGATATATTTATTTAATATATTATACAGTTTGCAGGTGTTTTCGGAAAAAATAAACATTTAGTTATAATTATTTCGATAAAAATCTATCTATATATATATATAAGACAACGATGGGCACTGGAAGACTAACCCTTCGCCACAACAATGCCTAAAACTGATACTCATTTATCGTTACCTAATGGGCACCTGTGAACCAAGTCACGGAGGTGAGTAGCATTACCCACGCTATAGCGTGGGTAATGCTACTCACCTCCGTGACCGTTATATATTTGAAAATATTCTATACATCATTTTTTATGTTTGTATTTTAATTGCTTTTAGAATAATTTTTGTCATCACATAAAATATTAAGAATGCTAAAAATCAAACAATTTGTTTTAAATTATACAAAGATGGCAATAAAAGATAGCTTTTTAAGTAATTCACTATATAATTATTAATGTATAACACATTTGAGAGAATTATTTAAATGAAAATTTTACAAAAATATATTTTTTTGCATTATTAACAGTAAATTTCCATATTGTTTACTGACAGTTATTGGACTGAATGCAATTTGTATATTTTTTCTTAATTGTGTATTTGTAAAATGAAAAAAAAAATGATATTTTTGTCAGAATATTTAGGTGATAAATTATATTGAGATGTTTCATACTGAATAATAAATAACATTGTGGTCATAAACAATATATATGTTTATATTTATATGGTAATAATATATATGTTTGATGAAAAATGTGAACTTAAATATATATATATATATATATATATATATATATATATATATATATATATATATATATATATATATATATATATATATATATATATATATATATATATATATACAAAGAATGTGTACAATAAATTTGGAAAAGAAAGAACTTTACTAAAATGTTGTTATTAATTCCAAATAGTCTAGTAAAGCTATATCCACAAAATATACAAATCATCGAAGAACAATAGAGGATCCTGAAGGGCACGTATTTTGAAAATCAAGTCTAACTAAAATTTACGGCCGGCACCTTGCCATGCCCAAACCAATTGCTCTCAGGTATTATCTTCTCCCTATAGTACTATAGTACCCATGGCCTTTTGGAGAATTGAAGTAGTTACTTTCCCTTCATCATGAATTTTATTATAGTAGTGTAGTGTTCTCAGTCTGGGTAGGTTGAACTATAGGTAGGCAAGGGCCGATAAGGAATCAAGCTTACGTAATTCAATATTCTTGACTAAATTTTTATTTACAAATTTACCGGATATTTTACCAGAACTGTCATGCATTGTAGGCTTCAGGAAAACTGGTGAATTCCTCACTTTCTGGAACGTTCGCTACACATTCGGTTGGAGAAAACTCCTCACTGGTACTTGGAACCAGATTCCTAAACTACGCACTCGAGAAACAGTCTCGAAAAGTCCCTCTATAATGTCGACGATCCTCTCCGGAGAGCCTCCGGGTATTCAAGCTCGAGGTCTGACTCCGTGATTTCGAGCTAAAGGCTGTTCACTATTCTCTTTCCGTCGCTGCAGATTTGTCAGCTTCAGGACATTTTTGAGAGAAGCATGAGGAACACCAAACGTTGGTTGAAGTTCTCCTCTCCTGCTCCCACAAGGTTCTGCAATTTGTATAAATGTTTTCTCCCAACATCTGGAACGCCAGTAACCTCCAGATACATCCTCTGGGGTCACTCTTCGATTTACAGGAAATTACAGGAAATTAGATAGATTTACAGGAAATTAGGATGTATAGATCTTGAGAAATCAGTTCCCAGAGAAGCCACCTCTGGCTGCAATAACAGCATTTATCCGCCTAGGCATGGAGTCTAACAGAGATTGTATGACATTCACTGGGATCTCAGTCCATGCAGCTTCAACACTATGCCACAGTTCATCGACAGTAGTGGATGGTGAGTGATGGCGTGCCAATCACTCAGCAACCATTGACCAAACGTTCTCAATTGGTGACAGATCAGGAAAACGTGCTGGCCAGGCTAACAGTCGAACTTGTTCTGTATCAAGGAAGTTCAGAACAGTACGGACAACATGCGGTCGTGCATTATCCTGTTGAAACAAAGCATTAGGAAGGCCTCGAAGATAGGGCAGAGCCACGGGCCTTAACACATCGGAAATGTAACGGTTGCTGTTCAAAGTGCCGGTGATGTGAACAAGAGGTAATCGAGACGTGTATCCAATGGCACCCCATACCATCACTCCAGCATATGAGCCAGTATGGCGATGTAAAATGCAAGCTGGCAATGCGCGTTCTCCACGATGCCTCCAAACACGGATGCGGCCATGATGGTCCTGTATACAGAACCGAGATTCATCTGTAAAGATGACGTAATGCCATTCCCGCTTCCAGGTTCATCGCTGATCACACCATTGAAGGCGCTCCTGTCTGTGACGCAGCGTCAACGGTGGCCGAAGCCATGGTCGCCATGCAGACAATCCATGCTGCTCTAAACGTCGTTGAACTGTTCGAGCAGAAACTTGTTGCCTTGCAAATGACTCCATTTCTCGACTCAGGTTTCGTGACGTGGCTGTACGATCGCTTGTGACCATGCGGATAAGATGTCTGTCTTCTCTGCTGTTAGTGATAGGGGGTCGCTGAGATCCTGCATGACGTTCCGTATGATTGTCCTGAACCCATCGATTCCATATTCTGCTAACAGTCATGGGGTCTCGACCGACGCGAGCAGCAATATTGCGGTACGATAAACCGCAATCCCGGTAGGCTATAATCCTTCCTCGATTAAAGTCAGACACGTGCTGATAGGCATTTCTTCTTCTAACACGAGGCATTACAACAAATTTCTTTGCCGAAAACAACGTTGAAACGGAAATTGAGTATGAGAAAACTGCTGTCAAATCTCTGGTTTTATACACATTGTAGATGTCACTACTGTCGCCTGCTTTGTATGAATGCGCTGAAAATCTAATCATTTGCATATCACAGCAAGTTCTACCTGTCATGCAAATTTCACGTGTGTGGTGTGCCGCTTTCCTGGTGTAGCAATTTTAATGGCCAGTAGTGCATATACATACACAGAGATGCCGTTTGTTACGATTTTTCCGCATTTAGTACGGATTTCTGCTCTTCGTTACGGAGTTACGATTATCTTAACGAAATTACGGAAGATAGATTTCTCTCTCAATCTCTAATAATAATCCTTTTTTGTCATGTACGATTATATTATTATTATTGTATTATAGCGATAAAAATTTGTGAAGGTTACAAATAAATTACTAATTTAGTGTTGAAATTGGATTAACCCCTTGCCTGCCGCGGGCGTATATATACGCCGCGCTAAGCCGATGCGTAGACTGCCCCGGGCGTATATATACGGCTTTCCGAAGTACGGTTCTCTGCAATGTTCTCTTATCAGTAAAGCTAGACACATGGCTTTGGCATGCGTCAAGTTTTACTGATAACAGAATGTCCTTGACATTGTTTACGATGGACTTGCCTATTTCAAAGGGGTGATTTGGTGAGGGGAATATTTCTTGGAACGGGGAAAGCTGTTTTTGTTCCATGCGTTGCAGTTATTATTTGTGCTTCGTTTCGAGTAGTTTATTAAATTTTTATTCTTTCTCTTTCATTTTCGTTAGAGTGTGTTATAAAAGCTTTTTATTTTTTGTCCAATATATGGAACGTATATGAAACTATTCGTCCTAATCGACGTGATTTGCTGGAAAATTTCAATAAACTTACTTTGAAGAAAGGTGAAATAGTTGCTTTCCAAAGAGGCAAAATTACGGTATTGAAATGGCGTGATAAAAAATATGTATCTCTTCTTAGCTCTACCCAAAAAACAAACTGCTCTGAAAATGCTAAAGAAGTTATGAAACCAGCTATTGTTATAGATTATAACTTGAAGATGGGTGGGGTAGATAGAGCGGATCAGGCACTAGTTTGATATCCAACAACTCGAAAAAGACAGAAAAAGTATTATATAACAATATTTCCCCATCTGTTAGATATGTCTATTTGGAATGCCTTCGTCTTACAGAAAAAACAACTGCCAAACACCGATAATTACAACTTCCGCATGAATTTGGTGGAACGCATAATTGAGAAATACCAAGTTGCTGCACCACGACCCACCAAACAACAAAAGTTACAAAGTGACTGCCCTTTGGGACTTACTGCTAGACAGTTTCCGGACATAGTACCATCAACGTCTTCGAAGAAAACTGCATCGAGGAAATGCCTTGTTTGTTCCAAGAAAAAATTCGACATGAATCCCGATACCAATGTACTGAATGTGATGTCGGCTTATGTATACAGCCGTGTTTCAAAATATATCACACTTCAGATACGTTGTAACATTTTTCTCATTATACTCTTACTTTATACTTTAAATTTTGTGTTTTCATTGTTTTTTCGTTTTTGTTTTGTGAAAGTAAACATTTAGAATGGAAAGCATGTCTCTCTTCTTTTCCACCGATAACCGCATAACTGCGCGCACCTGCGTGAAAACCGGTGGCACTGGGGAGCGAATCTCGTAGGTTTTCTTTGACAGGTAAGGAGTTAAGAAAAATATGCCTGATATATAACAAAGTAGAACTGCTAAGAGCGCGCGTACAGGTGATTATCGACAAAAGGAGGATTGTGATTTAGCGATTGGTGGTAAACCAGAGTATTTTTGGAATCTCAAAATATAAGTGAAATTGAGACTTCTTCTTTTTATGAATCAGTGAGGCGCTTTTATTCCACTGCATTATCATTAAAATATATCATTAAAAAGTTTCCTCTAAGTGATGAATTTTTAGAACACGTTCAGGCAGCTGATGTTAAATTACGAAAAGAAGTTAGATTTCAATCTATTCAATATTTATCATCCTTGCTGAAATTTAGTGTGGAAGAGCTGGACAAATTAGAAACTGAATTTTTCCTCTATCAAAATGAAGCTTTTACAATTGGAAATGGTGAAAGAATGTATGAAGTTTGGCACAGAATTTCTTTAATGAAAACAGATAATGGAAAACAGAAGTATGAAACTTTAAGCAAACTGATGAGTATCATTTTAACTATTCCTCATAGCAATGCTGGAACTGAAAGAATCTTCTATGTGATAAAAAAATATGACTGAATTTAGGCCAAATCTCAGTACAGAGTGCTTAAATTGGCTCTTAATTGAGAAAATAAGAAATATTTCACACTCAAAATTGTGTTATCAGAGAGAATTTTCTCAAACAGAAATCAGTATGGATAAGAAAGGTATAACACAACATTTGTGATTGATTGTCATTTATTTCTATTTATCATGTCCTTTATTTATTTATTTATTCTCACAGTTAACAGATCAGTATGCTATGTTAGTTTTAAATAAAAAGAATTTTTCTTTTCAATATCAGTGTTTTCTTTTTCCTGTAATTATGTAAAAATCTGTGCTGTAAGGATCTCTGAGGTAAGGCATTTAAAATGAATGGTTTACTTTCTTAACTAAAATTTCTTTTTATATTTATTATGATTAGAAGATGATTTTACTTTTATTTTTTAACATAGGTTACCTTAAAAATATTAATTTTATGCACATAAGTGTATTCTTAATGTAAACCACATGTTACTGAAAGTACTGAAAATATGTCTGATTAGTACTGATTGGGATGCTCAGAGGTTGGCATCTCTGCATACATACATATATATATTTATGATAAACATGCATTGACTGACTTGAGCTTAGACAATGAACAGTGAAATTAAGTGGCTCAGATATCAAAACTGATATTCTGATAGTTGATTTTGCCCAAAGGATTTTAATGAGGCAAACTCATCAAAATATTTCTCCTGCACTATAAAAAGAGAATGAACGCTTGTTGTTACTAATGATACTTTGTAAAGCCAAGCTCGCTATGCCTTGGCTATGCGAATTTAAGTCAATTGGGGGCGTCTTTCGTTTTAATCAGAGCACCATGAAGGTGAAAGTACGACTTTGCTCTACACACATGCCAAAAGTACCCATTTATAGGGTAGGGAACCAATTATACCTCATTCATACAAGAAAGGAACAAAGACAGGATAGATAGAGAGAAAAAGTACATCCATGCCCGATCCGGGATTCGAACCCAGGATCTCCTTATCTGCAGCCAGGCACTCTGACCACTAGAAAAGTTGGGCAGCTGAATGAACACTTTCATTCATGATCAAAAGAGTAATTGCCAAGCAATAATAAAATCTTGATAAAATGATTCGTTTTGACTACAGTCAATGATATTAATATGAAAGTTACCCTCACATTAATAGTCTAAAGATAAGCTATCCAAAAAAGGATGTGGAACATACTACTGGCATCGGCTATTAATCGTGTCTAGAATTCCTGAATAATTTCTGATAACTGTTAATGCCTGCCACCAGCCCTCCGAATTTTTATGTTAATCTTGTTTTGGAAAAACTCTTGCAATCTAAAACTACAACACTTTCTACCAAAAAAGAACACAAACGACTTTTAAGCATATATATTTGCTAATATCAATAAAAGAATTATTTTCCTTATTTCTTACTTATGAAACTGAGGTCTGAAAGCTAAAATTCTGTGCAGTATGCATTCATAATAATGGAAAATCAAAGAATTAAACTAATAATTTTGTGCTGCGAATATTTTTGATTTTTTTTATAAGAAAAAACATTAACCTTAAAAAACTTTTAAAAATTCAACAAAGATTTTAAATTTTGAAATTTTATGAAATTTTAAAAATTAAAACTTAAAATAATTTAGAAATGATATAACCTGAAGAACTTATAAAGTAGAAATTTAGTTTCTTTCTAATGTTTAATGTGTTTCTCCATGTATAAGATGTATTTTTTCTTAAATTTTATAAATTTATTCAAGTTTATTCCGTCTGCCAAAACTTTGAATTTACACTGCTGGCCATCCAAATTTCAATACCAAGAAAAACAAGAGATGTCACTACATCTTTTATTTCGTAGATAACATGTTGACCAAGTATCAAATGATTAAATTTATAGACTTTTGTGAAGTAGGGTTCCTGCCGAAATCAGTAGCCAGAATTGTCGCCATTGTTGGAGATCACCGCTCCCACACGCCTCGGCATTGATTCAAAGAGACTTTGGATGTGTTCTTGGGGTAAAGCAGACCAAGCAGCTATCACACGTTGATAAAGTTGATCTGGTGTGACAGCTGGGGATGTAATCTGGTTCAATCGTTGAGCAACCATGGACCACGTGTGTTCTATCGGGGAAAGATCCGGAGAGCCAGCATGCCAGGGAAGCAGTTCGATCTGGCGATTGAGGAAGAACCCTTGGACAATGCGTGCCAAGTGTGGTCGCGCATTATCCTCTTGAAATACGGTTGTAGGTAAACCTGAAGGTAATGAAGGACAACTGGCTCCAACACCTCGGAGATGTAGCACTGTCTATTTAACGTACAGGCAATGTGCAATAGAGGAGTGCGAGAGTGATATCCAGTACTGCTCCATACCATGATACCCGAAGGAGGATCAGAGAGGCGGTGCATAACGGAGCTGTTCAGCATCCTCCCTCTTCGGTGTCTCCAGACTCGAATGTAACCATCGTGGTGTTGCAGATAAAAGCGTGTCTCGTCAGTAAAGACAGTTTCATTCCTTTCTGCCATCCACATCCTTCTTTCATCGCACCTTTGGCGGTGGAGAGGTCTGTGGTTCTGCGTCAAGGGTGGACGAAGCAATGGACACTCGCGGGCAGACCACTCTGCTCTAAACAGCGTCGATTGTTACGCGCAGACACTGGATGATGATGCGTTACAGACCGAATATGCTGTCTTATGTTTCGTGATGTGGTTGAACTATCCATCACATTGCTATGCGCATAATTTGCCTGTCATCAAGAAGTGGTGCACTGAGGTGGATGTGATGGAACACGTCGGTCCCTCGTACCCTCCTGCATCCAACGATCACCGCATTACAGTTGTTTGGTTCTGTCCAACACGACTACCGAATTCCCTGAAAAATAATTCACAATCTCGATAAACCACAATCATTCCTCTGTCGAACTCGGATACTTGATCAAAAAATGATCGCCGTTTTCTACAAGGCATAAAGGATCGTTTTATTGAGAGAAATTACAATAAAAACACATCTACTGAACTTGAAATCGTTGAAAATGTTCAATAAATAGCGCTTTGACGTGGCGCCTCAGGCGCGAATGATGTGCGTCTGCGCTGAAATTCTAATCATTTGCATATCTCAGCTCCACTGATGCATGTTGTAACTTTCATGTTCTTTGCATATTTCTTTTGTGGTGCTGCATTTACATTGGCCAGCGGTGTATTTTTAAGTTTTAAAAATAAAATACTAGAGGAAAAAATTCCACAATGATAAGAAAATAGATATTTAAATTAAAGCAAGGCAGCAAAATGTTATTGTTTAAAAATGATTCTACCTGAAAAAAAAAGTTTTATTGTTGTTGCTAATCCCAGATGGTCCAATTTCAACAGAAGACCAACTCCACGAGACAATAAACGGCCAGGAGATCCAGAAACATAAGTCGCTCTAAAAATTTTTAATTTATTTTAACGCTTAAGCAATGATTTCAATTGTTTAAAATATTATTAACATAAAATGCGAATTTTGCTCATGAAAAAACCTTCTTTTTATATTTTTGTTACAAAATATTTCGTCACTTTATTTAAAAAATTGATATAAGTATAAAATAACACTGAAACAATATCATAAGTGAGTTAAATCCATTAAACTAGAAATGCATCCGTTGGTTTTTGTTTAGTGAAAATAACAAAAAAGGCTAAATAATAAGTTTCGTTCATAACTATATAAAAGTGACAACTCGCTTAGTAATTAATTTAATAAATATAAATAAAATATAAAATGAAATTGTCATATAATTTTCAGCTACAAAAATTCTGAATACTTCATTCATTTGAAAAAGGGTCTTTTGAATACTTTTATTCAGATTTCTTTTGTTACGCTGCTTGTTTTTAAATTTCACACAGCCTTCAATACGTCGTAAATGAATTCAAGATCATGCATTTAAAAATAACACAAGTGAATCAATTTGAGATTGTATGCAGTTCTTGACAGGATTTCTAATCAAAATACAGATATTTTTCATCTGAATATAGACAAATTTCTCCTGTTTCCTTTACCGCAGAATAATATGCAAAATTGTGTTACAGAAATGCAAACGAAGTTTCCTGGTGATTAATTTGCACTTACTCTCTAATCTTATATATTAATTCTTTAATTATTAAATATATTACACATAAAAAATTAAATTACATATTAAAAATGCAGGAAAAATAAATTAAATAAAATTATTTATAAATATTAACTAAAAACAATTATTATGGATCAAAAGAGATTACAATTTAAACCTCAGAATCTATCGTGAAATTTAATTTTATAAAAAATATAAGAGAAGATTTTACAAAATAAGATCGCGATTTCTTTAGAAATGCGACGGGCGTGATATAAAGTAAATACGTCTAATAATCAGAATCTATAAACGACAAACAAAGTAGCTGAACGGGCTGGCGGGCACGAGCTGGAATACAAAGCAACAGGAAACGTTTCTAAATTTTCAACTTGTGTATTAAATTAAAAAATTTCTTTTGTTTAAACTCTTTTCAACTTTAAAAAATTCTTCTTATCGTAGTATCTCAGCAACCGAAAATAACATAATATTTAGCATCTTAGATTTTTATAACATGTCAGTTTCTCTTAACTGACATGTTATAAACCTTTCTGATAAAATATAATGATTTCCTCAGTTGAAATATATCTTGGAAATGTTTCATCTTTATTTCCATTCCTTATGTTTAACTTTAAATTGGGATTTTAATTCATATTACTTTCTAGTTCTTGTCACATGGATATATTTTAGACTACAAATATACTAACTGGCCATGCCTACCAGTTTTCTCAGACCATCTGATTCAGAATCAAATATGATTGGAAAAAATGGCAATTACTATCTTTTATGGGTTTTTTTTATTGATATAACTTGTAAAAAACGAATTTAAAACCTCAAAATGAGGTTTTCAACAACGTGTAGATTAGCTGAAAGCAAATGGAGTCGGATGTAGAATAACTCATTCTTATAGAATGTGAAAATTTCCATTGATTTCGAAGTCCTTAAATAATGTAGTTACTAAATATTGAATTCATGATACTTTTTTTTATGTTCCAATAAATTTTCGATTGTAAGTGTATTAGGAAAACCCAAAACACATTTAATTCAATGAGCAAAAACAAATAAAAATTGTAAAAATAATAAATGTCATTATTTATATTTAAATAAATTACACATAGGAAATTTAAAGAGAGCGCTGCATTTGCTGGAGAATCTATTTTTTCTCTACTCTCAAACATTTAGCTATAGATGAAAATTTTAAAAACTGGGAATCTTTCTTACGTTTTCTTAAAGCGAGTAAAGTTCCGAGACGAAAGACATCACGAGTTAATTATTGAATTATTGATAATCGAAAGGATATCTTGCGATTATTATTAAATTATGGACAGTTGAAAGGACACGTTATTGAGCCACGGATAAATGAAAAAGCAAAATAGATAATTATTGAATCATGAATAAATGAAAGGGCATCATGGGATAATTATTTAACTGTGGATAATTAGGAGGATATCATGGGATAATATGGATTAATTACAAACTCTCTGTAATCAAAATTCAGAATGAAAAATTACATATGTCTTAAGTTAATGGAAATCAATATGTTCTGATATGTTTCATTCCATTCTGTGTTCATTTCATTCCAAGCAGTGTGGAAAAAAATTCAGTAAATAAAGAAAAAGGTTTTTTTAATATAAATATGAGTGTAAGCTGAATGAAAATGTATGTACGAAACTTCATTTGACTTTTCTAAATAAGAAATGCAAGAGAGAAGTCAGATTTAAGTATCATTAATATTAAAAAACGTCCTAGCGAGTAGATAATAAGAACATTAAAATGAATTTGACTGAAAACATCTAAAAAATGAGAGTAGGGCATAAAACGAATTTTCAGTTAATAAATGAATATTTGAGTATTCATAAACACTTGATTATTTTCTGAAATCTTACACAAAAAATATTAAGATTTCCATTTAATAAATATTTACTTTATTATACTTAAAAAGGAATAAATCGTCCGTTGGGCATGCTCAGTTATCAGGTAAAATTTATTTTTATTTTACATTCACTCAGAGATATAAATTAAATTTCAACTATCAATTTAATGTTCTGTAAATTTTTAAATTTGATATTTATTTGTATGATAATTTTTTTCTAGTTTGATCACAGATACATGATTACAGGTTACATATTAAGATAATGTTGAAAAATTATGCTATGATTTTTGAAAAAAAGGAGTTTTATATTTTGAGTTGATGAGAGAAAGTTATATTTTCTTGTCAAATCATGTACTCAAAACTAAAGTAATATTTCATAATGTGTATACAGAAGTAAACAGGTTTAATATTAATATTCTACACAGCATTATAGAATCTGATGATCATAATTACTTTTATGATAAAATGTTTTTTACTTAATAGCATATGCAAAATAGGATACACGATATTTTGTTTCATTTATGATATGAAACAGATTAATCTTGAAGTCAGACAGAGCAATACACAGCTTTCATTTTATACCACAAATGATTATGAAACATTTAATATTTATTAAAGATACACAAAATGAAAGAATAAATAATTCAAAAGTGCAGAAACAATATAAATTGGATGGTAGTTTTAATTATTCAGAGTAGAAATTTTTATTATTCAGTTTACTAGTCCTGATGAATCACAATACGAAATATGTGATTCATCAGAACTAGATATTTATTTGTAAGTAAATAAACTCAGACTCCAGAGTCTGCTGCTTACCTTTTTGATAAAGAGGCAAACTGATTTATAGGAATGCTGCCAATTTTGCAATGCTCCAAGTGGAAAGATTAGGAGCGTACTTTCAGAGTGTATCATTTTTCATTTAAGCATGTTCTTTACAAGACGAGCGGTAAAAAATCTAGCATTGTCCTCCATCAAAAAGTAGAGCCACCAAAGGTTATAGTGTAAAGCGGAACCAAAAGTCTCTTTATCAATCAATGTCTTTGACAAACAAATGTGAAAGAGCATCATTTTGAACAAAGGAATTACAGCCATTGTGCGGCTCCTAAAAGAGCTGGTTCATCCAAACGTAGAATAATATTTCGGACACCATCTGCAGTAGAAATGGGGATTATATCACTCAGTTTCATATAAATTTTGGATTTCTTAAAATATACAGCACAACTTTGAAATGACAATCCATGGCATTCCAGCCTCATCTGCTGCATTTTTATGAACTAGTTTCCATCGAAATTTTTTCATGTATAATTAATCATGGTTTCTAATAAACCACAATGCTTGATATTTTGATGTTACTTTTATCTCAAAGCACTGGCAAAATATATAAATTCCGCATTTGAGGCAGTGAAAATAAAAATTATTTTAAGATCATTATTTTTGGATTTATATACTTTTCTAGTTTTTGACAATATGAATGCTAATTTTTCACTTATCTGCGAGTTGATTTAAATTATTCTTTTATTTGGAAAGTTTCTTCTCCGGTTTTTTGTTACACTTTAAATTGGATTGTTTCATTTCAGTTTAATATCGTTAAAAATATTAACACACACACAAATTTTCTTAAAAACCTCTTGTTAACCTAAAATTTTGAGTTCTATGTAGAATTAATATAACTTGGACACACATAATAAGCACTTAATGTTAAAGGAAATTAAAAAGCCGAGCTTAAAATTAAATAACCTGTTAAAACTTTTCACTGTGGATACAATTATTGGTCTTATTGAGCATGTCACAAATCATTCTTGCACCATATTGTGTATCACTGCGTTCTTCGCTTTCGTCTTTTGTCGAGAGCTCTTGTTTACGTCAAGAAATAATTTATTCAGCATTTTCAGTATCTGAGCAGTTTTACATGTTTCATTTCCTTACATATTTAACTCATGACAGATCATTGATTACTACATTAGTGCACACAACTAACTTGTTTCATTGAAATTTTATGACCAACGCATAACTTTAATAATTTTATTACTTCGAAGTTAAATAAAGATATTTGATATTATGCCTCCAAATAATTTTCATTTAAATATAATTTGTTATCTTAATTTTTTTATGGATGAAAAGATTGTATTGTTTAGAAATAAATAGGGAATATATATATAATCACAGTAAAAATCCCATTCATGAAAATCATGAATATGTTTAAATCATCTTAGTTTAAAGCTCTAAAAATAGGAATTTTTTATTTGGATTTATTTGATATCAAAATAAGTTAGATGAATATAAAAATACGTGGTTTTTAAAAATTACGATGGATATTAAAACACATTTGTGTGATATTAATTATAGAATGCAAAAACTAATCATTTGATAATTTGAAAATGTTGATACAAAAATGTTAGAATAACGGAATAATATATCTGCCACTAATATAATATAAAATGTATTTTGAATACAGTGAAACTAAGGAATAAATTGTAGTTAGTTTTTTATTACAAATTTTTCATTTAATTTATTTTATGAATTACAAATAACTTCCAATAGAGCTTTCGCATTTAAATATATCATTATAATATAAATTTCCTTTAAATAATTTTAAAAATTGCATTCATTATTTATTTTCTAAATTCATTTCTTAACTTAAACTTAGTTTTCTTGTTTAAAATAAAAATAACCAATATTCAAATCGATTACTTTCAGAATATGTGATTAGATTTATTTAAATATTTCCTATATTTTCAATAATCCAAGAAGTTCTATTTCTATACTTTATCCGAGTAGGTTAGTGAAAAGAATCTGAAATTATAAATAAAAATTTTAGCCCAAAGTCACTTTAAGTTCTTAAACTTATAGTCTTAAAGCACATAACGCACTCAGCTATTTTGCATGCACTAATTAATTTGACTTGTAACCCTTTCAATTAATTGTGAGTTAAAAGTCTTTTCAAATGAAATTGAACAGGAAGAGCGAATCAATGTCTAAGCTTTAAACTCAGCCACTAAAATTTCCTTTGAAATACATACAATGGTATACATAGATAAATTACTATCATTAAACATTTCCTAATCAAACGTATTGAGTTGAAGTAACAAAAATTGAAACTATTGATAGTTAAATTAACACGAAATTAAGTACGCGTGTCATACCTCATTAAATAATCACATCCAAAACAAAATTTTCATAAAATCTTAGTTGTAATATTCAATTGTTTACAATCTCAATAATCAGGACATTTCTTGAGACAATTTTTGCCTTTGAGTTCAACATTTATGTCGTAGTCATTATGTCATAGAACATATCGTCTGCTTGCGTCATTTATAAATAACTGTTAATAATGAAAACTCTTTGTTTTAGATGACTACTTTTATTTTTTTCTTGCGAGTGTGAGTTAGTTTTGATTAAAAAGATAAAAGGAAATTGCTGTGTCTGTAGCAATCAATTAAAATTAATCATAAATCAATTTTAAATAAATAAATTATATATATATATATATATATATATATATATATATATATATATATATATATATATAATCAATTTTATTTCATTATACATCAATTAAATAATATATAAATAATTTAAAATCCAGTAATATACATTATTTCACCGAATTTTATTACTATACAATACAAAATATTATGTTACACACATACGATCACACGTTAGAGTAATTATTGTTACCTGAGAATAGGCGCAACAAGCAAATGGATTAACACGTAACGTGAACTGCAATGTGGAATAATGATAGAAAATAAATTATTAATACTAAACATGGTGTTTTATTACAGTTTATATAACTTTAATTTACTCTGAATTTAGGACTATTTTTGATTCTTTAAATCAGTCCTTCAAATATTATCAGCAAAACTGTTAACATGTCTTTGATGCTTATGGAAGAAGAAAGAAGACTTTTAATTCTCTGAGTATGTCTTAGTTAAGATTGATAAATTTACATGCTGAGAGTATATTTCCTCTTACTGTTAATCAATATATAAATTTTTTATAAATTCCTCAATCATATGATTTTAAGGAATATGAATGTTGTTAGTTACAAGAATAAATAAATCATGTTTCATTCTAACTAAAGAGAATATTTGAGAAATCTATACTATTGTTACTATTAATCATAGAAGAGCTGTCAAAATTTGAGCTTTGTGACCCCTTTCCATATAATAAGTGTGTTATTTGTTACTTTGTTCATCATCGTTATTCATTAGCAAACCTGAAAGTCAGATTTGAGCCTCATATTTTCCATAAATATGTCTGCATTTAGAGCAATGTTTAACTTCAATATAGATTTGTTGAATTAAGAATACCAACTTTCAGATTCTAGTTTCTATGAGCTGTTACAAACATGCACTTCCATACATAAACCAGTGAAAATTAAAGAGATATTTTATTCGGTGCTGAAACTTGAACTTCATATTTTATGGATGCATTAAATTCACAATTATTGAGAAACATGGTATTCCAGCTACATTGCTCGGCACAGATGCCGTATCATCCAGGATGCCAAATTCTGAGTTTGGTGATATTTTGGTGGATTTTCTTATATATCTGACAACCTGTCTTTTATTACGTCATAGATATGGAGACCCATAAGCATTATGCAGAAAATTCTATTTTGGACACCCTAGTATTTACGTCATCGTGCACGTCATGATACGTCCACTTGGCAACATTTCTCAATCGCCAAAATAATTCAAAATTTGGCATCCTGGATTATACGGCATCTGTGCTCATTGTTCTGTAATTGGGAAGAAATCATCTGCACTCACCAGGTTTTTTTTCTATATTTTCACATCTAAAGAACAATACTGAATGCGGAATTTGCTTTCTGTTTACTGTCAGTAAATCTAGAGACTTTCTTTTAACAAAATTTTCAAGGATTCACCAACTCATTCAGAACATAGTGCCAATTATTCAATTTAAATTATTGGCTTCCCCTGAAAAAACTATGAAATTTGTCAAAGTGGGCTGATAAAAATATCTATGCCTGTACCTTTTTAAAGTAATTTTGTGTCATTTTCTATTATCGAGACACCATGATCTCAGGACTTGAAAGCAAATATTGCCAAAGAAACATAAACTGATCAAAATAACTCTTTAACTTTTATTTCAAACATATTTTTATTGCACTAGAAATATATGAATGAACTAGCTTTTAACAAAAAAGTATGTAGGATCAGTTCAATTGATGATCGCTTCGTAGACATACTAAAATAGTTGCTTATACCATATATTTCGTTGTTTCAGCAGCCTTTAAGGACAGTTTCCTTTCATATCTCTCTGAACAAGCTATGGTTACTGTGGAGGATCGCCACATGTAATTTGGGTGAGTAATAAACTACACAGAGGGGCATCCCTACTGTCAAATGAGGACCACAAGTTTTTCCCCTTTTTCGAGAATACATTTTATAAAATAATATCTTGGGCAATGTCTTGATTAACGACAATATTTGGCGTTACTTTGTTCTTAGTGTTGTAATTTGGCGTAGAATTCCGGAAACTGAACAGATCTTTTTTATGAAAACAAATTGTTCCCTTTAAATTTAATTTTTATTTTGCGAATGTAAAAATAAATGCATAATAATCATTAAAGCTTGGATAATAAATATTTTTAACAAAGATGAAAGCTTTTTAAAAGTTCTACTAAACACTCAAGTTTGTTCAGTTATAAGCATCAGAGTGTGTTATTGATTAGATCTTAGTTATAATAAGTTGTAGCATTTTTATTTAAAAGCACACTTATGCAGAAAAACATCAGCACTACTTTAAAAATCATTGTTCTATTCTAAAAATATAAGAGGATTCATTTCAATATATTTTTAAACTTATATAGAAAATATAAGACTCGTAATGTTCCCCATAACTTGCTCTTAATTATTCTGTTAATACTTGTCCTGCTGTTCAAGTATATGATAAAAGCGCATTACTATGATGAAATGTGATGTTTGCTGGAGAGATTAAAAGAAATGCATCACTTACATAAACAGCGAGTAAGAAAAACAACTGAGACGTAAAGTGCATTAGAATCGCAGCCGATGACGTGGAGCGAAGAGGCTGAAAAGACATTAAATGAGGTTATGCGACTCCTAGCCGAGAGCTTTGCTTCCCCATTACCGGATGTCCCGGCGTCCTTATTGGTGGAAAGACATCTTAACGATGTATTTTGTAAAATAAAATGTCAATGCACTATAACATAACATAAGAAAGTAGAAGTATAGTAAAAGTTTGATTCTAAAAGGAATTTTCCTTACTATTAATATATTAAAAAAAGAAATTCGAAAACATTTAATATTAAAATCCATTTTCATTTAAATAAGGGGAAATATTTTACGGATAATCACCAATTAGTTTTGTGAATAATCTGCGACACAGATGCCATATAATTCAGGATGCTAAATTATTAGTTTTTTGGCGATAAAGAAATTAAGCCAAGAAGACGTATTTTGGTGCGCTATGGCGTAGATACTAGGGTAACCAAAATATAATTTTCTGTATAATTTTCATATGTCTCTTATATCTATGACGTAGTAGAAACCAGGTTGACGGATACTCAAGAAAATCGGCCAAAAAAATCTCCAAATTCAGAATTTGGGATCCTGGACTAAACGGCATCTATGATCAATTGAGAAAAATTTACCGTTTAATTTTTCTTAGAAATCTAATATTGAATGCCATTTCGAAATTTTAGATAATTAAATTTTTAAAGAAAAGCTGGGTTTGATGATTATAAATTTATTATAAGAACTTGATTTATGACAAATAAGGGTGACATCATTTTAATTTTTTAACAAAAGAAGTTTCGATTTGAATTTTTTTATGCATACATCATTTTTAAAATTTTTATTTGTAAACCAATAAATATAAAAAATACTTCTTATTTCTTATTTTCTGATATTTAATTAATTCATATTATTATTTAATAAATATTTGGTGGAGTTATGCATTGAATGATAGGACACAGACGTTCATTTACAGCACATTTATGAAATTTCCCAACATTTTACGTGATACTTTATAAATGATAATTTGAGAAGGCTCGGTGAAGAGCTGGTAAGCAAACTTTAAAAATAATACATGAACAATTATGGCTGAAATGCACATTGAAAGTTCATTTAGAGTGAAATGCATGTAATTTTAGAAATATTTGGAAGCTTTCATGATTTTTTTTACTTTTTCAATAAACAAAGAACATTTTAAAATTTTGAACTAAAAGGTGTGATTATTTTGGAAAACAAATCTAACGATATTTATTGTTCACTATATTATTACTTCACTGCTTTTCCTTTTCCATTTCTGGAACTTTTACCGTGCCTTGTGTGTTCAATCTACAATAGAATCCAACAAAATCTTCTTCCCAGATTTCTTTTTTCATTAATTTGTTTTCATTCTTTTTATGCCTTATTCATTCTGACCCAACCAATTTCTCTATGGCTTTCCTCTTCGTGTATAATTATCCTTTCAGGATTTTCATCAGAATATATGTTTCTCTCAATTTTTCAAATATCTTATCCACTCAATAAATCATATAATATTTTTATCTTTTAATTAAATTTTCTAACTAGTAATTATACTCTTGATTTCAAGAATTATTGAGCTATTTCTAATATTAAAATTTTTTCTATTTAATGAATAAAAACTTTTTTATTATTTATGCAAAATGTTTAGTGATAATATTTGCTTATTTGAATGTAAACCCTGCAATATTGAATTTATCTGCTGTGTAGAATTTATCATACGGCTTTTGAGAGTAACTTTTCAACAACAAATAAAAAGGATATGGTTTTTAATTTAAGCGTTAAAAATTAGCTTTAAGATATACGCGTTATTTAATTAAACAAACGTACAACACGATCCTGACTTAAGATAGCCTCTTTTATGTAACTTTTCTTATAAGTTAATGTTGCACCATCAGTTTTCATTATAATCCTCCACGAATCAAAATTTTCAAAATATGAAAAAATCATTTAAAATATCAAAACAAAATTAAAGTAAAATACTTTTCATTAGTCTTTTAAATATCTCATAAAAATGTTAATACATATTTGCTTTTAATATGACAAGAGGCTTATACAGAGGGTATTAACACATTTTTAGAGCGATTTCGGGACAAGGACTACAACTGACTTCGACAGGAATGTCTTTTCTGGATAGGGAAAGATCTTTTGCCAACTGTATTCTGTGATTAGGTTTATCACCAAAATACCAGCAATTGTGTCGCATGTCCATCACAATTCCACAGATGTTCTCAAAAAGTCAACTCCTAAGAGAGTACGATTATTATTTTATAAAAGAGATATTATTTAGTCAGAAATTATTTAAAAATTGTTTTAGAAACTCTAAAATTGCTTGTTTTAAACTATATACATTCAGAATATTTTGATAGTTCAAAAATCTATTGCAAAGTCTAAGATTATATATTTTTTTATAAAAAAACGTAATACTTATATTCTCAGAAAAGATCAATAGTTTCATATTTTATAAATATTGATATTCGTAGTCTATTCTATGCGAAATTAATTTAAAAGAAGCATTTCGTATTTAATTTGATTAATTAAGTACTAAGTATAATGTGTTCTTATAAAAACGTTAAAATCATTAATTGGCTTAAGAGAGTAGAAAATTCATTCGTTGCTCTTGTATGTTTGCTCCCTGCCTTCTCAATAGCACTCGTGTGAGACGACTTAAATCTACTCGCTGTAAAGAGAGAAATGTATTGAGGCTCCGAAGTTAACATGATTTGGTGGAACATTTGGTACATGAGAAAGTTTCAATGTTGTTATTCTCGTGTCCATGAAAATAGTGTAGATAACAGACAATAAGGAAAGTCTCTAAATTCCATCGAAAGTCTTGACCACTGCCTCTGCAATTAGGGGTGCATCAGGGCTGTAGAGAATTTCTTGCAATGAGTCCCTGAGTGGGACCATTCCCAATTTTAATAAATTTACCGTAACAGCTAAGCATTTCAAGGTGTGATGCGTGAGCTGAACTCCCGAACAGAGGAAGTTTCAATGGATTCGTCTTATGTAATACATCGATGGATCCATATCTGACTCCAGAGCAACCAAAATATTCATAATCAAGAAATTGGTTCACATATGTACTTCCGAAACCGCAATTCAAAATGTTGATCATTTATGTTAGTCACATAGCAAAAATTGTCCACAAATCTTTCAATTAACAAGACAGTATTTTCCAATTTGTTTTGAAATCTGTCCTTTAAATGGCATTTTCATTATATTATCTTATATTGAAACGAAAGATCTTTCTCTGCGGTTAATTTTGAATAATATATTTGAAGAAAAGACAGAGGCATTGATTTTGTCACTTTTTCTGATTCGAAAATTAGGAATGATTTATTTTGTTTGAAGGGACCAACTAACGTATCTAAAATGTACAAGACACGAACTCAATGGCGAAATGTATATTATTTGTTTTTATGTATTTCCACTTTGTCATTTTGCTCTTTAAATCTGTCAAAAAAAGATGAAATGATGTAGATGTGTGTGAGAACCAAATATCTCACAACAAGAGGCTTGTTGTTGTTGTGTTGTTGTTTTTGCTTATTATATCTGGTTAACCAATAGGCTTAACCAAATACACGAGACCGTGAACAAACAAAAAGTAAAAAACAAGAAGAGGACATCGAAACAAGTCCTTTTTGTTATTCCTAGGCAGGAAAGTAGATGACCAGGGGTAAAAAGCGTGATGTTCCATCTCCTTCGTGTGAGGAAGATCCTCTTTCCCGGGTTAATTTTAATACATTATTTCCTTCCTCTAATAGAAAAGCTAATCCTCCACCTCGCTTATGCAATATTTTGATGTAATATATCTTATCTTTGAGATCGGAGGTTTCTTTAAGATTTATTTTTAAGTTTTTTTCTTGAAGTTTAATTTACATTTTTAAGGGCTGTCTAATTCTTAAAGGGGAATAATTTGAATACCATGCTTTTCTGCACTTCATCCATGAACTTGGGGCTTACAGTGGACCAGTTATAGTACAGATATCTCCGAAGCATAAGCTACAGAAATTGAATACCAGCCGCTGTTGAAGACTGATTTACCCTTTTACCTTCTGTATGTACATTATGTTCAGCCACTCAAGTTCCATAAGATTGCTCAAAATGGCGAGGGGGAGTACCTGAACGGATTAAATGAAGAAGGTTGGGAGAGTATTTTCCTAGTAGGGCCACCCTAGGTTTGAAGACTACTCCATTATGTTCAGCTAAAATTTGTAAGCCCAGGATGTGGAAGTGATAGGGAATGTACCGTCACCAGGCTCATAGGGATCTTTACATATATTGATGGACAGAAATTTTATCTTCAGTGCACCAAGTGCACAGCCCTCAAAGGAACATCTCCCCCTCTGAGTAGGGGCCTCTGCATGAAGGTCTTATTATTTTACTTCTTATTGTTTATGAATTTTGGGGATTCACGATCTCCTGGACAACAAGACCTTGAGGAATAAGCAACAACGACAACATCATGTTCAGTTTGATAATCTCTTCAGAATGTAAATCAGGTTTAATGTTCTGCCAAGTTGGATGCTTGGGATTTCTATTTGAGTTTTTTTCACTTGCAATACGTGCAGTTAGATCACCCAAATCTTCAACGTTAGGTGGTTTTACAGGTGGTTTCATAAACTACCGCATCAACTTTCATTCTTACTGAAATTATCTCGGCTTATAGCTGAATGGTTAAAGCTCTAGCCTTTGGCTTAACAGTTCGTGATTTCGATTCCCACATCAAGTGGAGATATTTGTGGTAGTTTAAAACCAAATTTAAATGGTAATTTCTGGACTAATTAGACCTTGCTTGGAAAATATAACTTTGGATCTATAATGAAAAACAAAATAAAATTCTGTAAAGTGACAAAGACATCAGGGAATCTGGTACCTTTGGTTTAAACTCATTCAAAGTATCAACCGAATAACATTCGACCAAATGGGTACGACCTCTCGACCTAATAATTTTAATATAAATCAGGCTTAAAAATTTCTATACACAAACAATAACAAAACATTTTTAATTGATATTCTTCTTCAGAGCTCATGATTAACTAAACATGCAACACTGAGCAATATTTTGCAAAGATATGTAGCAATATTGTACAGAGATATCTAGAGTTATTGTAGCAGAATAATAAACTGTTTTTAAAACTGAGTCTTAATCACAGAAGAGAAAGAATCCAGTAAGCTTTTATCGATGTTTCTCTCGAGAGGCTTGGTTTTGAATACTTTTCTGAGTGATTCAATGAGTTGGATCATTAGCTTCCTTTATGGTTCTGAGACTGAGTGTTTTGAGAGAGAGGGTTAATGGCTCACATGTGTAATGTTAATTGTGTTCTTAGCGATACCATTAGATAATGTTTATGACTTCTATTTGATTTTATGCTTCATTCGTTGAAGACTAAAATAAGGTGAAACTCGTTTGCACATGATTTATTTGCCTATTAAAAACTAATTTATGACTGGATGTGACTCGGATAATTTTAATCTTTGACTTTTGAAATTAGAAGTGCTACAAATTTTCAAGTAAAAGTTTATGAAAATAAAATCGATATTTTAATACAAATATAGTGATTAATTTTGAAAATTTCAAGTTTTTACAGAAATCACAGTAAAAAATTTAATCATTTGTATTTGGCAAGTTGAGATAACAACAGTTATGAATATTGTTTTATATAGTTATATGAATTTCGTATTTTTACGTCTTATGTATAGAAATACACTACTGGCCATTAAAATTGCTACACCAGGAAAGCGGCACACCACACACGTGAAATTTGCATGACAAGTAGAGTTTGCTGTGATATGCAAATGATTAGATTTTCAGCGCATTCACACTAAGCAGGCGACAGTAGCGACATCTACAATGTGTATTAAACCAGAGATTTGACAGCAGTTTTCTCATACTCAATTTCCGTTTCAACGTTGTTTTCGGCAAAGAAAGTTGTTGTAATGCCTCGTGCAAGAAGAAGAAATGCCTATCAGCACGTGTCTGACTTTGATTGAGGAAGGATTATAGCCTAACGGGATTGCGGTTTATCGTACCGTAATATTGCTGCTCGCGTCGGCCGAGATCCCATGACTGTTAGCAAAATATGGAATAGATGGGTTCAGAACAATCATGCAGGATCTCAGCGACACCCCATCACTAACAGCAGAGAAGACAGGCATCTTATCTGCAGGGTCACAAGGGATCGTACAATCACGTCACGAACCCTGAGTCGAGAAATGGAGTCATTTGCAAGACAACAAGTTTCTGCTCGATCAGTTCGACAACGTTTGCAGTAGCATGGATTGTCTGCATGGCGACCATGGCTTCGGCTACCATTGACGCTGTGTCACAGACAGGAGCGCCTTTAATGGTGTGATCAGCGACGAACCTGGACGCGGGAATGGCATCACGTCATCTTTACAGATGAATCTTGGTTCTGTATACAGGACCAAAATGGCCGCATCCGTGTTTGGAGGCATCGTGGAGAATGCGCATTGTCAGCTTGCATTGAACATCGCCATACTGGCCCATCTGCTGGAGTGATGGTATGGGGTGCCATTGGATTTACGTCTCGATCACCACTTGTTCACATCACCGGCACTTTGAACAGCAACCGTTACATTTCCGATGTGTTAAGGCCCGTGGCTCTGCCCTGTCTTCGAGGCCTTCCTAATGCTTTGTTTAAACAGGATAATGCACGACCGCATGTTGCCCGTACTGTTCTAAACTTCCTTGATACAGAACAGGTTCGACTGTTACCCTGGCCAGCACATTCACCTGATCTGTCACCAATTGAGAACGTGTGGTCAATGGTTGCCGAGTGATTGGCACGCCATCACTCACCATCCACTACTGTCGATGAACTGTGGCATAGTGTTGAAGCTGCATGGACTGAGATCCCGTACATGCCATACAATCTTTGTTTGACTCCATGCCTATGTGGATAAATGCTGTTATTGTAGCCAGAGGTGGCTGCTCTGGGTATTGATTTCTCAAGATCTATACATCCTAATTTCCTGTAAATCTAATCACTCGTTCTTTCCACTATAATGTATGTGTCCAATAAATATCGTTCTGTTATTTGCATTCCTTTTTGGTGTAGCAATTTTGATGCCCAGTAGTGTTTATTCCATGAGTAACAATTTACCAATGCAAACATTCTAAAAAATATTTTTAATAAGGGAATGAACACTATATTCGTATGTTCTGTAAGATAATTTTGTTCTCCATAATTTTACTAACAGATCTTATTCATTTTACTAATATCTTATTTCATTCATTGCTTATGAACTTTGCTTAACATTTGAAGTTTTAAAATTAATTTAACTACTGATGATTACTTAAAATATTTTCTTACCATTTTGTTACAAATAGTTCGCGATATCATCAATATCAATGTCTCTTTTTATTTGAAATAGTTCTGAATATCAACTTAAAGCCTAGAATTTTAAAAGGTCTTCTCTTGCGGAATTTAGATTAATGTGAGAATTCCCAGAAAAAAATTATGATATCTTGCGATTGAGCTTTAAAAGTATATGCATTACATAAGATTTCTCTGCATTAAGAATGAGTTAAAGATGCATTTATACATCCATTAATCACATTTGGGTCTACTTATCATACATGCAAATCATTCATTTGCTTCATAGACTTTCTAGCAAGTTTTCTTAAAGGGTCTTGGAATCTGCTGGTTAGAAAAGAACTTCGATACTTAACTGTCCCAAAGACCTCTAATAAGGACAAATAAACATAATCAGTAAACCTGGCATAAGATAACACACAATCATTATCAATCAAACTTTTATTAAAAATTTACAGATTAGTCTATATTTCTTAATAGAAAATACCACAGGCTTTTATGGAATGCAAAGGATATTCTCCTTTTTACTGGTTGGTTTACCATTTAATATTTACATTTTACATACAGTATCTAATTCCATAGAATTCAATGATTTCAAACGGAATGCGTACGTACCATTTGCAAATCAACACTCCTACAAACATACAAATGCCAATTTCAATAATTAATAATGACGATTACTCAATTACTCAAATGCCGGTTACAATGCTTAAATAAGGGGAAAAATCGGCTTGTTGATACAAGTTGTATCGGAATGATACCGGCAAGCGCTATCTCTACCTGTCAAAACATGTCCACTCCGTCAAATGTCGACCGAAACTATGCTGCCGCAGAGGAAGTATTACCGAAGCCGATATGGCGGCATTAATGATACTTTACCGATATCAATCCGATTGCATATCGAATGCCTTCCGCAAATCGTCCCATGTCGACAATCATTAAATGGCTAACAGAAGTTCACAACTTAGAAGAAGCTTTTATTTTCTTCCTGATCGATTTTATAAGCATGTACATAATATTTTAAAGGAAATTTATTATTATCACTCGTATTTTATATTCATAATTTTTTCTCAACTATTATGCTTAAATTATGGTCTTATGCATAACAAAATAATTCTTTAAAATTATCATCGCTTACTGCATTAATTAATAATGCTGATATTTTCAATAGAAAAAAATGTTAACATTCTATTTGAAAATTTAATTACCCTTTCCAAATTTTTATATTTAGCAGTGGATTTTTATGTGCCAAAGTCCCAATTTCTTAAATTAACTGTATTTGAAAACTGTGTTTCTTAATTTTTATCTTAAAATTATTTCTCGTGAAGCAACCAGTTTTTATCTTTTCCTTTATTTAAATATTTTAGTATGAAGGTCAAAAAGTCATTTTTTCATTTTATTTCTAACTTTTTCATTATTAAAAAATTGGAAAAAATGTCCTTCAAAATTTAATCGTTCTTACAAAATTTCTAATTATTTATACTTATTAAACTTAGTTAAAAACTTATCAAGAGGTAGCTCAAAGGACATTTTTTTAATCGCTGATTAAAATGTTTTTCATAATGTGTTCCTGGATTTGAAACAGGAAGCTTCGATTCTGAAGAACTTTTCATAACCTATTTGACACAACTCTTCAAACCGGCTATAAAAGCTTCACTATGTTTGAGCTTGTATAATGCGACTTTATATAATATTTCATTTGATTTTTTGTTATCAGAAAATTAATTTTACTATCAAAATTTATTTTTTACTAACAGAAATGCATTATGATCAAAACTCATTCAATGTACTTGATCCATTTCGTTTTCAATCAGCCCAATCCTCTGCTACTGGAGAAATGCCTCGATAATACTGAATTTTTCTTTCTTTAGAGATCTTTATTCAAATTCGTCTCGATAAATTGGATTCCACTGTATTTATTGAAATGTTTTCATTTAAATGATGAAATATTTTTTCAATTTGAATAGCTGTAAAATTGTTTCGGATTTTTAGCATTAAATAAGAGTATTTTTGATATTATTGTAAAACAGAAGCGTGAAGGATTCGAACGATTTATGAAATGAATTAGCATTGCAATGTATATTGGGAAAATATAGCAATCGTATACTTCTTTTTAATGCATTTTTTTTAATAAACCCTGACTCCACTTACATTTTGGAATGCTACATGTAGGTTTTCAAATAAAATTAATGGTTTTATTTGGTATTTTTATACAATAAGTTTCCTTTTTATTCGAATAAATTCTATTACCTTTACTAACTTGACCTCGAGAAAATTAAAAATTTTGAAACATACAAGAGACCAGGAAATTCATGCACCAAAATGTAATTAAAGTTATATTTCTTAATCTTGTTTAGTATGAAAATTCATATTGTTAATCTAAGAAAATAAACATGATAATAAAATATAACATAAAAAAGGAATTATTTCATAAAAGGAGAATAAACGTTTGTGTCACTCGAAATTCCAAATACAATTTATAAATAAATATTAATATTTTATATGCATTTTTAAATGTCAAAAATATTGAAAATTATCTAAGAGTAAAATTAATTAATATACTACAATCTACCTAACATTTTTAAAAATAAAGATGACTGAAAGTTTTTAGCATTTTTAACAAAAAATATTTTTAAATGGGAAAGGCAAATTATTTGTAAATTTCACTCCATTCCTTGATTTAAATTTTTAATTGTGATTTTCAATTCCAAAATTGAAATCATCTTTATAAATTCTGATCATTCATTCAGATAACACATGTAGAATATATAACCGCATTGTCTTACTTTAAATAATTAATAAAACTTTGAAGTAATAAGTTCCTTCAACTTAAAAATATGTAAAAAAGTTAACTGTTGAAAAATCTTGTATAAATTCAAGAAATTCTGTAAATAACTTTATTCTCTCAGTCACATCTATAGCAGGTATTTTATATTGCAGTTTTTTAGTTTATTTGATAATCGCAAATATCTGGTTAGACAAACAATTAAACTGTACACATGTTCGTATTTTTTTAACTTTCGATTGCATTTATTTTGATTTTGAATTAAGTTAAGCACAACAACCGCTTCTTAATGATGTGGTTGACATCTGTTTGCATATGTAAGCTCCACTTTAGTCAATGAACATTGGACTCGAATTTTAATATGAATATGTTTTTGCAGCTATACAGACTAAAGCAGTTTCAGATATCCTAAAGTCTACTTGCCCAACTGGAAGCCTATTGGATAGCGCTTTTACCTTTGGTTCAATAGTTCGTGAGTTCGAATCCCCTGTTGTACTTGGATGTTGGTCTCTTCATGAGACTGGAAATGATAGCAACAATAACTTGAAATTCGCAACTAATTCTATGAATGAGGGATGCTCTTTTGCAGAAGGAAATGGATATTATAAATCATTGAGAAATACTTGGTTTGTATAACATAATAAGTCAACAAAGTTTCGCAAAAGATGTTCTGTCAGATTTAATCATTAAAATGGTCATCCTAATATGATTTCTAATGAGAATCAATAACAACAATTGTTTTTCCATTACAGAGTACCATTATAATAACAAAGTTTCCACTGTCACCGTTTATTATGAATCAATGTAACAGAACTGATATTTTAAGAGGCAAATTTTTTATTTTTTCTGCTGTATTTTTAGCGTTTAGCAAATTTGAAAACATTCAATATTTATGAAAAAATATGAACATTAAATGTTGAATATTCGAGAGTACTGCTTACTTCAGTTTGTAGAATAGCGTCACTCTAGAGACTCCACTCAATTATTGATTGTAATCCTCTCTAGCATCTTAAGGAAATAGCTAGAGATAATTTTAAAGTACCGTCTGTGAAAATACGGAGTTGATGAATACCCATTCCACTTTCTTGAAAGTAAAATCGACCTATAAACATACATGTTATTACATACATCTTAAATAAAGCTTTGAAAATTTTAATCTAATCGGTTTACTCGGCAGATATATAACCTTAGAATACTTCATACTGAATTCGGAGAGAACTTTCTTACTTTTACCAATCCATAAACTTCGATTTAGCTTTGCATATTTGGTAGCAGGTGAGAACATGTTCAGATTATTAACATTAATTTAATTTGTTTTCAAAAAGTCTCAAAAATCTTACTTTTTGAGGATTTAAACTTTTTTCTGAGTAGGAGAATTCCACAATATTCAAGAACAGAGACATCATTTAAGTGACCGTATAAACAGATAAGAATTAGAAGAATAAAGTCAAAAAGATAATTTATTGCTTAAATCTACAAAATTCTGATTAAATAGGTAATTTTTCTTTTAAAAGCTAAGATCATATCAACGCAAATGACTTAATTTAGTTGAAAAATTAATAAATTTCTAAAAGTCTAAAATCTATGTATTACAAACTATATATTCTTCTCAGCTAAGAAGTATACGATAACAAATATAAATATTACAATTTTTTCAGTTATTTATTTTCAATATTCAGTTCTTTTTTACTTCAATATAGTAAATAAAATGGATTTAGTAGACAATATGCTAAACAAAAGTTATTGATCTACGATTAGGGAATTCTATTTGAATACCACGGAAAGCATTTCAAATTAAGTAAACAAAAGTAACAGTAATTTAGGTCAAAAGAATTTAAATATCATTTTTTGACCTTACTTGCTATTAAAATTCTTATCAATTTGTCGCTACTTCTTAAGATTATTTTAGTTACAGTTGTTTTTTGTGATAATCATTAATTAAATGCTTATTTCTGAAAGGGAAGTTATTTTTAAAATAAATTTAATTGTTGGCAATTCCTATTAACAATGCAGCATAGTTATCTCTTTTACACATACAAAAATAATTGAGTAATGTCTTGTGATAACGGTGCAAATTCCGTCTGTAAAGCTCAATAGCAACTTTAGAATAAAGTAAGTTATCAAACTATGTACTTTTCCCAAATGTTTTCCTCCTGCAATCGTAAATTGTCTGCACTTGCTCTCAAAATGTCCACCGATTTGAAATATTTCCATACCCGAAACAACGAAAATGGCCCGAATTTGTTGACATTTCAAAATATATGTTTACAAATGCTGGAAAGGTAGACATTTTACTTTTATTCTTAAAAGACCTTTACAAATATTTCACGATAACTTCGCTGGATACCGATATTTTCGCACGATGTTTTCATTGGAATAAGTCTATTCTTATTTGCGTAATTCTGAGTTATGCATTTCGAAAAAGTTTCTCTGTAGCGATAATGTATAAACATGAAATTTTCTTACCTTGTTTCTTTTACTGATGCATGAGTATCGATTTTCAGTTTGTAGTATCGTGTATTACGAAAAATTGGGAAAGTTCAATTTCATATTGAAAATACAATTTTCTTGCCTTAAATAACTTATGAATCTTTCAAAGATCGAAATACTTTTCGATTGATATTTAATTTTTTTATGATCATATTAATTTTACATCAATCAAACAATTTGTTTTTTGCCATTTACACTGATTTTGAGAAATTACTCACAAAACAAAACAAAAAAACAGCCCTAAATTTTTTCAGAGCCAGACATTTCAACCAGGTTGAATTAAGAGCCGTTGAACGGAATGGAATAAAACATGCATCAAATTATTGTCTCTGGCTTATTAAATATGAAAGATTCATTTCATTATAAATTGCTTATTACTGTAATAACAATCAATTTAAAATACAATTAAAGTATAATTAAAAGCAACATTTCTCCTTAGGACTCTTCTCCTTTTAAAAACGAAATAAATGAGGTCCTTTTCTTTATTTTGAAATTGTTTTTTATGCACAACTGACAGAAGTTAGGAAAATTTGTAATACATCTGTTATAACCATTTCCTTTTACATTCTCATAGTGTAATTTTTAAAAGTTTATGATATTCACTATTTTTCGATTCTTGATTAAGTATTGATTTGGTCATCGCAACGTGTGTTTGCGTTTTTTCCAATAAGCTACCGATAGGGTAAAGCATTGAAACGAACATAAAATGAAATTGGCTTTAATAATAAACTATTTGGTAGTTAAACGTACCATTCAAGTATTCAACAATTCATTCAATTTTTTTATCTGATCGGTGAATAAAACTTCATTCCTTGATACTGAACAGTGTGTAGAACAAAGATGAGAACTGTGGGTGATTAGTTGACGAACAGTTCGGAATGCTAACAAATCTGAGCACGGACACTTTAAGGAAAGATTTTTGTGTTCAGACAACGAACACATATTCGGATAACGAATTAAAATGAATTCTAAAGAATACTTCGTGACTCTCGGAGCGTATGTGCAATGTTGCCAAACCTAATGGACCTAAAATAATTTTTCATATCTCTTGAATTATTGTGTTCTTCGGAAAGTAATTTCCTTTTTTCCCGACAGAGGCTTTAATTGTATTTTTTCGAACCCAACTTCACACTTAAGCTGCATAATCATTATATGTTTTGAGAGCTGATATAGCATGGCTTGAGTGTGAAAACGTTCAATTAATTCTAAGCATTTGCTTTTGGCTTGTGCCCTTTTAAATATGGAGAGCAGTAAGTAGCATTTTCGTCATATTTTACTTTTTACTATAGAAAAGGTAAAGATTCTTTTCAAGCCAAAAAGAAATTAACTGATGTGTATGAAGAAGATGTATTGACAGAACGCAATTTTTTTATGCCGAAGATGCACCGCGTTCCGGAAAGCCAGTTGAAGCTGATAAAGGCATTAGTTGATGCTAATCTGTGAATAATAACTGCTGAGATCGATGAGCGGTTAAATTTAACGAATTCAATTCTTTATGACCACTTGAAAAGCCAAGGTTTAACCTGAATATATGGTTCCCCATGTTTTCACAAAAAGAAATTGACGGCTGTGATTCGCAACTCAAAAGCCACGAAAATAATCTATTCTTGAAGCACATCATTACTGGGGACAAAAAATGGGTTGTATATAACAATGTCAAAAGCAAGTGATTATGGTGCAGAAAAGATGAACCGGCTCAAAGCATTTAAAAGCAAATATCCATTAAAAAAATTGATGCTGACTGTTTGGTGAGATTTTAAATGAATTTTTTGTAAGATTTTACCGAAAAACACAACGATTAATCTGGAAGTCAACAGTCATCAGCTGGACAAACTGAATGATGTACTTCATCAGAAAAGGCCAGAATTAATCAACAGTAAAGGTGTAGTGTTCCACTAAGATGATGCGAGACCTCCTTTAAGTTTAGTCACTCGCCAAAAGCTTTTGCAGCTTGAATGGGATACATTCCACACCCACCCTATTCTCCAGGTCTGGCGCCTTCGGATTGTCATTTGTTCCAGTGATTTCAAAATGTTTTAGACTGTAAAAACTTTACTTCAAACGAAGAGGTCAAAAGTCACCTGGATCAGTTTTTTGCCAGCAAAGACCAAAAGCTTTATGAGCATGGAAACAAATCACTACCTGAATGATGGCAAAAGGTGATGGTCCAGAATGGCCAATATATAATTTAATGAAATATTTATTAATTATATTGAAATTATCTTCCATTTTCCTCACCCCTTCCCCCCAAAAAAAGCGAAATTACTTTCCGAACTATCGAATGTGTTGCTTGCCTATTAAACTCGAAAATTCTACAGATGAAAGAAATGTTTTTTTTCAAATAAAATATTCATAGCCGAAGTAAACCATCCATTTCAGTTTCGACTACATTCAAAGCCGAATCTGATTTCATTTTGAGCAACTCCCTTTTTCATTCGTTGAGAGAGAATGTTAGAGCATTGGTCTTAGAATGGCACCCAAACAAAGCTGATAACAAGTGTAGGGATATTTACAATAACAATGCCAACAATAGAAGTAATTACTTCTGGAACGTCTTAAAAAAGGGCAAAACACTCGACATTGTACATGCTCGTTAAAAACAAATATCGAAAAGTACTGATTAATATGCAAGACTATAAGTATGTATTATTTTCTTAATAAGCTTGCTAAGATATTGTACATCCTTTTTAATTTAATTTTTAGGGTCTCCAAAACGAATGAATTGATTTCACAGAAAAACTATGGCAGATAGATGATCGGGTAACGAACAATTCGGATAATGAACACAGTCTTGTAACGGATTACGTTCGTGAACCGATCACCCACTGTAAAAAGAATATAACATTATGATTTTACATGGTTTAATTTTTTTCCTGTATGCTATATGAATAGATTTTCCACCGGAAATCAAACGACTGGAATGCCAGTAACCTTTGCGCACTAATAACTACTATTGTCGTAAATATTTGAAATTTCATTTAACTTTTAATTATACCTTTTTTCTTATGTTATATAAGGAAAAAATCGCAATTTCTTGCACTTGTTTAGCGCAATGCCAAGTTAAAGTACACAAAATTCTCTGAGAGGTGAGAAAATCTCGTCACATTTTACTGTCTTAATTTAATTGCAATTTTACAGTGAATCATACACAGCACTAATATGATACGTGCATGTAATATAGTAAAATATTTATATTTAAAATTAAATACATTATCATGAAAATTAACAAAATATTAAAATTGTTAAAAATTATTGTGTGATAGTAGGTTTATGTTACATCTAAGCTATTTTTTGTTGAAATCCCTTCTGAAAAAATGATACTTAAAACATATAACTATTTTATTTAAATCTGTTTCAGTCTTAATAAAAAAACAGTATTCAATAATAATATATGCCTTAGTTAGTATAAAATATAATTGCATTACCCATTAATTAAATTGGATTTTATAATGAGAAAGATAAATTTCTTATAAAGATTCATTTAATCAAATTTTGGAGAATAATTTTGAGATATTAAAGTGCTATAGATTAAAAGCTAAATTTTTCAGTGTCTTATTAATAATGCAAAAATATATTATCCAACTATAAAAAAGTTCTACAATTATAATTCTTCTCCGAAAGCCTATTCTTCATAATCCTTATAGTATATCCAGCAAATTCTGTACTTCGAGAAATAGTGAGAATTCTAATCATTATTTCTTTCAATAATAATCATAGGACAAGGTTTTGTTTTATCTCATGATAAGGCAAAGTCCTTTACTATTAGAATAGTGGATGTCATATTCAAACAAAGCTATTTTAAACAATGCGTAAGAAATATCTTGACGCGTAATAGTAAATACACTGCTGGCCACCGTAAATGGAACACCCTGAAGGAAGCATGCAGATAACATGAAATTTACAACATGCATTAGCGGAGGTGAGATGTACAAATGATTAGAATTTCAGCGCAGACGCACATCACGTGCGCCTGTGACGCCACTTCAAACCGCTATTTAAGGCTTGGAGATTTTGACGATTTCAAGTTCGGCAATTGTGTTTTTCTTGTTGTTTTTTTCAATAAAATGATCCTTTATGCTTCGTAGAAAACAGCGATCATTTTTGATCAAGTATCCAAGTTCGACAGAGGAAGGACAGAAGCCTACCGGGATTGTGGTTTATCTTTCAGGTAAATCGGTAGCCGTGTTGTACTAAACCAAACAACTGTAATGCGGATATATGATCGTTGGATGCACGAGAGTACGATGGACCGACGTGTTCGATCGCATGAACCTCAGCACAACTTGAATGTCGCCAGTTTACTTGACGACAGACCAGTTGTGCGCATGGCATTGGCGGATCGCTTAGCCACATCACGAACCATAACGCAGCACATTCAGTTTGTAACGAATGATCCAGTGAATGCGCGTGCCATTCGACACCAGTTATAGCAGAGTGGTCTGTCCGCAAGACGTCCACTGCTTCTCCAATCATTGAAGCAGAAGCAAGACGTCTCCACCGCCAATGGTACGATGAAAGAAGGATGTGGACGGCAGAATGGGATGAAATTGTCTTTACTGACAAGTCACATTTCTGTCTGCAACATCACGATGGTCGCATTCGAGTCTTCAGACACCGTGGAGAGAGGATACTGAACAGCTGCACAACCACATTGTTCCTGTAGCGGGTATTATGGTATGTGGAGGTATTGGATGTCACTCTCACACTCCTCTAGTACCCACTGCTGGTATTACAACATCTCCGAGGTGTGGGAGCCAGTTGTCCTTCCTTACCTCAAGGTCTGAACCATATTTTAATAGGATAATGAACGACCACACGTGGCATGCAATGTCCAAGGACGCATCCGTATTGTTCGTCAATAGCCAGATGAATGGCTTCCCTGTCCGGCTTGTTCTCCGGATCTTTCGCCAATAGAAAACGTGTGATCCATGACGATTGACCCAAATTACATCCCCAGCTGCCACGCCAGATCAATTTAAGCAACGTGTTGGAGCTGCTTGGTCACCTGTACCCCAGGAACACATCCAAAGTCTCTTTGAATCAATGCCAATGTGTGTGGCAGGGATGATATCCAACAAATGGCGGCTACTCTGTCTACTGATTTTGGCAGAAACCACACTCTTCATATATGTCTATAAATTTAATCATTTAATACTTGGTCAACATGCTATCAACAAAATTAATTTGATGTGATATCTCTTGTCTTTCTTAGTGTTGCAGTTTGGGTGGCCAACAGTGTAGTTTGGCAGAAGAAAACTATTGTAAAATATTTGAAAATTTATAAATATTTTTGATGGACATGAAATCAAAAATAATGTGTATTCACTTATGTCAGGAAATTTTCCTAAAATTTATCGTGATAGATGTGCTCCTAGGAAAGCAATGTCCGTTCTCCAATGGCTACTTTAGAACCACCAGGCTCAAAGATGGTTGCGATTGAAATTGCAATTCTTCATTTTGTTGGCATAATCCTCGTTGAATCATTTAAAAGTGCAATCGATATGGGTATTAAACTTGTTTTTATACTTCAACAAGAATTAAGAAAATTTCTGGAAATTTTCCTTTAATATTGCCTTTTGGATATGTTAATGAGGCCTATTGTTGGAAAAAAATTATTGTTGAATTGTTACAGAACTTTTAGTTTTTGGTGAATCGCATACGGTGTTAAATAATGTTAAAAGTATTCCAAAATAACGTGATAGGCAGTATTATTGAATGTTTTTCATTTTTAAACCTAGATAAGGAGACATTATTAATTTACGTCTATTTAACATTGTGGATATTATTTAAAAATTTAAAAATCTTGTTTATTTCTAAATAATTCTGTGTCATTTTAATTTTATATAATATGTCTGTTCTTACAAACAATATTTTCCCCATTATTTAAAAACTCAATTTTTTTCAATGTCAAGTAAAAAATTCTACATATATATATAATATTCTACATATAATGAAAAGCAAACTGATTTGTTAGATAATTTTGATTTTGAGGAGAATTAAACATGAAACTATATTTCGTAAGCATACACATATGGCTAAAATAAATTCCCTAAATTTTATACTATGCAAATTTAAAATAAGCATACACAGAAAAATTCTGTAAATAGAAACTGTTTCTAAACTGAAAGAGCATACATATTTTGGAGTTAAATATGTTGCCTTTGATCTACTGCAAGCATTAACTGAAAATTTATTTTAACTGGATTAAATACATATAATTAAGTAAATTAGTAATGGAAAATATTTTATTAAATTAATAAATATTTATTATAAAAATTATGTAAAAACTAATCCCAATAATATTTTCAAATAAATTTTTTGTAATCATTTATAATTTTCAAAAAAGTGTGAATGTTATATAGAAGATGGACGCGGTATTGGTTTCTATGAAACTCCAGTCAAATGTTCAATTTCCTGTAGGATAAGTGTACCTGAAATGTTAGTGAAAATGATTAGTAAATCAGAAAGATCAAAAATTTATTTATTGCAGATCTGATACAATTTGTCATGATTTATTTTTAAAGAAAGAGGAAAAAAGGAAAGCAAAATTATAATACAATTTATTAGTTAATGAGAAAGGGAAAATGCTACCTCATATTCTTGCTCTTCTACTTGTCTACATTGATTTGTTCGCGTTTTCTTTAGGTGTTGGGCTTCAGCATTGATACGGTTCTTGGCCTCTTCCTATTTGCGGTATCAAAATACTGAAGATGGCTTTTCTATACTGAAAGTTCTTTGTTCTTAATGCCCGGGAGTTTGCTGTAAAACTTCTGGGTTATCTGGAAAAAGGTAACTAATAACATTAATAACACACTGGTTAAGCATGATAGTTTCATTTTTGAAGTATCGTGACGATATACATTTTGTCAAGAGAGTTTTGTGGTGGATAGTTTGTAATCTCTTAAGATGAATGTCAGGTACACTCCCAAAAATTTGGTAAGCGTAGCTGACCCCTAGTCTCAGCATCGATCTATATAAAAGGGTTTAATTTTTTAAAATTAATTTTCATATGTATCCTAGCATTAAGTATAAAATTGCATGCACTGCTCTAAATTTTGTTTTAAAATTGTTTTAGTGAAGGGTGATTTATAGGTTAATTTTTTTAAACTAGAGTTAATCCGAAATGCTTTACATCGTTAGAAAACATGACTATTTCGTTATTATTTTATATTTTTATCTTCAGAAAAAAAATATATCCTGTGTTTTTCCTATGATTAATTTTATTTTCCACGCTTTTAAAGAAATAATTTGCATGTTGTTTGTATTAAATTCACAGAATAATTTTAGGGATAGTATTTATGTACCTTATAAATAGCGTAAAAGTGGAAGAATTTTCTCTAGAAATTCTATAATTCAAAGATTTTGCCAAGAGTGCCTTTATTATAAGGTTTCAGAGTTAGGAAAGATCTTTACTAATTCAATGAGTCATGTCTTGTATATTTAATCACGCTCTAATTCAAAATTGAATAGCTTGAAATTCCATTTTATCAGTGTCTAATTGCATTATTCAAGGGCGTTGAGTTGCGATAGACATAAGGGATTACCGATAGATCCATACATAATGGAATGCGCCCTTAGAAAGCTTACATTATTGAATCCAACATTTCTTGCAGGGCTGTGGAAGAGATGGTATACTTGCTGTACATTTATCTGTGATTTCATTGCAAATGAATAGAATTTAATTAAATTCATCCCAAAATTTCATAATTTAAAACAAATTAAAAATTAAAATTTATTTTTAAAGAAATGTTTTAAATTTTAAATATAATAATAATTAGATTTTTAATTAAATGTTATTATAATTAAATAAAAAAATGATATTTTTCCAAAAATTATATTCTTTTATAATTAAAAATTATTTTAATTGTTTTTAAATATAGAATATTCATATTAGTTTCCAAAGTTTCAAACTATATGTATATAATATTTTTATATAAATATATTATATAATATTATATTATAGAATATATTTATATTATATAATTCTTTTATATTCAACAAAACCATAGTAATAATATCGAATATTGATAATCTTTATATATCACAGATATATATTTGTATATCTCCGAAACACAGAACTGCTTGTCTGGAAAAAAGTGATTGCAACACCAGTTTATGAATGACAATGTCATGCATTTGTCAAGTCAAAGAGTTCCTCTGAAATAATTTCTCAGAAAATTTGAGAAAAATGAAAAGTTTATTCAGCTTTTCTGATGAGATAAATAAATTGCAAACTTTTGAGAACGCTTTCAGTTTTATTTTTAATTCAATTACAGGCCTGTGATGAAAAGGCTTAATTAATAAAATAGTAAAATTAACTTGTTATGATAACTTTAAAAACAAAATTTCTCTCACTTTCTGTTCCTATATTAATATTTTGCATTAAGAATCATAAAATTTTTCTTGCAATTGAATACAAATTACGCTAACTTTAAATAATTTATTTATAGCATTAATAAGATAAAAATTAAAACAATAAGAAGATTAAAATATCCATTATTTTTTTCAATTTATTAAAACATCATTTTAATAGCAAAAATAAAATAAGTCTGGAAATCATAAAATTGTTGAGTATATTTTTAATGATTCTACGAATATTAACGTAAAAATTGTGCAATATTCTAAAAATTACTGTCTATAAATCACACGTCTATTTGAGTTCTATATGTGAAAATGAAAAACAATTTACTTATTTAAAATTTCCCATTATGTGGAGAAAAATGACATTTTTAAGCAAAATTTGTTATACCAGTTTGTTTTTTATCGTATTTATTTTACAAAATTTTACCATACAAATATACAATTCTTTAAAGATTAAGCAAGTTTAAATGATATGATCTAATTAAGATATAAATATGATTACATCATCTCTAATAAAGAAAAATTAAAAATTTCTAAAATCAATGCAAAAATTATATTTTGAATTTTTCTTTTAATTTGAATGTATTTAGTTTTTCCAGGATAAATAGGAATTCGAAAGTTTAAATTTTTTTATATGCACTCATAACTCACAGAAAGATTTTGCAGTTATTGCACAAAATTCTCGGGGAGAATGCAGATATATTTAAAAAATAATAAGTATGTATGATAAATTCAATACTATAGTATAAAATTTTAGGTATCAGTACATTTTTAGGAAAAAATGATAAATAGTCTATTAATCACGTCACGTAACGCATGCACGATAAAAATATTAAGAAAAATTATTCAAAATAAAGGCGACGTTTTCGTTAAAACGTTACAAATTGATGAACTTTGCACAAACTTCGTTTATGAAACTGATTATTTTGCAGATAAGAAATCCTTTCACTCCATTCAGCTGAATGAATGACGAATGTTCACAGCAAAAATGGGACGTTAAATAACTACATTAACATATCCTTTATTTAATTTATTCTCCGCAAACATTTTAAGCGATGAACATCCATTGTTTGCATAAAATCTTATTTGTTACACAAACAGATCATTAATTGAGTTTCTCTTCAGCAACAGAAGTCATACTTTTGATAAGGAAAGCAAAAGTATTTAGCGAGAACACGTGATTGTCTTTCTGACGCTTCTCTCTAAGTTTTCGTATCTTCCATTCCAAATTAAATTTGCTTAGCTTAATTGTGCAGGAAACAGTCCATATTCTTACTATTCGTGTCAATTTCAAGTTCATTTTTAACAAGTAAATTAATATTTCATGTATAGTTGATATCTAAGAGTAATAAAATAAAAGTAATATATCATATTTGTAAAATATATTTTAATAATATTTTACATAGGAAAAATATATTTAATATGATTTAAACCTAATTATTTAAATTACTTACCATACCTTTCTTTATTCTAGTATAAATTTAATATACAAAGTTAAAATATTAATGAATTACTAAATTAATTTTCTGTAAACAATTTGTACTACATACATATATATGTATATATAAATATATATATATATATATATATATATATATATATATATATATATATATATATATATATATATATATTTTAATAACGGCGGGCACTTGGGTGACTAACCCTTCGCCACAACAAGGCCGGAAACTGCTACTCATTTGTCGTTACCCAGCGGACACCTATGAACCAAGTCACGGAGGCGAGTAGCATTACCCGCATCATACCTACCACCACAGACCCGTTTATAGGGCGGGCCACATTCATACATCAACACACAAGAAAGGACAGAGAAACACAGAGAGATAGTAACATCCATGCCCGAACCGGAATTCGAACCCTGGACCCACAGCTCAAGAGTCAGGAACGCTAACCACTCAGCCATTGGTCGGCATATTTAATATATATGTATATATATATGATTATATAGCATACCACTCTTAAACTCTTTTTGTTTTCATTTTTAACTTTAATCCTGAATATTAATATAATTAAATATGTACTGCCGAAGAGTAGAATATATTTCTGTAAAAAGTATTTTTCATAAATATATTTTACGGGAATACATCCAACTTCACTCACATATATTTAATAAAGTATATTTAAATATATTTAACTATGTAATGAATTTTGTAATCATTATAATTTAACAATTTGAAAATTATACAGTAAATAAATATTATGTGCAACAATTCAAATTTTCACAAAAGTATAAACGTACGTTAATGATTTTGATTAGAAAATATGTTTCTTAAAAATGCTTCAGCTTTTCCGGAAATTAAGAGAATATGTACAATTTATTTTTTTATTTATACATGCTATGAAAAGCATTTAGAATTACATTAATTTATTTCATTAATTATATTAGTTATATGAAGAAATTAATGAAATATAAGTAGCAATTTTATAGGCACATATTATTTCGCTTCATTAGTTTTTTTTCATTAATTATGAAACTGAATATATATATATATATATATATATATATATATATATATATATATATATATATATATATATATATATATATATATATATATATATATATATATATATATATATATATATATATATATATATATTATATTATATTATATTAATGCGATGACATTAAGCAATGTGATTTCGTATTAAAAAAACATAGTTCCTTTTAGGCAAAAACAATTGTTGAAGCATAAAAATTCAATTTGGTGACACATTTGGCAAGTAATCGCTTTTGGTATATTTTTGGTGAAAAAATTTGGAAAAGAAAAAATTCACCAAATTTTACCAGATTTGGCGATTTTTTGCGCTTGGTGGGTTGAGACCGTAATACTTAGTTTAGCCAAATACTTTAATGTTTAATCCATAGAATTAGTTGAATCAACAATAAACACAATTCCACTGTTTTTATTCTTTCTCAAAGATTAATAGTTAAAGGATATAACTAAGCTATTCTGTTGTAAAGATACTCTGTTGTAAAACATTTGAAAATTCGACAAGTACCTATTGTTATTATTGTTGTTGCGCATGACACTTTGAAAATACAAAATCTCTAGCCGGATGTTGTGAAATTAAGTCAGACGGGTGCGTATTTCATTTAATCAGAAACCACGAAAGTGAAAGTGTGTTTTGTTCTTAGACTCCTCCTATAGATGGCACCACGAGAGGAACCACTCTTTCAATTTTTACATTGGTCTGAAGGGGGAGGGATTTTCTTCAATCAATGCACCAATGATAACTGCTAAATAGTAATACCTGTAAAAGTTTGGATGATTTCTCTTAGAAAATAGATAGCATTTACGCGTGGAGAAAAACTCTCAAGCACTCATCCAGACAAACATGCGTACAAGAAGCAGAAGAGCAACATTCTTTACAATTTCTCAAAAATATAGCTTAGAAACCTTCACTTTCGTATCGCTGTTATGACTGAACTACAGCGATACATTTAAAAATGTAACTGAAACCTATTCGGCCTGTTAACCTTCTGCTAGTGTAAATGTTTTAAACTTTCTGTGTTTCTTTTGAGATATGATTACAACCCATTATCTAGAAGATATCGACGTAAAAAAGTTACAGAACCATTAGTTTTTCACATATACACTTGTTGTGTCAAACCATTTAAAAAAGTAATTGAAAAATATATTATTATTGAATTCTTGCCTTTTTAATTCATATGAGTTAGAGCTTATTATTAATTCTTTAAAATCTTTCTAATCGAAGGTTTATTATTTCTAAATATGAGGAATAGCTGTAATATTATATTTCTTCCTAATGATAATTTGAATTTGAAGCGGCATTTTATGAAGCCGATTGGTACTCTTCCATAATATCAACGTCGACAATCACTGGAACGGGAAGAAATAAAATTGTGAATTGCTATCGTAAATATTCCATTTGCACTGTGTATTGTTTTAAAATGTTTGCATTTTAAGAAAACACTGAAAAATTATACAAACATTTTATATTTACATTTTGTAAGCTAAATAATTATCACAAAACTCATTGAAATCCTGATGTATATTTCTGGTAGAACCAGCATGACAATCGCATCAATGAACAGAAATAAATATTTCTACATTTGACTGTTTTTTGTCCTCGGCGACTTGTTACCCTTCCTGTCAACAGACAAAATGATAAGCAAGCCATCTCTTGCACCAGCTTTGTTTAGCATTCAGCTTGTTAACCATTGTTCAAAACTCTTTAGTCAAGTTTTGCACAAAAAATTCGATATAATGTATATTAAATTTAAAATAAAATTGTGCGATCCTAAAATCAACATACATGTGTTATATTTTTCTTAAGAAAAAATAATAAGTAAATATTATTTCTTTAGTTCACATAATGGAAAAGTACCCAAGGATTTTAGTTTGATATTCAGGATGTAGTTATGAACACCGACGAAACATTTTTCAGTGTAAACACTTTATATTTGGGAGTAATAGTTTAAGCACAGTGTAAAAGTGGGAAAGAGAGAGATGTGTTATGTTTTTAAGTTATCTCAAATGTGTTATGTTTTTACGGAAATCTCAAATGACGGGCATACAGCATAAAGACTGGTTAAGCTTAACTGAATCTAAATGGATAATAACTAGGAAGGAACGAATTTCAAGCGGGCCGCAGCGGCCTGGTCGGTTAGCGGCGTTGTTCGGAAGGTAGTGAGTTCGAATCCCGGTTTAGCGGAAGATGTTGTGTTCGCTAAAAGTAGGTAGGGCACATTAAATCTGGTCGTGATCGCTATGTCCGCTAAGTGAAATGATAACTCTGGGGTTAGCAGGCCAGGAATTGGGGGCCTTCTGAATGGCCCTTGCTTCAAAATCTCGGAGACTCCAACCCGCTGCTTCTTTCTAACTGGCAGAGCCCAACGAAGAAGGTACAACGCTGGTGCAACTTTCTGAGGATTCGCGACCTCCTGGACATGATCTAGCTCGCAGCTGATGTCTTGAGGATCCATTGCAACAACTTCTTAAATCTTTAGGATTTTTCGGAAGTTCCTGAAAGTCATTGAGAAATGAAGAATTCTTCAACTTGGATTTGACTATTAACTTTTAAATATTTGCTAACTTACACAGAGTTTAAAATTATAATTTAACTGTAAACTTGATAGATATAAAATGTATTAATATCACATCAAAATGTATCATTAACACATTCAAAAGTAAAATATATTTAAAATTTAATTTTTATGTTAATTTTATGTTTTGTTTATGTGTCACATTCTATTGAAATCAAATAAGTATTGAGATAAAGTTCAAATAACTGATTAGACACAAAATTTTAATTAAATATTAGTGAAACAAATGTAATGAAATGATTAAAAATTCAATTAACATTATTCAAACGGTTAAGACGTTTTGTCGCATATAAAGTCGCAAAATAAGTTTTGAGCGAATAATTATTGTGTATATTTTTAATGCAATAAAATTGTACATAAAATAATTTTTTAAGTCATATACTTATTCTAGTTTCTATGTAAAAAAGAAAAAACCACATATTTAACAAAGCAATTACCCATTTGAGTTCCTTAAAGGTAAGGTATTTACTCATTTGCATTGTTTTTATTGGATAAATTGTCAACCTATATATACATATATATATAGGTTGTGCCCAAACCTGTGCCCAAACATGAAAAATTAAGTACAAAAAAATTTTCTTTTAAATTGTTTTTTAGTCGTATTTATTACACAATATTTAACCAGACAAATTTTCTCTTTATTAAACAGAAATTTTTAAGAACAAGAAAATGTATAAGTTAACTATAAAATTTAACTCTATTGATATAATTATTTTATAAGATAATTAATTTCCCTATAATAGCAAAATTAAATTATTCTCAAATTAAAAAATGATTTATGCAGTCATGAAGACTAAATTTCAAGAAGTCAATGAAGTCTTTGTAAGAAATAATCCATTTTCCGTATGACAATTGTAATTTCTACTTTAAAATATTGGAGAAAATACAAATATATTTTGAAATAGAAACTCAGTATAATAAATTGTATAAAATATTGTTACAAAAAATTCCAAACATCAGCAAATTTCTTTGTACAAAATACTAACTCATATTTCAAATAATATAAAAATATGCCTCCCAAAAATATTTTAAAGAAATGTTTGAAAAAGATCAGATGATTTCTGTAGATTGGCGTTGCAAAATTATGAGCTTAGAGCAGACTTTGTTTGTTAAGATGATTATTTTACAGATAAGAACTAAGCAAATCCATTCGATTGAACGAATGACTCAGTTCACAACAAAAATGTGATGTTAGTTAGCTACCATAACATTTCCTTTATTTAATTTACCCTTTGCAAACATTTTAAGTGATGAACAGACATTGTTTCCGAAAAATCTTATTTGCTTCTCAAACAGACTATTAATTGAATTTCTGTTTGGCAACAGAAGTCATACTTTTGATTAGAAAGGAAAAAGTATTTAGCGAAAACACATGATTGTCTTTCTGACGCTTCTCTCTAAGTTTTCGTATCTTCCATTCCAAATTAAATTTACTTAGCTTAATTGTGCAGGAAACAATCCATGTTTTTACAATTCGTGTCAATTTCAATTTGTATATTAACATGTGAATTTAATTATTCTCTAGTTAATTAATATATACAATTATTCAAATTTTAATACGCTTTTTAGAATCAGTAATAGATAACGTATATTTTTATAAAGAAATTTAATGAGCTATATTATGTTATCATACTTTATTTATTGCATTTTTCTAAAGTGCGAGTGAAGTGAAATACGAAAATTGGATTTCAAATTATTGAAGTTATTAAAGTTGATGAACGGCATTGGTACGATGCACAATGGTGAGAAAACCATAACATGTTAATGCTTTACTTGTACCATATAATGGTCTATTAATATCGGAATCAAAGGTGCCCAAATTATTCATAGTTTTATAATAAATCGTAAAAATTGCTATTCTTAAATATTTACTTAATTAAATCTAATAAAGTGTATTTAAATAAATTTAATATTCCTGTTCTAATATTTTAAATTAAATGAAATTCTGCAGTTATTACAAGTCAACAAGAAAATATAAAATTTTTCCTTTATTTCTAATGCCGGGTGCTTTGGTAGATTTCATGGATTTCAGAGCGCAAGTGTTGGAAGTGAGGACCACTTATACAGCGGGGGACACAGTGGTTGTGCTCTCCTTACAATTAAAGGGGTCTCTCTTTGTAATTTAGAAAAAAATAGCTGAGCAGAAGACTGCCAAATTCGACTTACCACCACCAGAGATATCATTTTACATGGAGGACATTGCGACGACAATACATTTTACATAATACATCCGGCATTATTGAGCACGATCCCAATTCATGACGCTGTGATGACGGGAAAGAACGCCAAACTAACCCATCTCAAAGCAAAATACTTTAAGTATTTAATTGAATACAAGAGGGAGGGGGGGGCAAATCATAATATAACATTCTACAATTCAAATGCAAAGGAAGATTAATGATTATTCAATATAATTGTTATAATTTTTATCATGTTTTTTATATTTTATGAAATTAAATCCATCTCTGTTTTTTAATTCGTTAGAATTAATGAAATTGAAAATGGAAATTCCTTAACAAGTAAGAATAAGTCATCAGTAAGCGAAGACATATATTTTAAATTTACTTCGTATTCAATGAAAGAAAAGCTGTTACCCACTTCAGTTGTTGCATATTATAATGTAAGAATTATTTATTATTTTTTCACTTATAAGTTGTTATTATAAATTCTAATTTATTTATAACAAAAATATATTAAGACCTATTTTATAACCATCAAACTATTTAACTGCAAAAATTTTTTTATCTAAAGAAATTGCTTAATTTTATATAATTTTAAGTATTTAAGTCAGGATTCATATTAATCAAATATTTATTGTGATTTTGAATTATCACTTAGTGTAAAAAGTTTACAAAAAGGTAGTATTAGTTATGTAATTGAAGTACTAGTTCTCAATGCCCGGCAACTTTTTGTTTGCTGGAACGTCAACTAACCCTGAGGCAAAGTGGCGAGAAACCAAAGGGCACACTCAAGTCTACCCGGTTGAGATAAACATTATATTTCTGGTTGGAAAATTGATGTGAAGATATTTCTTGTTTACGATGAGTAGTTGAAATGATTAACGGGTAATACCCGTGAGAAATGTGCCTATATTCAATAGCTTTAACAACCTAAAGCTAATGAGGAGAAGTGATTCTACAGTGTGGGGATATCATCCTGCATATGTATCAGTTGTACTTACTCCATATTTTGCCTCTTCCGCTGTCACACAAAGTTAAATGTATATAACTGTTCTTAACAAACTATGTTGTGAAAAATTTTACCGAATTTTAATGCGTAAGTTTTCATTTCATTTCATGAATCTGACTTTGACACTTTTCAACTGGCAAGTTTTCATCGAAGGTATGTTTCAGGTGCCAGCATTCACATATTATTTAAAGACATTATTCATTTTTAGATGCAGCTTAATTTTATATACATAATCTTGGTGAATTTATGATACTTCGTTCTAATAAGCAATTCAAAGTTTCAAAGCTTGGTTTTCATTCCTCAACATTTAATCTCTTTTATAAAAATAAGTAAGTACAATATGTCTTCAAAATACAATTAATTTGAAAAATTAGTAAGCAATGCATTTCGGAAAATTCATAAATCCTCTCGTGAGATTTGTTACTCTCCAGTGACAATAACTTACATATAACGAAAGTGAAAATGTGTCTCCCATACATAGCTGTGCAGGTGAGCTGAAGACTGTATCTTAAGTTCAATGGCTTTGGAATACTTGCCTATTATTAAAATCCTCGTCATTTCGAACCACGATTAGGTGACGGAGCCACACCTAAATTGGCCTCCTCCATTACACATCCATATCAAAACAGTGGAAAAACTTTGGACATCACAGATCAACAAGTACACTTCCCCAACCCACAGAGCTGTAGCAACCCAATGAGGGAGAATGTGGTCACCCTACCAACCAGAGCCCGTGGTAAATGATGCTTCCCTTCGCAGATGTTACGGGAAGTGATATGAGGCCTTTAAGATATTGAAGCTTTTTATCCACCATAGATTAACACTCTTGATGTTTATTTACATTTTTTTGCTTCATGAGCAATACAAACCACATTGTTTTGTAAAAGGATCAACACAATCCATACTGATATTAAAAAAATTCAAACTAAAATGCTTTCAGTTTTGCTTCAATATTCATTGCTTCAATGGGGGTTTCACATTAAGCTGACCACTTAATTGAGACATATGCTTCGCACCCCAGGACTTCTCAGACTGCAAAACAGAGATGGACACTGCAGGCGTTGGTCCCCATGGGCTGTCGTGCCTCAGAGGTTAATTTATTTTAGTTTAGTATTCATTGTTTCAATAATAACAATTTGCTTAAATTTTTAAAGTTATTGGTTCGACTTTAGTCTTTTATTGTTTGAGGTAAAATATTGCAATTGGTTTGTAAAATAATGTAGAAATTTCTTTTGGGCACTAGACTCTGGGGATCTGTAAGATAGGTCTATAACACCTATCTTACAGTAGCTTTATTTTCAATACACTATCATCACTTTTAAATAATATATGAATGCATAACATTGCTGTTTGAAAATTGTACTGTTGTAACACATGCAGCTTTATTTCAAAATCATATGAGCGAAGTTAAAAGATTATAAAATATTGAATATATCACGAAGTATATTCTAAAGTTAACTTTGTGTGGGGTGACCACGTTCTCCACCTCACTGGGTTGCTGGAGCTCCGTGGCTTGAGGACGAGTCCACGTTGATCTGTGACGTCCAAAGTCCTTCCACTAGTGTGGCGTGAATGTGGAGAGGAGAGTGTCAGCTCACCTGAGTCCTAGTCACCTGATGGTGGTCAAAATGGTCACTTGGTGATGGGGGAGTATTCTAAGCCCGCTAACATCAAGGTACTCGCCTGCGCCGCTACTTACGTATGTTAACATCGTCTTTTCCAAGATATTTTTTACCTTTATATAACTACATTTCTTATTACTTACATTTTACTGAGAAATGATTAGTGACTGTGAAAAAAGTTACAACTTTTAACAAGATAATGTATCAGGTATTTATTTTAGCTTCGTTTTCTGTTGAGAATATACAATTTAAACACATAAAAATTGTAATGTAATGATGTTGAAAACTACACATCAGCTTGAGTAAAAACATCTATTATTTGCGTACATTTTTTTTTACATTTTCTTTTTACAATTTCTTATGACAAATAAATAAATAATTAAAATTTAAAACAAAACAAATATTTTTAAAACCTTAGTGTACTAATTGCTTATCAAGTAATGTTTCTACACAGATTAACTATTTAAGATATTTTATTCCTTAAAATTTAAATGTTATGTCAGCAACTCATCTTGTGCATTGAATTTTTCTTTAAAAAAAATAAGAACTTTTTTGTAAATTCTCATAAAGATTATTTAAATGTCCCTAAATTTTATTAATGGTAATATAAGAAGGAAATTGTTTTCTCTTACTTCATTTTGTTCGGTTGAATTGTTGCACTATTCATTCGAAACAATAACATTTGATAAAGGTTTGTCAGAACAAAAATACTTCCATTCTTAATTACAGCATATCAAAAATTATGGTAGTCTCTGTATCTGCTAATTTAATAAGCGTGAAGGATAATAGTAAAAAAAAAAGAACTTTCACCTAACTAATCTTCTGAGAAAGCACGTAATTGAAACGTTTCCAGGAGGCGAATTGATTTCAGTCAATGCTAATGAATGTCTGTCCACAATTAACCTTAGAGTAAGTAGTGACATTCTAATAAGAAATGAATTAAAGAATAATTCAATTCGTGCGTGCCACAACATTGCTTTCAAACGTCCGTTGGCTCCTTAAATAGATAAATAAACACCTTTCTATATCGCCACTGATGTCGAAAAAGAATATAAAATGTTTGATTAATAGGATCACGGAAATTAATTTTCCGGTTGTTATTCTCTTCACGTCTCTTCTCATTTACCACTCAACCCAAATGAACGAGTTGTCTAAGTTGAAATAGAAATTGAGAGGAAGCCAATATTTGTAACCATTTATTGACAGGCATAAAATGTTCCATCCTAACTCTATACTCGTCTGCAGCCACGTTTCAACTATTCAAGAAATTTTTTCAATATAGCAATAAAAATATCAAAGAATTTCATTATTAAAGATACTAAAAAACAAATAATATAAAAGAGAATAAGTAACTAAGGAACATAGTTTTTGTATCACAATTTGTACAAAAAAATTAAAATTAAAATACCAAGTAAATAATTAAAATTCCAAGAATTATTATTTTCTATTACTAAAACAGAACAACATTTTTAATTTAATAATTTTTTTATTTAACCAATTTTACATTTTTTGATTGTAGACTCTCGTTTTCATCCCATTGTTACGCAAAAGTGGGCAGCAGTAAAATTAACTTCTATTTCTGACCAGTGGCAAAAGCAAAAAAATAAATTGGAATAAACCAGGCATTAGTTTTAAGACTTAAAAGAGATTGTTAAGAAATATGGAAAATATTAATTTAAAATTTTATTAATTAATGAAGTTTTTAAAAAATTCAGGTCGTTCTTTTCAGTTTAAACTAACTATAAAGTGGATATTTTTTCATTTTGCTTTTTTTCTGTTCTATTGTCAACGTGTTAATGGCTTGAATGAATACAAAACGTCTTCTTAAGCAGATGCTTTGGTCCTGATTGAAGAAATAATTTTATAATTAAAATGACCTTCGACACTATTCTCAGACATTCAATCGTGAACTTCGCCTTGTTTGCTGCCACTCGAAGAATGCGATATGAAGGCAGGCAGGAAAATTCCTCGATAGGTCGGATTTATGACGTACTCTCAATTCGACGTAGTCATTAATTACTCATGACTTAGGTAAAACGCTCTCTGACGTCATGTACACTTTACATCAATGAGAATTGCAGTAAAGTGATGTAACCATGATATCAACTGGAACCAAAGGAACAACCACTTTGTGGTTAATAATATTTTATTTCCTCATTGAATTAAACCACGTATAATAGTAAATCTTATTTAGCATTTTCAAAGTAATACAGGACAATAGAGAAGATCAACGCCTAAAAACTTAAAATTAGTTGTAAGTAATCAAATTTAAAAGAGTTGTGCGAATTTTTAATTTTCGATTCAAGACATTTTAATATTCCTTATGGATTCTCATACTTGTCTTAATTCTTTATTGCTAATCTCACATGCCAACAGATTATTGTATATTCAGAATGCAATCACAGTGATCGAAACTCTTACAATGTTTACAGAAATTAAATATTTCTTCATGATTTTAATAGCTTATATTTAATTTTTTAAAAATATATTCATTGTATTTGTTAAATTAATTCATTAAAACATTCTTTTTAACTACTTTCATATAGAATCAGTGTGTGATAGAGAAACGAAACTTTATTAAGGCAAAATTATACTTTTTATCTTCATAGTGATAAGCAATATTCTAATAAAATATTTGTAAAACCAACTTCAGATGAAAGCTTTGTTTGGTGTTCTTTAAATAGAACATCATTTCCAGATTGTTTTTTATTAATTTATTTAATTAAATAAAGGAATACATAAATGAAGCTAGATTTTTTATTCATTAATTGAATTCAGTATTTTTTGTATACGGAAATATTTCATTAATTAGAACGTCACTTCAACAGACATTTCCATTAAGTTGAATATTTAAATTTCTTAAATACTGTCTAACCTCAAAAGAAAATAAATGTATGTGTGCAACGAGTCAGTCACTCATAGCATAACATCCATCTTCCAATGCAATGTTGTTTTTCTCTTTTTTATATCTCTCTCTTGCATCTTAGCCTTTTTCATTGTTATCATCATCCCAAGCATTTTAGACTAGTTAATCATTATTATTTGATTTCTTTAGTGTTGATACTTGTGCTTATTGCGTTGAAGAAATTAATGAAGATGACTTCATCTCATTAACTATGTCCATATTATGAACAACAAAAGATGTTTTTAGCCTTCTCGTCAATTTAATCAGTAATAAATTTTATAATTAATAAATTTTTGAATGAAATTACATTCCCTAATCATTATTTTTAATGCATTCTTGCTAGTCTCTGAGAGCAACGCATATGGTAAAATTTCCTATACTATTGTGTCATATATTTTTATTGTCAGTCCAAATAATTTCATACAGTCAATCAATAGGTTTAATAAAGTTTGAGGTCAATAAGTTTATGAATGATTGTATTCATTTTCCACTTGTTTCCGTAGTTCACCAAAAAGCTATTTTAAATGCTGAATTAATGTTTTAAACAAAATTAGGTGAAGTAATTTAAACGCTAAAATGATAAGGAGAAGGGGTGTATCAATTAGATACTTGCATATGACGTCATCGGATCATCACGGACGAAACTGTCTGTTAGAGGGAAATTCAAAATAAACCTGAGCTGTGATACACCTTGTGCAATGTCTACAGTAATGCTTGCTGAATTAATATTAATTGTTTGCATACTAAAATGAAGGGAAAAAGAAACTACAATTGTACGTAAGTACAGACTTGTGATAAAATAAATTCGATATATACATTCAACTTTCGTGGGTATCAAAAAGTCGCATGTATAAAAAGTTGCCATGAATAGAGAACATATAAACTGCTGTTAAGTTTCCTGTTCCCAGTTGTCTTCTTCTCGAAGTGAAAGTACCTAATGACATCAAGCTCATTCCAGTAGCGTAAAATATAAGTTACAGAAAAATGCCAAACGTGATGATAATGACGCACATCTCAGAGTATAAGGAAGTCCATGTTGAGGGAGGGAATGCTCTGGTGATACATTAATCGAAGGAGTCTTAGAACAAAGACGTATTCTTATCTTCATGGTGCTCTGGTTAAACGAAAGACGCTCCCTTAATTATCTGTTGGCTAGTGAGCTCAACTTGAATAAGTGTCATAAACAAAAACAACAACATGAATTAGTTCACCCTTAACATATCTGACACCAGAAAAGGGTTATAAAAGAGATTCTGCCTGGGTATGCCCATTCATGATAAAATATGGACAGCAGGATCCTATTCGACCGAACACTTGCAGCAGACCTCATAGTGCTTAGATCCCGCAGAGAAAGTCGTAGAACGAGGGGGTCCCCTGAGAAAGCTTGTAATAATTGTCTGATCCTTACGACAACAAGCAAGAATAAAAAAGCTTCCCGGGAGACAACTTCGATACCAGTGGTGTGAAGGTAGGACAAGCCAAGTAATTTAATTTCTGCTTTCAGCAATTGAGGACCAAGTGAGTAAGCGGAGCAGATGTTAACGAAGGATCAACAAGTCAATGAAGAATCAACAATTCAGTGAAGGATCAACAAATCAATGAAATAAATAAGTCAATGATGGATCAATAAATCAATGAAGGATCTACAAATTAGTGAAGGATCAACAAATTGGTGAATAATCAACAAGTCAATGAAGGATAAACAAATCAACGAAGGATCAAGTCAAAGATGGATCAACAAATCAATGGAAGATCAACAAATCGGTGAAGGATCAACAAGTCATTGATGGATCAACAAGTCAATGAAGGATGAACAAGTCAATGAATGATTAACAAGTCAATAAAGGATCAAAAAATTAGTGAAAGATTAACAAGTCAATGAAGGATCAGGCTAAGTTGTCCGCGATCTTATTACCTTCGATGTCCACTTGCGAGGAGATACAGAGTAAGTTCATCAGTTGAGAAACTTTGGATATTTTAAGAGTATTTACAGTCACATAATCCCTCGCGCTATGCCAGTTAACAAGATGTTGTTTAGAGCTTTTGCTGTCGCACAGGATCCAAATTTCATCTAGGTCAGAAACAGACTTGAGTAACACGCAAAACGTATTACTCTTTAATATTCTAAGAAAATTTTAAATTAAAGAAAAACCGTATGTACTAATAATATTAAAAATAATTTTATTTTAAAAGTATTTTTATAAGCAGTTAATGAAAAATAAGTTCAAAGAATTCCATAAATTTATTCTCATTGAGTAATAAGTTAAAAAAACTGATCTTAAAATTATAAAAAAAGCTGTACAAAACACTTTTAGAGCCAATTATTTAAATACAGAAATCAATTGCTAATTTAAAATATAATTAACTTTCTGCTGTCCTTCAAAAAGTATGTTTCTGCAAATAAAATTACAAAAGCAACCAATATCAAATTTAAATACATCAATTGAAATTGTTGCCGATAGAATATTTTAGAGATACTTTAATAATTGCAATTTTGAAATATCTTATATATATATATATATATATATATATATATATATATATATATATATATATATATATATATATATATATATATATATATATATAGATATATATATATATATATATATATATATATATATATAGATATAGATAGCTAGTGCATATCATATTTAAGTTTATTAGAAATTTTTTTTAAACAATTACGATAAGAAAATAAAAAGGGATATTATCTTAGAAACTACTATGCATAATGATGAGTTGTTATTTTATATTGACAATCAATGGTATTTATTCAGTTTTTTCAAATGAAATAGATTTTAGGAAATATTTAAATGACTTTCAGAGCATTAAAAATCATATTTGCAACTTGAAATAAAATTTCTATAAACTGGAAAAATAATCCATGACTTTCTGTTGATATTTAAATCGCAAGATCATAAAGATTAAACTTCCATTTTATTTTTTAGAGAGATACAGAACTTTAACTTCTTTATTAGACTCAAGAAAAAAGGTTTTCACCAACCTAATTGCCTATGTTATTTTTAAAAATAGCCTTAAAAGCAGTTTAAAGCAAAATTATATAATTGAAATATAAATTTTTCATCAAGAGGCTAATGCAGTTAGCGCTTAACTAAACCAGTGATATGACATAAGCTTTCTTTAAAAAAGGAACTAAATGAAATTGAATTTAATAATTAAAAAATATTAAGATAATTAGGATGTTTGAGCATGTAATATCAAATGCAATTATAATTTGCAGATTATTTTTGTTTTAAAGTAACCATGAATAAATTTTGAGCCTTTTTTGATAATATATTCTTATTTTGGTGAGGATAAACATTGATTTAGTGTTAAAAAATATTGTTGTAACATATATTTAATTGAACAATAAATTAACGTTTATCACCGCGAAAATAAGAGTACGTAATAAAAAGATAATACGATGATATATGCACGATCAATAGCTTATATTAAATTAGTTTTGAGATCTTTAATTGTTAATCCAAAATTGCTAGAATAATAGTTTGATGATTTACTGTATGGTAAATCATTTAAATTCCATTCGCAACCTACTCACAAATTGAATTAATTTAAATCAATTATAAACATAATCTGCATTTTAAAATGTCTGAAAATGACAATTCGATGAGAAAACCGATACTGAAATGTTAAATGTGTATGAAAGATAAGGGGCATATCAATAAATATAGAAATAAGATTTGAAATAAGTTTACAAAGTTTCAGGTAGGAAGTCACCATTGCTATTTAACCATGAAATATTAATACAAAATAATTAAATTATACTTAAAATATTTCAATAAGGCAGAGAAAATAGTTATATTAATATTATTAAATATTATGTGCAATATATTTAAATCGTTTACATTTTTTTATTTTTAAATATAACATTTCAATGACTTTATTTTTCATTTTATTCAATATATATATATATATATATATATATATATATATATATATATATATATATATATATATATATATATATATATATATACAGGGTGTCCAGAAAAGGACTCCCTGGTTTCAAAATTAAATATCTCGAAAACAAAGATCGATAGAGGAATGCAGTAAACGGTATTTTTATTGTGAAAGCTGTAAGAATTTTATACAACAGCTTGAAAAATAGTTACAAAAGCTGCTAACAGATGACGCTGTATGCTGTACAGCTCATATCCGCATACATAAATGAAATAATCGTATGAAAACATTCTTTGCAAAAAATCACATCACAATGTTTTCAAAATGTTCACCTCTGGCAATGCAGAGGTGGCGCAAACGAAGAATGAAATTTGCCATCACATTTCGTAGTGTCTCAACAGAAATGGATTCACATGCAACACAGATCGCCGATTCAAGCTCGTCCAGCGTGGCGGGATGCTTCGGGTAGACAATGTCTTTCAATGTGCCCCACAAAAAATAGTCACATGGAGTCTAATCCGGAGAATATGGAGGCCAATGAACGTACGAATGGTTTTCGCATCGGGTTCTTTTGGAACATTAAATCGTGCTTGAAAACTGCGCCTTGTGGCCGTAGGATTCTCTTTTAACCTGTGGTACTCTAGCACTAGAAAAACGCGTTGTTCAAGGGGGTACATGGTTTCAATCTCTTCATTTGGTACGCTAATCTCCTTTCACGCTTCAATAGTGGAACTGATCGCTCTGGGTTTCGGATCACTATTTATACTAGTCATTACGTATGGTGATTACATCGCCATCTATTTGCTGCTTTTGTAGCTATAATTTCAAGCTGCTGTGTAAAATTCTTACAGCTTTCACTATAAACATACCGTTTACTGCATTCCTCTAACGATCTTTGTTTTCGAAATATTTAATTTTGAAATCAGGGAGTCCTTTTCTGGACACCCTGTATATATATATATATATATATATATATATATATATATATATATATATATATATATATATATATATATATATATATATATATATATATATAATGAATGTATAAATGTGTTTTTGTGCAATAAATACTTTTGTACGAATATTTAGTGATTTCCTACGTTGTAGAAAAACATTTTCGTTAGCATTTATTTATATATAACAATTTTTTATGGATTACATTATTTTTAAATGTTTACTAATTTTTTTGGTTAGCAGCATAAAAATTTGTCACGTGTCAGTATGCAAATAATTTGTTTTTGTTATATAATCCCAGGCTGCTTTCAGCACTGCAGGAGGCGGACGTGCGGCACTCAGTGTGTGTGCTGTGCTGTGGTGGCCCTGAGAGTGGTTGGGTCGATGTAATTTCGAAGCAGAGCCCCCCAGACTGAGGGTCCGCTGAGAAGATATCAATTTGCATGATGGACATTGCAACCATTGCATATTATATGCATTGTTATGAAAAAAATTAAATGAATCCTAATTTTGAAAACAAACTCATTTAATTAACATAGAAACCAATTTACAAAAGGATATCTGGATTATCTTTTTTTTTCCTAATGCCCGGCTGCCCTTAGGCATTTGCCCTATTTAACTCTACAATGGGCAAAGTGATAGCATCTCATATAGTGGGGTACTGAATGGGTATGCTATCTTCGCCGCGAAAGTGAAGGGATTAAGAAAAACAAGCACAAAGAGAGAAAGAAAGTTTTATGGCCGAACCAGGATTCGAAGTCATATCTACTGCTTGGTATCTGGGTTATCTAACAATATCTTTCTCACGACTGCATAGCACACAAAGTAAGTTTTAAAGAAATGCATCTTTTCTCTTCAGACTGCCCCTGGCACCAACCCTCTCACACTTCCCATCAGAAGCTCTTGAAATCTCAAGTGCTGACTGCGAGACATGACTGTAAGCAGCCGCCATCAGTGAACACGACAGATCTTCGGTTCGTCCGAAACTGGAATCCACATGCACCAGTTGATATCAATGATCTCCCATAGCCAACCACGTCAGAGTGACCTCTGCATAAACGAGTAAACTGTGAGAAAATTGATCTTAAAACTAATTCTGAGTCATGTGTTAAATATATCCGTTCATATAACGGAAAAATAACTTTTTTGTCTTCTTTGTATAAATTGTCTTTTTTTCAATAATAGTGCCAAGAGACATAACTACCTGCCTATTTTAATTAAACTACATCTACAATCATCTGTATCACAAAAAATCCAGTCATATCTAAGTAAAATTGTCAGTTGGGTGTATCAGAAAATTGAGACAGTCTATTAAGAAAATGAACTCAATCAGTGTGAGACATTGCTTCAAAGAGCAAGTATATTTTTCCATGTTAATAATAGAATTTATGAGAAAATCCTTACAATAATAAATCATGTATAAAGCTTTAAATACTGCTGTTGTGTCATGTGACAGTATAAATATTTGGTACCGAAACTTCAAAATCAAGGAATGTGACATTAAAGAAGCAGACCGCTTTGATGGTGCCCGCTTGCTAGAATCGGGATCTTGTGGCAATCCAACAACATGAGAGATATCTAAGACAGCATTTCTCAACCGTTCTCTATTAGCGACCAATTTTCAATCATAATTATGATCGCGCTGCCTCCCCCAGTGTACAGTAAAATGTATACAATAATCATGTATTTTGAGTATTTTGGAGCTAAATCTACACTACAACCTCAATTTTTAAGCCTGACGAGCTACTGAGAGCACTAAACATTTTTTGACGTTTGATAACACAGATATTTTCAGTAATAACAAAACAAGAGTCCAATGGATGCATGGAATCTGCTCTTGTGTCCTCCATGTTGGACATTCTCTCGGTTTTGAGAGAAATTCCGATTTGTCTCGAACATACTGAATTATCGGAAACATTCCGTCTCGAGCTTCCGTAGATGTCAGGAATGTTTTTCTTATATTGAGAAGGAGGAAGTTCGGTAAGTTTAACTCTGTTTCAGTTTCTGGCAGTCTGGTTCCAGTCGATCCTTTTATCGCTATCGTATCTATTTGAATGTGTATGTTACATATGCTTTGTGTTAGTTGCAGTTAACAATACTAAATATTTATGCAGGAGATTTATTCAGAAAAGTGAATAAATTTTTGAGAGGTCGTAAGCGAGCATGAGATGATGGTCAGAGAACAACAAGTACACGGACAAAGATTATTAAAAAAATAAAATCAAGAAAATAGTCACAAGAATACTTAAATTTTGGGTTAACTAGTACTAGAACCAAAAGAAAATTTAGTAATAAATAACTTTTTGAATTTTGGACAGGAGTAGATGATGAGTTTTCTGTACCAAAAACAAAAGGCATTTCGAATTTTATTATTTTCAGTATCTTACTTTTGAGAAGCTAGATTTTCTGTCGTGGTTACTGGCATTTTCCAAAAGGAAGTATTTTGCTGTAAAGTTCTAACATTTATACACGTGATGAAAATTATAACCAAAATAGTCAACTTAATTCCAGCAGCTCCATTGCAAATCCACTTTTCAAGGCCCTATTACAGTACCCTGATGATGCTGACTTTATTTTGCATACTGAGGTACGCTGGCTCAGCAAATGCAAAGTACTTGACAGATTTATGCATTCAGTTGAAGAAATAAAAAATTATCTTTCTGCCAAAAATTAAATATTTTTAGAACTAACAGATCCTTTTTGGCTAGCAGATTTGTATTTCGTAAAAGACATAATAAAAAAAATAATTTAAACTTGTAGCTGCAAGGAAACGACAAACATATAGCAAGAATGATAGGGGCTATAAATTCGTTCAGAGCTAAGGTAGTTTTGTTGGTATCACATCTAAAATTGAAGTCTCTTGTGCATTTTTTAAATATGAAAAATGCAAACGATGACATGAAATTTATTTATTAACATTTGTCATCAACCTCCGATTGCTTCAAGATTAATCTGAAAAGCACTTTCATCAATTTAATATCATAATATAATGAAAAGGCACCCATGGTCACCTTTTCAGTAAATTCTCTCGCCAACCAAATAAACGTAATTGAAAAAACAACATACATTTCAGAATTTCTTCAAGTATGGCAAAAAGAAATGAAGATAGAAATATTTTTTTAAATATTTTCCGTCTTTCCTCAAAGTTATATCTAAGCTATTCAAAGTTATTCTTCTTTCAAAGTTAACTTTCAAACTCCTTCACAGTTTACCCCAATGCATACTGTTGCTAAATCGAAAGAGTTTAATTTTCATAGTTTATAATGGTTTTTGTATTTAGGTGATTTGAAACATATTTCTTTGAATTTATGGAAAAAATTAGATAATTTTTAAATAATTTTTTTCTAAAATAGCAATTTTAAAAAAATTTAAGGGACGTGTTTTTTATGTAATACATTCTGGATACTTTTAGTTTATTAAAGAAATTCTGTGGAATACGATTCAATATTTTGACTTCTGCAATCAAAAAATGTATTTCATTGTTTGGAAAAATATTGTATTATAATTATATAAGATTGAATTTGCACACATTTTTTAAATCTTTTGATTCAAATTTAAACTTATTATGCAGAATAATACAAGTGTTATTAAAAATGCAACAACAATTATTTCTGTTAAAACAACAAAATTGTACTATGTTTTATTATATTTTACACTAAGTCTAAAGTCGAAATAGCGTCGAATTTTATGCAGTGCATGAAAAAGTTGTCTACTGGAAAATTTAAGTTACTAAAACAATTTAAGCAATGTATGGGAATGGATTTATTGACGACGAATACAAACATACGGGAAGCACATGAACATTAACATGTGACATCGCTTATGTTCATGTTGGTTCCGAAGTTAAAAATGATACATTCAAAATCTCTCATTACTAGTTTGTAGTATTCAAATTCATTATTTTGATTAATAATGGCTTTTGAGTTTTAATGTTAACCCAATATGATTGTATAGACGATGTAAACAATGTATATGGAATACATTTGATAATAAAAATATATATATATGGAATAAATACATTAACACTTATCACTAATGTTCATGTTGATACAGAAGTTAAAAATGATATATTCAAAATCCCAATATAATTATGAGTGTTCAAACTCATTAGTTTTTGACTAGTAACGGATTTTAAGGCCAATCCAATGCATATGCGTCTCATATAGATACGTAATTGAAACTAAGAAAATGGACATTTCAAAATAATAGAAAACAAGTAATATTAAATATTTATCCCTTTATTGAGAGTCATTTCTATTATACTTTTTGTCCTCTGTTTTTGATATCGAGTAACTTGATTTTAATTCGCCCGATGAATTTCTTCATACCATTAAAATACAGACAAAAGTCAAATATCCTTAGAGCACTTGTGCATTCTCAAACGAAACGGTGCAGTTATTCTTGAAATCAATTTAACTGATAACAAAATTGTGTAAAATTGCGAGCTCCATATTCCATGAAAACATTTAGAAATTAGTAGTTATATCACAAAATTTTAGCTAAACATATCAGTCTAATGCATTTCTAGGATGATCATGTACTTTTGTATCATATACTAATCTGATCTTTTGAATTATATTTGTAAGTTCTAAAGATTGACCTCATTATAAAAGTAATTAATATTACGTTTTTATTATGAAGCTTATGCACTACTGGCCATTAAAATTGCTACACCAAGAAGGAATGCAAATAACAGAACGATATTTACTGGACACATACATTATAGTGGAAAGAACAAGTGATTAGATTTACAGGAAATTAGGGTGTATAGCTCTTGAGAAATCAGTACCCAGAGCAGCCACCTCTGGCTGCAAAAACAGCATTTATCCGCATAGGCATGGAGTCAAACAGAGATTGTATGGCATCTACGGGGATCTCAGTCCATTCAGCTTCCACACTATGCCACAGTTCATCGACAGTAGTGGATGGTGAGTGATGGCGTGCCAATCGCTCGGCAACCACACGTTCTCAATTGGTGACAGATCAGAAGAACGTGCTGGCCAGGGTAACAGTCGAACCTGTTCTGTATCAAGGAAGTTCAGAACAGTACGGGCAACATGCGGTCGTGCATTATCCTGTTGAAACAAAGCATTAGGGAGGCCTCGAAGATTGGGCAGAGCCACGGGCCTTAACACATCGAAAATGTAACGGTTGCTGTTCAAAGTGCCGGTGATGTAAACAAGAGGTAATCGAGACGTGTATCCAATGGCACCCCATACCATCACTCCAGCAGATGAGCCAGTATGGCGATCTAAAATGCAAGCTGGCCATGCGCGTTCTCCACGATGACTCCAAACACGGATGCGGCCATCATGGTCCTGTATACAGAACCGAGATTCATCTGTAAAGATGACGTGATGCCATTCCCGCGTCCAGGTTCATCGCTGATCACACCATTGAAGGCGCTCCTGTCTGTGACGCAGCGTTAACGGTAGCCGAAGCCATGGTCGCTGTGCAGACAATCCATACTGCTGCAAACGTCATCGAACTGTTCGAGCAGAAACTTGTTGCCTTGCAAATGACTCCATTTCTCGACTCAGGGTTCGTGACTTGGCTGTACGATCCCTTGTGACCATGCGGATAAGATGTCTGTCTTCTCTGCTGTTAGTGATGGGGGTCGCTGAGATCCTGCATGACGTTCCGTATGATTGTCCTGAACCCATCGATTCCATATTCTGCTAACAGTCATGGGGTCTCGACCGACGCGAGCAGCAATATTGCGGTACGATAAACCGCAATCCCGGTAGGCTATAATCCTTCCTCGAGCAAAGTCAGACACGTGCTGATAGGCATTTCTTTTTCTTACACGAGGCATTACAACAACTTTCTTTGCCGAAAACAACGTTGAAACGGAAATTGAGTAGGAGAAAACTGCTGTCAAATCTCTGGTTTTATACACATTGTAGATGTCGCTACTATCGCCTGCTTTGTATGAATGCGCTGAAAATCTAATCATTTGCATATCACAGCAAGTTCTACCAGTCACGCAAATTTCACGTGTGTGGTGTGCCGCTTTCCTGGTGTAGCAATTTTAATGGCCAGTAGTGTAATTTAAATACACACACGCGCGCAAATCGGAATTTGGTTACATCAATCATAATATTATATGGGAAAATTATAAATATAGTAAAAGTGCATGAATATTTTTAAATTTTGTATGAATATATCTTATAGAGTAATGTAATATGTACTTTATAGAAAAAACCTTAAACCATTAAACTAGCGATTCTGAAACCTTTAGGGCGCTCTTAGGGGAAGACGAGTATATCCAAGAGAATTTATTATTTAAAAATTGATATATACTGACTGAAAAGAAAGCACATAAATATGCAAAAGAAAATGCATTTGACATAACATTTAAATAATTAACGTGGCAAAAAGCTACGGGATTATTATTTTCTCAATACTGAGAATCTTCTTTGACAAAGAAAAAATTCAGTATCATTGTAAGTTTGTAAGGTTTAAAATTTAGGACGTAGTGTAGATTTAATCCAAAATACTCAAAATACATTATAACTGCGCATATTTTATTGTATATGGGGGCGTGATCAAAATTGTGATTGAATATTGAAAATTTGAGAAACGCTGCATTAGTCAAATATTCACAAGTGATTTATATCATTAAATTTTCGTTTATATATATATATATATATATATATATATATATATATATATATATATATATATATATATATATATATATATATATATATATATATATATATATATATATATATATATATATATATATATATATATATATATATATATATATATATATATATATATATATATATATATATATATAAATTTCGTGTCACGATGTATGTTCCCGATAAACTCCGAAACTACTGAACGGATTTTGATAAAATTTTGTAACCATTTATAATATGGTCCAACTTAAGAGATAGAATAGTTTTTATCTCTTAATTATTGATCTCAATATTTATTATACGACATTAGTGTTTATTTATTGGTTAGTTCTGTAAGTTCCTAATAGATAGCGGTTTAGCATCTAAGTTGCACAGGCATTCGGCAGATGGCGACGTGTTTATTTTTCTAGATTATACATCTTCGAGAAAATTAACTTGCACGCGCAATCGCGTGGTTAAATATAGAATTTACATATATTTTTATTATTATATTTTCATGATGTACATATATTTTCATATATTTTCATGATACATATATTTTCATGATGTATAATCATACTATAACAATTTTTTGTGAATCACTTTCATAATTATACTTGGTATTGTGTTATTATTGTGCGTGTTCAGTTTGAATATTTTTAATATTATAAATAGTAAAATAAAATTTTATTTATTGCTGTTTTTCTCTACTAATTTTCATACCACCTCCAAAACATGTAAGTATTTCATGACAGCCTTTTATTTTTTTTTTTTATTTTATAATTTGATAATTATTAATTTATGCCGTAGAACATTTTGATCTAATTTATTTATTCAAATGATAAATTCTTTTAATTATTTTTTATTTCAGTATAATACCGCGGAAAAATTTTTTAGTTTTAATAATTAAAAATTGAAAAAATAAAAGTTCGATGTCAATGTTATCTACCTCATTTATAACAATTTATTTTTAGATGTTTTTAATTTATATAGTATATTTTATAAGTAAGTCACTGATTACTAAATATAATTTAATATAAGATGAATAAAATGTGAATTCAGAAAGTATATGTTGACTTGTGCTTAATTTCAAAATTTCGATACTTTACCTATTACTTTTAAATTTTTGCGAAACATTTTATTTTTAATCTCATATGAATGAACCTATTTTAAATTTTTTAGAAAATATTAATTTGATTGTACCCAAGAATTAGTAAAATATTGATTCAATGTATTATAAAAACTCAGCCACTGCAACGCGTGGCTGGGTCAGCTTGTATATATATATATATATATATATATATATATATATATATATATATATATATATGTATTAATATAAAGAAAATACATATATGAATATAAAGTAATAAATACAATGCTAAAAATATAATGTTGTAACTATGCATAATAGGAAATCTAGCCAGCGCAAAAGCAGCTAAAGAAAGATTTGCCTATATAAATAAGATAAAACATGAAGAAAAGTATAAAATTGGAAAGATACTAAAGTATATGAAGCAAAAGACAAGAAGGCATAGGGACCATGTCTTCATCAGGAGGGAGATGGTCAGCTATGCAAAAATGAACACTCTTTTCTGACATGCTTGAAGGACAAATGTCTAAAAATCTTCGAGCAATTCCCCCGAAGAGTGTTCGTATTAAAAGAACTTAATTAAAAAATAGACTAAATATATATGTAGAAATGATAAATATATATGCAGAAGAATAAAAATACTCACTATAGATGAAAATACTCACATTAGTAGAAAAATAATCACAATAGTAGAAAAATACATAAAGTAAAAAAATACATACAGTAGAAAATACAAAATACAAAAGCCAGTAAATTAGATTGAATTTATATATGAGAATAGTAGGAAGTTGCCAAAAGTAAATTTGAAATTAGAATGAAGAAATATTGCCAGAAGTAATTAAATTCAAAAAGTTAAAGTGGTTTAAAAAGTTAAAGCGTATTAAAGGGGATTTAAGTTTTAGTTATGTATAAAATAAAGTGTATATATGTAGGTATTTTCAGGATTCTTGTAAGAACTTCAATGCTTGGGTGGCCCTTCTGTAGTTATAAAAACTACTATATTTTATCTTATATATGTATATATATATATATATATATATATATATATATATATATATATATATATATATATATATATATATATATATATATATATATATATATATATATATATATATATATATATATATATATATATATATATATATATATATATATATATATATAAATTATCTTATGAATAAAAGCATAGTTGTTTTTTCTATTATCACATAAATATTTCAAAGGAATTTTACTAAAATGATTTTAAAAAATGTGGAATGTAAAAAAATTAAAATTTTTCTATCATAATAATAAGCATTTTTCTGGTTTATTGGCACATTACATCGCTATTTAACATTTTTAGCAGATAACATTATTTGGACAAGAGAAACATCATTTCAGTTACTAAATTAATTCCTGTGCTGAATAGCAACGGAGTGCGTATCAGATGAATGGGAGAACATTTATAACTTGTGGACTTGTAGAGCCGTTTGTGATATCGTTTTCCCAATATGATTGAAGAATTCCCTTTCGCAATTTTTAACAAAGAATGTGATCATCCCAAGCGAAGCGACCTATGCACTCACTTTGCCAAGGCATCTATGAATGTATTAAGTTATTTTTAAAAACTGTTCTCAAACACCTCTGTACTTCACAGCATAAATACACTGATTGACATTCAAAATACAACACAAAGAAGGAGAGGCCAGAAAATTATGCAAGTTTCAGGGTTGATGCTCTTTACCGGGTTATGCAATTGATGGGAAATGCTCAGTTCTCCAGATCACTTAGGATCAGATGAGGAACCGGCAGAAGGGGCAATACTCGCGTCGCTATCTGCCTGGAAAATAATCGTTGAAAGCCTGTTCTTTTCGCAAAGGACGCCTGTCATTGCAGAGAGTGCCTGGCCATCGTCGACGGAGTCAGTTCCAGCAGACAGACGAGTATTTGAGAGTCAAGGTGATTGGACTGAGAAGAGTCCTTATGACAAATCGCAGCTAACAGACACCTTGACGAGTTCACACTGCACCAGTTGTGGCGAAGATGGTTGTAGCAAGGAACTGTGGAACTTTTACGCTGTGCCGGTGATGTTAGAGTGACGTCGGCACGCGTGGATTGACGTGTCTGACGGGCGGTAGTTGCCATTCCTGACGATGCCATCCGTACTCTCATTGGCTCTGTGCCTAGATGTTGCTTCGTGTATCGCCCTCCACAGTGGTTCAACAACCTGTTTACCCGAACTTTTTCTCACTCTGTATTATGCATATCATTTCGAAATACAGATCACTTATTGTTCGCCACTGACTCTCTGATTGCTGAGTTTCGCCACTTTCTTGCAACTTAGTGTTACATTGGTATAACATGTAAGGGTATTGATGACATTGGCCAAAGAGCTTTCCAAACCAGTATCGGTATATCACTGTTTTCAAGACAGATGGCCATTGGCAATTCAAAACTAAAACAATACATTTTCAGAAGAGAATACCTTTTATACAAATTGTTATTCCAAAAATTATATCACAAAACAATTTTCTTTTACTAGATTAACCAGCTGTAGCCATAGAGCTAAGTTCAAATGAAATGGCTGGCTAGATATACTTTAAAACCCTTTTCTGACCAATGGCGAAAGCATCGCAAATAGTGGAAACTGAATTACCAAATAAAACCACATAAATCACTCTTCCCTGATAAAAAATAAAAAAAACTATTACTTTACAACTGGAAATATATTTTGTAACTGCCTACAAAAGTTTATGCTTTTTTTACCTCCATTTACATTGGTAGGATAATCTAGCACTTACAAATCTGTAAATAGATTGATTTTGTGCTGAGTTGTGAAAAGTCTAAAATCGTATAGATTAATTAAGATAAATTCTGCTATTCGTAATTAGGCTAAATGTGTATAACTGAATAATTGTTTGCATATTTAAGTATAATTTGCTTATTTTAGTGAATAATTATATAAAAGATAAATAGATTAATTAATTCTGACTTATAAATATAAACAAATGAGATTTTATTGTAATTCTAAATCAATGTATTGGATATTTTTCTTATAAATTTTAGTTTCTCATGCATCATCATTTGGTTATTAATAAAATAAACAAAGAAGATGATAATAGAAACGTTGTAATAACTGCTAATATTAAAAATCATTGATGCTTATTACTGATATTAATTGTTCTTGTTAATGGTTCAAACTCTTAATTAGATATTTTAATTTTTATAATAGTTAAAATTCATGAGATACATAATATTGAATTCATTAACAATTTCTTAAAATATTTACAAGATTCATCCTACGCTATGGGAGGTAACATTTACTGTGACATTTATTTCAGTAAGATGTCACCTAATTAGGCTGAGAAATTCATGCGTAATTAATAATTCGGTTAAATCTAGTCAATGCACACTCAGCGATGTATGGTAATCATTCTTGTCATGTAATCGAATGGCAGAAAGTGATTAATGTTTCCATTATTAATATAATTTCCGAAAAGCAATTTCTGCAAGCAATTATGCAACTTATATTAAAAATACTTATCTTAATCTGAATGTTCAGCATAAAAGGACAAGGTTCTCCTCTTAATTTAAAAATGTTTAAAGATAAATCTCTAATTAGACGTTTTTCCTTTAAAAGTGTACTTACCTTTATTTTAATGTTATAGCTTCTACTAGAGAGATTTAATGAATTAAGTTATCATGGAAATCGATTGACTTAAGGGCGTCAATGTTTATCATGAGATTTAAAGCTTTCTTTGGGTTCTATGCAAATGTTGGCAAAAAATTTGGCAACAAATATTAGCGATAAAATTTAATTTCTGGTAATTGGTATTTTCAGCACTTTAAATAGTGCTGTTTTAGGGTTGCCATTTTGTTTTTCAGATTTTAGTGGCAATCTCGACATCAAAAAAAAAAAATTTAAGAGGTACTCATAAGTAAATTTTATAGTATTGTGTCACCGGAATATGTTCTTGCTGAATCCTTCTATATATTGAAGTAACCAATTGTCTCATAATTTTGAAATAAACTCAAATAATTATGTTAAGACTTAAGCTGGCACACTGCTTTATATTCCATATTACATCAGAGTGATATTAAGGCTATGAATGTATAGTGAGAATATGGGCTTTTATCACGAGAGACTTTAGTCGAGTAAGATTCCAAACCTTAATCATTTTTACTTAACATTCGTCAGAAGATTAATGCAACCCACTAAGTCCCTATGTTAGCATATTTAAAATAAAATCTAAAATAAGCATTCAGAAAATTATTTATTTTTGCACATTTATTTCAAGCAGCTCAGTAATAAAACTCCTTAGATGAATACATGAAAATTATTATGGGAAGTTAATTTTAATGTTGAGATCCAGATACAAGCTTGTTCTTGTTGTGGTTTATTCTCCAAATGTCTGACGAAGTCAGACAAGGTCATTGACCCTAAGAAAATTGAGGACCAGAGTATATACCCTCTCTGGAGAAATTCCCAAATAATCCAGGGTGTGTTTAGGAGAAGCCTGTTCAATTTTACATTTAGACCAGACCTCAAAGATTTTTCTGCCTTCGAAGTGCGTGAGAACCTTGGTGTGACCACTTGCTAGTCTGGAAATTGCGGTTCTAGAGGCTCTGTCACAATTGAGGGCGAATAAAGAGCCAGGCTGTTTGCCGTGTACCAGTGATGGCAGGGCGGAATCCTCCAACCTTTCGAAATTTCAGAATTAGCTGTAGACTGATGAGATACAAACTTTTTTTGATAAATAACTAGCTTCTAACCTGAGTTCTTAGACCATCTAAGACAATTTTATTTTTATAATGTTGCACTATGATAAAGTCATTTATTTACATCTTTGGTATAAAAAGCGGTAAAAAAAACATTTATTGCAATAAAAATCATTTTAGAATTGCCCCCGTTTCCACTAATATGTCATACTGCACAGTGAAGAAACGCGAGACACATACTACAACCTCGTGTAAGCCATATAAAATCTGATTTCTATGAAGAATGATGATCAATGTCCTGATCTCCTTTCACAAACAGTGAAATTAATTCTTCCAACTAAACCACTGATAAAAAACCACTCCATACCTGTTCTAAACTGTAACCGTGTTATCTCCATAACAATACCCAGATTGAGGACTAAGCACCTCAAGGGAATGAAAATATATCCCAATAGCCGTCGAAGCTACAGAAGTTGTCCTCACTACACAGACACTGAACTCCCTCCCAACCATATTTTTGATTGCATTGCCATATTACTTCAAGATCCAACTTGATTTTCCGTATCAACTCCTCTGTTCTTCGAAAGTTATAGATGTGGACAGAGCTGTCTTAGATACTTTGGATCAATTTGATTCTAGGCACACATGCTGTATAATCCAGGATGCCAAATTTTGAATTTTTTTGGCGATGAAGAAATGTTGCCAAGTTGATGTATTGACTCATGGGATGACGTATATAATAGACTTACCAAAATAAAATTTTCTGCATAATTATTATAGGCCTCCGTTTCTATGACGTACTAAAAACCAGCTTATGAGGATACATAAGAAAATCTGCCAAAAAAAATCACCAAACTCAGAATTTGGCATCTTGGACTTTAAGGGCAATTGTACCTGATACCATAGTACTATTTTTTTGGACAAGACTACAAGGACAATAATAAGCCACTTATGCTTGTATACTGCTTAAAATGGATTTATGAATCAAAATAAATGCATATAATAGATATATTAGGTTGGTAAAAAAAGAAATTCATTATGTTTAGGTGAATTTTATGTAACTCGTTTCGCTAAGTAAACAAAGTTTAAAATTGTTTTAAAATCTTTATGTCCTGGGTGATGACACGAGTGCGAAAATGCGGTCAGCTTTGATAATTTTTGTTATTTTAGCGACAATTTCAACGACGTTGCACCTGTCCGATGGGCATTTTTAACATGAAAAATACCTGAACTGAATCGATGAAACCAAAATTGCATATAACTGGCTGCTACTGTATCGAGACCATAAACGTCATTCACATTTATAACCAAATGGTTTGCATATTTGCTTTATCAAAAATAATTATTAAAAGCACCGAATTTCATCTTTGTTGATTTTCGTTTTTATAGCTCGTAATTTACAACCGAACGGACCAAACATAAAAAGGTAAATGAATTTTTCAGTGTGAAAAATCATCTTTTCAACGAGCATAAATCTGAAATTGTTTAGCTGATACTTTAAGAGATGTGATATCACTGTGTTCATTTACCGAAAAAAATAACGGCTTACTTTTCCCCAACTTAATATATACAGTGGATGATAGGTTAACGAACATAATCTGTTACGAGACTAGGTTTACTATCCGAACTGTTCGTTAACCTATCATTGATTTACCATAGAATTCTTGGGAAATCAATTAATTCGTTCTGGGGACCCTAAAAGTGAAATAAAAAAGGATGTATAATTTCTTATTAAGTTTATAAAAAATAATTCAAACATATAGTCTTGTATATTAATCCATACTTTTCATTTTTTGTTTGTTTATAGAGCGTTAAAGAACATATTCAATGTCAATTGCTTTTCTCTCTTTTTCAAGATTTTCCGGAAGCAATTAACAGCATTGTCGCTGTAAAGTGATTAAAAACATTGTTATTGCCAGCTAGAATTCGTTATTCAAGATTACACCTGAGACAGTTATTGACCAAGAGTTGAGGAGGCGCTCAAAATGAAATTAGTTTTGGTTTTGAATGAAATCAAAACGGAAACTGACATTCTACTTCAGCTATAAATATTCTGTTGAAATATTTTTTTCCAATATAGAACTTTGATGTTCAATAGGCAAAACACATAATTCCAGAGAGATAAGAAACGATTTTCTGTCCTTAAAGTATTATGATCGGACCCAGTATATTGCGCTCGGACAACGGAAAAATGTTCGTTTTACGAATATGTTGTGTTTCTTGTCCGATTCGTTCTCAGTGCGAACTGTTCGTCAACCGCTCACCCTCTGTATACATATTTCACAACTACATATATTCTAATTGTTGCTGTTCTAATAGTAGTTAATTTTTAAAGTGTAAGAGAAAAATTTATATTATAATCAATTTGTATAATTTTTTGACACAGTTAATCTAGAAATGTGATTTACTACTAATCGGAACCATTAATTTGTATATACATTGATCATATTTTAAGATATTGTGGAAATTTTCAAATCATCGAAACCGCGAAAAGGAGATTTTGCGAGTCACCCGGGCGCATCACACAAAAACTCAATTTTCTCCTAAAATATATTTTTTATAATAAAATGAATACCACAGTTAGTTTAGAAATATGATTTACTACAAAATTAAACCATTTATTTGTATATCTATTGGCCATTTTTTAAGATATAAGGGAATTTTGAAGTCAATTTTTGGGAGAATCAGAAGTCCCACGTACCATATGGGCGCACCATACAAAAACTCACTTTTCTCCTAAAATATATTTTTATAATAAAATGAATAACACAGTTAGTCTAGAAATGTGATGTACTACTAATCGGAATTATTAATTTGTATATACATTGATCATTTTTTAAGATATTGTGGAAATTTTCAAATCATCGAAACCGCGAAAAGGAGATTTTGCGAGTCACCCGGCGCATCAGACAAAAATTCAATTTTCTACTAAAATATATATTTTATAGTAAAATGAATACCACAGTTATTCAGGAAATGTGATTTATTACTAATCGGAACCCTTTATTTGTATATAGATTGGGCATTTTTTAAGATATTGAGGAAATTTTGCATTTTGAACTCAATGTAACTGCGAATCTGAAGTCACTTGTGTCACTTGAGCTTGTCCGTGTGAATATTCTGGCCAAGGGAAACTTATGAATTACCATATCAAGATTAAGTTTAGTAAGATAATGTTAACTGCGGAATTTTATGTGAATACTAAAATTTGTTTTTGTGGGAGATTAAGTTCTTTTTGGCTGAAACATATTAGAAATCACTTCAGTTAATTGGGCGCACCCTACAAAAACTCACTTTTCTCCTAAAATATATTTTATAATAAAATGGATAACACATTTAAGTGTTAATGCGAGCGTTTATATATAATAAAAACGTCAGGCAATTTTGTCTACCAATTGGCACAAATTTTTGTTTAAGAAATTTTGAGATGTCAAATGCGGTGAACTACTTAAATTGAAAAAATTAGTTATGAATTAGTGATTAACCTTATAGAGTTGACTCAATCATTCAAACTGATGTGTATATATGTTATAATTTATGCTGTAGTCGAAATTTTGGACAAGAACTATTCAACATCTTGCCCACAACTTTCTAAATTAGACTGCAAATATTGTAAATGAAAGAAATCTTTTCCTATGCCAGATAACCAATCCTATGGACACACTAGTTAAAATTTCGAGAAAAATGAAATTTTCGTAAGTGTATAAAAATTTTAGTTTGAAATAAAAGTAATTTCAGACAGTTAAATATTTTGATTATTTAATAATGTTAAAACTGGAAACACATTACGAGTAATGATATATAAATTAAAATTAGAATACTAATAAAATCATTTATTTATGAAATTTTATGAATTTGGTTTTGATCTAAACCAAATATTGTAATATTTGACTAAACCAAGATTTTAATATAGTACATGGAAGCCCCATAGTTCATACACAATGTTAAAGAAGCCCTATTATTCGACTGACTCCTAATTTTCTGGGATTCGCTGTCATACACATCGAAAATTCCGGACTTGACACTCTATATTGTAATCAAAAAAGTATGAAAAAATTTAAACAGTTTAGTTCTTTGAAACTTTAATTAACATTTCCATAAAAAAAATTCAATTGGATGATACATTTAAAATTGTGATAAATGCTTAACATTAATCCCTAAAATAAATCGCTTGAAATAATTTTGGTAAAAATTCTGTGTTGGTGTTAATTATTTTTTCCAACTTTCTAATGAAGACCAAAGTCACGATAAAGAGAATAAGAATGAAGGGATTCAGGCTCTTAACCAATGACCAATGTCTAAACTGTCCTGCCAGTCCCTGATGAGAACAACTGAATCGTGTTCTCGAGAGAGGGTGTCCTTTGCGCAGATGAGACTGACGTCGTCCCGATGACTGTCGTCGAAAAGAAGGGAGGGCTGATGGATTAAATCTCAGTGGTCGGTTGACAGCATCTCTTCTAGACATAAATCAATAATGACCTTGAGGATATAATTTTCTTGTGGGGCATGTTTTTATCTGCATTCAGTGAGATAACGATCTACGGCAATGTTTAGCAATATAACTAACTTAAACAGATAAGTTTAAAATATTAGATAAAAAATACAATGTTGAAAAAACTATTTTGCAGTAGTTGAATGACAGAATAACAGATAATTAAATCGGTAAGGTTTTTTTTATCAACATCTTACACAACAATGAGTTTCCAAAAATAAAAATTAAAAAATTAACTTCTTCATTTAAACTATTATTTAAACTCTCAATTCAAAGTTAGGTGAGCATATAGCACTGAACACTATTTGGTTTTTAAGATACTTGTAATGTAAATCTACCTTGCAATTTAGATTTTAATTTTTAAATTCACATAAGATATTGGTTTTGAAGTTATAAAATAACTTTTAAAAATTATATGAAAGGGAAATTTAAAAGTTTAAAATTTACTCTTATTACCAGAAAGCGTAGGAACTTTCCGATCCCTTACGAATTATAATAATCTTGAAAAGGATAAAAAATTAAATGAAAATAAATTATTTTGTTGAAGTTGTTGTTTTTTTATCCTCTTTAAGGATCTGACATTTGTTAGATCAACTCCATTAAATTGTTGACGGTTGGAAAGTCAACAACTAGCGAGGGATTTGAGGATAAATCCTCCCAGGAAAGTCTGACGCAATCCAGAATATGTTTCGGTGAGACTGGATGTTCACTGCATTTTTTACAAGTGGGATAATTTTTGAACCACGTTCAAACAATAAACATTTTAGGTGTCCAATTGAGAATCTGGCCAAGGCAGTCTGAGGTTTACGGTCAAGTTTTATTTCCAGAAGAGTTCCAGGAGATGTTCCAGAGTACCATTGGTGTGTGGGTGGAATTTGCCAGATTGAATGCAGTCAAATTTTTTTCATTTAAGTTCCTGATATGTAAGTGACGAACAAGTGGGCGTATCTTCCTGACTGCTCTCTTTGGCCAATCGATCCGCGGTCTCATTGCCACTAATATTTACGTGGGATGGAATCCATTGAAGATGTATTCCATTTGGTCGAAGTAACTTCCATTAGTGTACGCGTTTTAATTACAAAATGCTTGAAATTCTAATATCTTTTATAGCTTGTTTTTTTATTTGAAAACAATTGAGTTCTTAGAATTCTTTTTCGACATAAGTACTGTAGAATTTCGCGTTGCAATAATAAAAAACACTGTATTTTACGCTTTTTATATTATTAATATTCTAATATATTGTTTCTATACTATAATGAAAATCTATTTTATAATATAAAAGCAATAAATAACCAGGAAAATTTTCATGCTTATTTGCTGGAAAATAATATCAATTATTGTTTACCATGTAACTAATATATTCGGAACTTCAGTCATAATTAATAATAATCAATTTATAATTAATAGTCATATAATATTATTATCATTATAATTAATTTACAACTAAATAAATTTATTGAAAAAATTTATTTAATTGTAGTTTAACTAGAATGATAATTATATTTTAACATCCTATTACAATTTTTAATTCTTCGATGTTTTTATGGAAAAATGCAATGACGTGAAAAAGAATTCTAAGCGAAAATGGAGTAAATTGTAATACTTGAATTGAATTATCAACTGTCAAATGATAAAAAAGTAATTAAAATAAATCTAAAAACTATTTATTGACAGAAGCAAAAGCATAAGGATAAATTAAAAAAGATTATCTATTATATGTGACGAGAACAATGATGTTACTTTTAAGTAGCTGTCTTTTTTTTTAAAAATGTTTATTCGTTCATCCATCAAATTGACGCGTGTTCGCAAAGATAAGAAGATATATAAAGCATAAATTTAGCATTAAATTCATTTGTAAAAGAATACTTTCAAAATAACGAATTTAAATTTCTTCAAAATTATAAAATCTGATCAAAATTTTTTCCTTTTACAAACTGCATTAATCATATATATTTAATAACTGCCCTATTTGATTAACGTTAGAGTGGTCTGAATTTTTATGAACTCTGAAATAAAAATAATATTTTCGTACACAAAAAACAAAATGTCTTTATAAAAACGTAAAAAATGTTTTTAATCGAAATATTTACAAAGAATTAGTTTGCTGTTATACTAAAGTACCTAACGAATTATCGAGTTATTTCACTATTATTATAAATAATATCCGGTTTTTGCGGAAAATCATTCTTCTTAAGAGGAAGCGAAATCCAAGAAAGTTGTGATAAATTATGGTTTAGTAACATATTATGTTATAATTGTATAAGAAAAAATGTATAAAAAATATTTCACATGAGTGATAGAGAGATATATTATAATACTTTTTCATTGGACATCCAGTGCCAGCCAAAAAAATAATGTTTTTCTTAATTAGATTATGGCAAGAGTGAAAAATCTTAATTACTTTAATTCAATTCCACCTGTTTAGATATTCTGTGAAGCAAATGTTTTCTTAACTATTTGTTTGATTCTCGAGGAAATAGGTAGTTTATTTTAATTTCTTCGAGAATTCCTAGAGAAGATTTGGCTTGGGATACTTATATAAATGTGATTCAAATCTTCGAAGATTTGTTTCTATGATTACTCTGCTTTCAAGCTCCATACTTCACCCTTACAAATTCAAAGCAATTATTTGCACGAATTAGAAAATAACATGTAAGTGCTAATGTGTATTTATTATAGTTAAACCTACTTTTCTGATTGCCAATCACATTTTACACTTCGATCAGTAAGATATTGTTATTGCCATAAGCATTTTTAATTATTTCTAAATGTAACAGATAAAAAAAAGAAAATATTTCAAAATAACTTTAAATTCTTTATAGTATTTTGTAATTATTTGCTTTTACGGAAATTCTTATTTTCATTTATAATTTTATAATTCTTTCAGTGCAATATTCATTTTAAATAATTATATTTAAATTTATATAAACAGATTGCTTATAAAACTTACTTTTGTTATTATTATTACTGTACGCATTTATAATTTCGTTTCTTCCTTTTCTACGTTTAAGATAAAAATGTCTGTCATAAATTATTTGTGGTACTCTTTATGTTTTGAATTTTATAAAACACTAAGTATTTTTTTAAATTTGTTTAATGTTCTGATGAGCAAAAATATGTAAATTTAATGGTTCATACATTTTATTTTTTTTAAATCAGATTTATTATTTCTGAATATTTTGTTCTTGAATCCACATAAATTGAACAAACATACAATATCATAAATTGAAACACATACAATGGCGGCTTAACTAACCTTTCACCATAACAAGGCTGGAAACTGCTACTCATTTGTCGTTATTCAATGGGCACCTGTGAACCAAATCACGAATTATCTGCACATGACCTGTTTATAGGGTGGACCTCATTCATACATACTTTTAGAAGAAAGAACAGAGAAACAGTGACAAAGTTAGAAAGAATCGATGCTGTTGCAGCAGCATGCTTCCTTGCACCTTCCCCTGAGTTGGGCTCTACCAGTGAGACAGAAGCAGCCGGGTTGAATATTCGTCATTTTAAAGCAGGAATCAAGCAGAAGAATCCCAATTCTTTGTTTGCCACCCTCAGAAATATCGGGAGAATTATTGTTATGGATAAAATTAATATGACATCAGTGATCGTCCAGAGGGTGTTTCGCTTTGTGAAAACTGCGCAATGACATGCGTGGCTATCATATTGAACACTTGCTCCGAACAATAAATCTCACTGTGAAGCTTTTGAATCGTTCATTCGTTTCCACAATACTTATGTAAGTTCAAGTTGGGATACTAATATTCCTCTTTTCAGGCTTTTAGAGTGGAATGCGACCCTATGAGCCTATGTAATAAGTGATAGTCAAGGTGGATATTTAGAATCTTAGAATCCATATACATACATACATACATATATATATATATATATATATATATATATATATATATATATATATATATATATATATATATATATATATATATATATATATATATATATATATATATATATATATATACATGTATATATATATATGTATATATATATGTATATATATATATATATATATATATATTATATATATATATATATATATATATATATATATATATATATATATATATAAATATCTATCTATATATATATATATATATATATATATATATATATATATATATATATATATATATATATATATATATATGTCGCATAATTCAAAAATAATAATTCAATAACAATAAATAATTACGATTTAGGTCTATAACTTTAGAAGAAGCTATTATTTTTAGCAAGAAAATTTTAATTTTGATTAAAACTTTCACTCAATTCACATTTTGCTACAGGACTGGCAAATGATATTAAAATATATCAAGAATTGCTTAGTTCAGAAAAATTACGAGAAATATTCCCTTAAATGTCGTTTAAGAAATGCATATCTGTTTCAGAGACATTATAATATAATTTCACCATAAACTCTCTCTAATGATCAAATTTAAATATTCAAAAAATGTTTGAATTTAGTAATCACAAACATTTTTTCGTATAAGGAAAACAGCGGAAAACATGTTAAATTATTTAATGTCTTTATTGTGAAGTTTCAAATCATTTCAACAATTTTTTTGGTAAAATTAAGGATATTTTTTAACTAATATTTTGTAAGTATAATTTAAAATACTAAATTAAAGTTAAAGTAACTTACAAATTCCGGAAAATATGAAATTTCCTTTTTCATGGAAAAGAAATATTTTCATTTACTAATTTAGTGATTACATTTTAAGTATTAAGCTTTTTTTCTCATATCCTTCAATATCAAACAGCTTTACACTAAAGATTATACTTTCATCTTCTTGAAACAGAATATTTCAAACAATCTCTATGATCTTTTATTCCTTTAGTATGTTTTCGAAAACAAAGTTCAATAACTTAATTCTAATATATATATTAAAGCTAAATAATTCGACCTTCAATAAGATGTTTATAACATAAGAAATTAATTTTATTTTTGTGATAAATTAATAAATTATGTATTTTTAACAGGTAACTTCATGTAAAATTAATACTTTCAAACTAGACAATGTATTCATTTCTGGTTAGTTAATTTATGCTCACAAAAACTAATTTTGTGAATATTTACTTCTTTAATCAAAACTTTTTAAGAATATGTGATTAATCAAATCAAATGTAACGAAATATTTTTATTTATAACCATCAAAAGAAGAAGGAAGTTAAATCATTATTGTACTAAAGTACTTTAAAAAATCTTTCTCTAAATTTATAGCTTATAATGATTTGCATGTCAAAGCAGTTATAATTCTGTGAAGGCAAAAAGTATTTAATGTAAGGCTAATTTGAATATGTGAAAAAATGTGATATTGAGAAGTTCTGTATTAAATATTCAATTATTAGAATACTATTGTAAACAATAGCGTTAAGATGTCCCTGTTTTTATATTTTTGCCATTTTTCTCCTTTTGAAAAACAAATATTCATACCAGAGACACATTAATTTTAGTATTTGTGTAAAACAATTTAAGAAATACTAAAAGATATATAATAACAATACGGGTTCTTGTATGGAGTGATATTTTTTACATAATTAGAAACGGAAATCTTTTGGTACGAGGAATTTAATATGAAAAATTTGCTTTCAAAATTTTCACCAAAATTTCATCTGTTGTTAATAGATTTCTATATACTATAAAATCTATTGTTAGGTAATGAATTTAGCTTCTTATTTTTTTAAATTTTTAAAAATCTACAATATCTAAATTCTTCAATATGTATGTATTGAAGAATTTAGATATTGTAGATTTTCTTCCTTTTAATGATTTTGAAAATTATTTGATGATTTTAAAAATATAATATTGATTTTGAAAAGTATCTGCAATGATTTCCAATTACAAATAGAGAGCAAATTAATTAATTATTACAGCTCTTTAAAATCAATACATTTTTAACTATCTGGGTAATGAAAAACATTTTTCTGATTTTTAATAAAAAGTAATGATTGAAATAATTATATATATATATATATATATATATATATATATATATATATATATATATATATATATATATATATATATATATATATATATATATAAATATAAATATATATATATATATATATATATATATATATATATATATATATATAATGACATTTATAAATTATAATACGATATTCATTGTGTGGGCTATCTTATATATTTTTAATTGTTTAAGATTTTAAATACAAAAACTGCTTAGAAATAAATTAAATTTCCCGATAATTTACAAAATAATTAAATATAAATTCATATTTAGTGTAATAAAAAATTATACTAAGGACTTGAAGAAATTTTTGAGCAGAACGTTCATAAAGCAAACTGCGAGCACATGTGGGTTTCTACAGCTGCCAGCGATTGATGGGCTTCTCCGCTGTTAGTTATTAGAATGTGATTATTGTCAGGTTGTCCAGGTTACAACGGAAATACCTCTATTAAGAATTTGAGGCTTTTGTATTCTTGACAAGTGCTAAAGGGGGAAAAACTTGCTTTGCAGTGAAAGCCAAAACTATGTTGCCACCGCGAAGCAAAAATGATGCACTTTCTTCACAGAACCCCAGACGGTTAAGAGGTTAACTCTAAAGAATTCCGGCTAAATATCACGCTTTTAATTGTAAGAAAGAAAAAAAAACTGGAAACTCCATCTTATTTTCAAATAGAAGAATTAATCTTGATCACATACTTTTTTTAATTTATACTATTTACTAGAAACTTTTTACTAGAATATATATATTCTCATGTCTGTTATGAATGGCTTTATAATCTCATTAATATTTATTTATGCAGTTTAGAAATTTTTTATGATTTCTTTAATCTAATAAAATAAATTAAATATTTCAAACACATATTAAATTCAAAACAGTTTCTTTGCACTATAGATATCCAAGAAGATTGAGCAATTGATGAAATTGTGTCACTCAGTTTAAAAAAGCAGAAGATGGTAATTTTTCAAAAAAATAAACAGAACACTGTATTAATTTTTAATGCTGAATAGTCTACAAGATAGTAAAAATAAATCTAATACGCTTTAGTAAAGGAAATAAAATGAATACTTTTTATTCAGTGATGGAAACAGAGAAATTAATTTCCATCATGTTTTTGATATTTTAAAAATAATTACAGTTAAACAGAATGAAATTTAATTTCAGTAGCAAACATTTTTTAATCTATGACAATTAAAACTATTAGTCAATAAAATATTGTCATTTAAACAGACGCTATTTTAATTTTTACAATTAGTTAATTAAGATAATATAATGAGATTCATGCCTTAATTTTTAAAGAACGAAAACCTTAAAAATATTTTAAATAGCTTACCTTTAATTTACTCTTATCGATATTCAAGAATTGTTTTTTTTTCTAAACAACAATTTCATTATTCATTACTTTTGAAAAATTTAAATACAAATAAAAATTATGATTTATATACAGAATTTAACAATAATGTAATTTTAAAGACCATTCATATTTTCCTGAATCCTACAAACGCTTGTCAACAAGTTACAAGAAATCAAAAATCAAATATGTATAGATTGCCCGACATTGAAAATGCGACACCAAGAAGATGCCAGAAAGTGACGAAACTCGGCAAACAGAGAGAATCAGTAAAGAATAATAAGTGACCAGTATTTCGAAATGATGTAAATAATACAGAGCGAGAAAAGGTCAGTAGGCTGTATGACCACAGTGGACGGCAATACACGAAGCAACACTTGTAGGCACAGAGTCACTCAACTATTTGCCAACTAACTGAAGGAGGCAGTGGCAGGGTCTGCAAATGGCGTCCAATCTTATCCCAAACATGTTCGATTGCAGAGAGACAGGCATTGTCATACTGATTAAGGGTATTGGGCAACCCTGGAAGAGTGTCACTGGTCGCAACACATCATCCTCTTAACTTTGAGCTGTCATAGTGCCGTGAAGGTGATCAGAAATCATATCCAATGGTGCCCCAAACATGATGCCGCGTTGCTGCGCGGTGTCGCATTCCACAATTGCTGCAAGAGTGGACCTGTCTCCACGTCGACGCTACACGCATATGTGGCGATTATCACTGAAGAAACAGAAGAGTGACTTGTCTGAGAAGAGGATCTTGTGTCCCTCCGTCTTCCACTTCACTTTAATCCGGCACCATTCCAGACGATGGCGTATGTGTTCTAGGGTCAATGGCAGGTTTTTTTCAAAGGACGCCATGATCGCAGGTCACTGGCAACAAATATATGGCAGCATAGAGGGTGTCTTGCACATGCTGCAGGATTTTGGTAGACGTGCATCGCGGAACTTCCACCGCCTCACTTCGGACACTTCTATCCACGCGTGATGACGTCACTCTATCTGTACCTGCACCCCGCAAGTGTTAAACAGTTTTTAACAAACGCCATCAGCAATATTACACACTCCACCAGCTCTTCACCTTTACCCTACTTGCGCTGGAGAGCTGCGTATTTCACATCATTCGCATAACGTGGTAACTTGCGTCTAAACTGAAATTTGCATAATTTTTCTGGCCAATCTTTCTTTGTGATGCATTTTCAAAGTCAGACAGTATATATATATATATATATACACATATATATAGTATATATATATATATATATATATATATATATATATATATATATATATATATATATATATATATATATATATATATATATATATATATATATATATATATATATATATATATATATATATATATATATATATACATTTAATAGATGAATCAAAACATTATTTTCAAAAGATATGGAATTTATCTCAACAGTTTATAAGACATCGTCATCAATCCTTATTTGCGTTCGTTGAACCAAATTTTCATGTCTGTAAACTTCTTATCAACTGTTACAATACATTTCCGCAGTTAGCCTAGTTATAACTTTGAATTTTATCCATCATTCGAAAGCATTTCTTGTTGGTAAAATGAGAAAAAAATTGTTTTAATGAAAGACAAATTCTTATTTACCCTAAAGTGGTTGTTTCTGTCGTTACAAATGAAATCTTGATTATAATTGTCGTTGGTTTAAAATATCCACGACGTCGGATAACGGTTCATTTACTTCACATCGTATTGAGACGGCGTCGCACATCCGACTTGTCGACGAATTTCCTGTCTGCCTTCAAATCAAATTCTTCGAGCGGCAGAAAACAATGCGAAAATCACCATCGAATGCCTAAGTGTTGTCGGTGATGAGAAAAAATTCGTTCACCATTTTTACTAGTAATAAAGAAATATTTAAATTATAAATTTTCCGTTAGTAAAAATTCTCAAAATCATTAAAATTACCTATTTTTCTAAATTATTAGTTTTCTAATCTAGAGAAATGTGGCTTCCAAGATTGAACTCGTTGACAATGGAATAGAAAAAAAGCAAAATGAAAAAGACACCATTTTATGGTTAGTTTAAATCGGCAAGAACGATTAAAATTTTTCTCATGTTTTTAATTTTATTGTAATTTTCCAGTCATATCTACACATTTTCTTTAATGTTATGGAGCTTTAGATTTTATTTTGAAACAATAGACTCAATTTTTGAAATGTAAGTAAATGTAAAGATCTGGGGCATACACATATTAGTGTTTTCAAATTTAACTCACATTTTAATAATTTGTTTATTTTATAAGCTGATAAATTGAAACATGGCTTTCTCTTTAACGATTGAATACTAATACATGTATTCAAAACAGAGCTGATAAAAACGGTTCAAATCAGAGCTTTTTTAAATAAAAAATTCTACACCAGAATTTTTTTAATATATTTCAGACAATTTTTTTGATTTAATAAAAATAATATATTTCAACATTTTGCTTCCTTTTCGTTATTTTTCAATACAAAATGAAATCAAATCAATTCAAAAACATCTAGAAACCTTCTGATGCAACAGATATTAATGAAAAATGGAAATAAATGAGCATAAAATATTAAATATGATTGCCCAACTCATATTATATGCATACATTTAAAAAAAAATAAAGATGACGATAAATGATAAATCAAAATTTTGAAATGGTATTGCTCTATATAGAAATAAGATTCTATCGGCTGAAAGGATTTTACCCTCGTTACTAATGTACCAAATAAATATCTTTATCACATAAATAGATATTGAATTCCCACATATTTATTAGATTGTTTTCAATATAATTATATAACTGTGTGTGTGGCTTCATATTTAATAACCTATTGAAGACGTCCAGTTTATTATTGTAACATTCTTTGATAACCATAACAATATAGCTGATTCCTTAGCCTTTGAAGTCTGGAGGTCAAATGTCTAGACAATTTACATAAAGGAGCGCCATCATGCGATGGTCTGCGTTCCTTATTTTCTTTACCATTTATTGTAGATGATTGTCTGGTGTATTACATTTATCCCATCCATTCTATTATACTACCTACAAGTCCAATAACAATTTCGCGAAATTTAATGTTAAATATTAAGTACTTCATGTATTTGCTCGTGTGCAATCTCATAAATCATTCATGAATTATATTATGCATTTTTTATTTATTCAATATCGATAAAAAATTAATAAGGACTGAAAATTACATTTAAAAAATAATTTAATAGAAACCAATGTATCAAATACTTAAGAAATTTACACTTCCTTGTAAAAATTAATTTGAGATTGTGTAGAAAGGAGCACATCTAACAAATGTTGGTACAAGATATTTCAACAGCCACTACGTTTTGCCTTTTAAGATGAATTTACATTGATAGAGAGTCGTATTCAGGTACCGCAAGCGAAGAAGACTTTCCTGCAAATACTCTAATAAATAAAAATTAAAAAAGAAAGAAATACAATGGCTGCTTTTCGTTTTACCCCCAAAGCCTAATATTGTACTTACAATCTTCCATTTCATGAGAAAACTCACAGCACATGTCCATGAAATACTACAACAAAAATTTAGAAACGATATATATTTTGAGAAACCTTTTTGAAATTAAAACAAAATTGAAGTAATTAATTTTTCATAAGAAAATACTTCAGGTCCATTAAAATGTTCTACCAAAATGGGACATTAGTTTGAAAATAAATTTTACGAATGAGATTTACATCATTGTAAAAAGAGAAATAGTTTTTTTATATAAAAATTTAATCTTTTATTTATAATAGTTAATTTTCTCATTATGATCTTTTATTAAGCTGATGAACTGTGTTGGTGGTTTTAATTTTTGTAATTCAAATTAATAAATATTTACACTTATTACTGATCACGAAACTAGATAAATTGTTACTTTTTCTTTAAAAATGTAAACAGCGATACTTATATAAACTAATTAAAACAAGTTCTTAAGAAAATATTGAGTGAGAAAAATCCCTCTTTTACTTCAAGTAAACTTCAACATTTTTCAAGGAAACTTGATATCATCCAATTATCAACGTCGAGACATCATCATCAAACGAATGCAAAAGTATAAGAAGTGAAACAAACCCTTGTTGTTAGATTAAAATGAAGTTCATATTTTGGTGCAATACTTTGAACAAAATTGCTTCTCCAAGTAACTGATAAATACAGCACCGCACTCCATTTTATCACTAAATTTTCTACTGCTTATTTAATGCTTTGGAAACTGCCTTATGATAGTATAAATGAAGATCAAAATTTGCACAATCGTCAGTCGAAGAAGCTAGAGATGTAGCTCAAAAAAGAATTAAAGAGAATGTCCCGAAAAGATTACAATTAGATATGATTCAAGACTCATACCAGCGATATTCAAACCTTGAGGTTTAGTACCATAACAACAGTTTCAGTATCCAAATACAGTTTTCCTTATTAAGGTCTTCATACGATTCTAAAAACATATCGCTCTTAAAATTTCGATATTGATGTCATTAAGGAACAAAGAAAAGTTCTAAAATAGGGCATTCCATAAGATTAACATATTTCTATCCAACACGCGATATCACTTTGAAAATCATGCCTTCGAAAATTCCAGCGCATGAAATTAAGTAAGAGAACCGTAAATTTTAATGTATCATAAAATAGATTGGCTAAAATGTAAAAGTGAATTTTCAAAAAATGCTTATAAACAAACTATAACATTGTATATCGATCACAATTCTTTTTCCGAAATATGACATTGAATTCTCCAATTAAATATTATATATATATATATATATATATATATATATATATATATATATATATATATATATATCATATATATATATATATATATATATATATATATATGTACGCACACAGAGAAAGAGAGAGATGTATGTGTATATATATTGTAAAAAATGAACTAAAAAGTGTTAATAATTTAAAAACTTGATAAAAAAGTGAAAATTAGAAATTATAAAAATCTAAATGCGAATAAATATAGAAAAGTAAAACGTAATTAGAAAGCTTGTGTGTTTCCTTGAAACACTTTCGATTTTCACTCGCATTAGTTAAATCAACTGTAACCGTTCAGTAAGTACCCCAGCTATGATTTCACGGTAATCGGTCAATGCTGTGGGTTGAATTTGAAGCATTGCAGTGAAGCCAGTTGAACCCTACCAAGGGGCTCGGGATAGACGGTAAACGCACAGAATTTTTTTCACCCGAGTTAACTCGGGATAGCCGGTTAAAGGGTTAAGGATTTGACATTTGTGTCAGATCAACTCCAATAAATTGTTGACAGTCAGAAAGTCGATGATTAGCAGGGGATAGGATACAGTATAATTTTCATTAACAAAAATATTAATATTTTGTTATATTTCCAGTTATAAGTAATGTATTTTGTGTCTATTGGTTAGAAATTGTTTTCCCTTTGAATAGATCAAATTGCTATAAATAACTCCGCATGTTGTAAAATGCTATTAATATTTCATTAATGGGAGTAACTATAATAAAAAGAAAATAATTGTTATATAGTTACAGTTTTAAATATATTTTGTTATAATGTATAATGAGTATTAACTAAATATATGCATGTATATTTATATGGCATTATTATTATTATGCGGAGTTTAATTGTTTTTTACATTATTTCTTCTAATTTGGTTTGTAATAAGTTATTGGAGAAAAAATATATTTGTAGTTTTCTGAATCCTCATTATTGTGCTTAAAAAGTTTTTTATTTCATATAGACATTAAATGCTTGTGTCAATAATCTATTATTAAAATCACCCACAATCGTTTATTGCTTAATAAATAAATAAATTTTAGAGGTTAATTCACAAGCAGTTTTTTTTATATTTTTAATGTTAAATGTTTTTTTAAGATTTGTTCTATTATCTAAAGTGTAATTACATAATAATGACCGTTCTTTGTGTTTCTGAGTTTATTTCATTTGTTCATTATGAAAATTATTATAATCGCATTTCAAAAATTTTGGGGTTTGAGTTCAAAAATCGCAACATGATTGTCCTTTTATGCAAGCAAAAGAATAGTGCAGTAGAGAATTGTTTGTTATGATGGAGGAGTCAATGAAGACAATTGGCTGGTTTTTCTATTGAAAAGATTCTTCGCTTTTAATCATCATTTGTTTATTTATTATTGGAGATTGATCAAATATTTACTTATACAAGAGTTTCAAATTTGAACCCAGAACTATTGCAAGATACCTGTTTCCTTTCTCACATAGTAAAGGAACAATTGTGCACAGTTTTTCTTCACACTTATTCTTGACTCAAAATATACTTACTTTCTTACTAATATTTTTTCAGAGTTTGAACCTAGAACAATTTAAAAAAGCCTTTTGTTCTTCCAACATGAATAGAAAAATGCACAATAAAAAGATTTTTGCCCTAGTAGAGGTTTTAAGTAAGAAAACAAAACTATTTAAAATTAAACAGTTATTGATCATTGATCAAAGGTGATTGATTGTAAACAGTTATTTACACAATTAACGATAAATAAGATCATTTCTATATTTATATTGTTCTCTTATTCAACACTCATATAAAACAGAAAAAAAATTTTATTCATTCGAAATTTTTAATTAAGGTAAATAACAATATGATAAAGTAATAAATAACTAATCAATGTAGTTTTTATTCGTTGATAATTATCTAGAATAAAGAATGAATTTGGAAATAATAATGATAACTTTAAGTTGATATGCATTGTAGCAAAAGAGGCTGGAAGATTTGTAACAATAACAATTTCATTTCTATTATATTATCGTGAGTTAAAAAGGGGAAGAATTTAATTAGAAATCAAATTTTTTTTCTGCCGATGATTATCATTAGAATATAAATAAAGTAACTACAAGATCAATTTTCAAGATGAACTCATGCGAAATATGAATTAATATAATAGGAATTATATACAACTTTAATGCAATTGAAACTTCCATTAATATATTTTACGTATATTAATAAAACCAAAAACTTTGATTATATTCTATTATTTTATGTAAAACGGGTTGCTATTTAATACAATAATTCTATTGAATTTAAATCTCAAATAAAAAGGAACATTAATGAAATCCATTGAAATTTGAGAATTGAATAAAGGAATGCGTTTTGAAAATGATCTTTGTAAACAAATTGCCTCCATTTTAAAGTAGGTATAACAATATGCTTCTGCAATTATTGTAGATATTTGTTTTTAGCTTTTGTATTCTCATTTCATTTTCCTTATAGGAAAAAAGTTTCATTTTGTTTTGTTTCCCAATTAAGTTTTCACATGACAACGCAACGATAATTTCCATAATTTGTTAAAATAGAATATTTTCTTGCTTATGGCGGCTGAAAATAAATTATGCAGCTATTGCAGTTGAAGTTATGAATTCAAGCAACTGTATATTAAGAATTGTTACTTAGAATTACTTGAAATGTGTCAAAAACATTCGTTGAATTAAGAGATTTATGCGAACACAAAAAATCAAAACTGCACAACGAGTTTCTAATAACTCTTATAACACACACAAAAAAAAGCTCACATTTTACTCTTTAAGTATTTTTACTGTATTTAATAATTAGTAATTAGATATTACGTTAAACTTTCAAAATATTCGTATTAATTTTTTAACTTGTGTTAGAAAAAATAATTTTTTTCTTTTGTCACAATCAAAGTCGTTTTGCTACACAATTGTTAAGACAAACTATTTTTACTTTATAGTTTTATGAAATAATGCATAAAAGGTGATTTTTAATTAAAATAACGCTTTCTCATTTTTTCATTCATCTGGCAATAATTTCTTATCTTAACTCATTTACTTGTGGTATAAGTTATCTTTACTTTTTTTCTTCTTTTTTGATTTTTTTCATGTTGACTTCTGTGTTATAAAGGTTACTGACTTTCATAATAAATTTGTTATCAAATTGTAGAATCTACCCATAAAATTATAAATAAAAATATTTACAGGAACAAAAAGGTGAGAAAGGTCGGGAATTTATGGTCATCGTTCGTGGAAAATACCGCATTCTTTACTTGACGCTGTCAAGAATACATTGCGTTCATGAATGGTTGGGAAGATGCGTAAAATAGGTTGTGGTATGCAATAGCCTCATAGTGAAATGATGCGTATGGTAGACCGTAGAGAATATAGGAAAAATATATTCCATATAAAAAACAAGATTAAACTTATTGCAAAAAAGGATTAAAAATTGTACAGAGAATTCTCATATAAACAATATCTAGCTACATTGGTGGTGAATTATGGAACACTTATAAACTCAACCAAAATGAAATATGACTCTCAACCAAAACTTTTAAAGAAACGCAAATTATTTATTTGAAATTATCACTAGACAGTTTTAGTCATACTTAATTTGATGCAAAAAATATATTAATTTCAATCAAAACTAATTAAGGCAAATATAATGATATTCTTATTCAAAAATTTGAAAACAATTTGCGCTAAGTTTTATCTTGGAGTAAGCTCTGCAGATATCATAATTAATTCAAAATTTTATTAAAGAGCAAAAATTGCTTCAGTAATTATCTTTCATTAAGTTTAAATTACAATCGTAGAGATTAATCAAAAATTCTAATAAGGCTATTTCAATCAACATGTATTTGGCATCTGAAAGCGTTTCCTGTCCTTCAAAGAAATACTTTCCTTTGGTGTGAATATAGAAACTCGTAATATTTCTAAGCATATCAGGCATTTATGCAGAATGCACATCAATAATCTGATATATTCAATACTAAATAAATATTGAATCTCGGATAATGGAACTTGAAGCTTCCAATTCGATGAGTGGGTCTCCACCTCTGACCTCTGCTCTATTAATTTCTTCATCGTCTGCATGCATTGTTAAATAAACTTTAATATGTTAGAAGTGAAGCATTGGATTTTTCATCCAATAAAATAATGTTACGTTGATATGGATCGATCCGTTAAATATCTATGATCCAATTTCATCATTTAGTACAGTGCATGATTTCGAAACTGGAATTAAAATAGAAGTTCGAATATTCGAATTTCATTCTAGAATGGACAGAAATTATTGCTTAAAACTGTTATTTTCCCACTGAGCATCTTTATGGTACAAAAACTTATCAGAAGGATGAATAACGTTACGCAAATGAATAAAATACCATTAAAAACTTATTTATTTTCTTAAAAAATGATCAGCTAGTTTACTGATTCCATTCTGAAAATGGCTAATGTCTCATCTGGATAAAATGCGAAGCACTATTATACTATCCACACTACTGTAGATGGTTTATTTACGGCGTATATTGTTCAATTAATATTGCTTTTTAACGCGATATAATTTAATTTGTATACAATAATTCATACATCAAACAGTAGATGGACTATTTTTTTTAAATTATATTCTATAATAAAAATGTATAGTACCACTGGTTGTGATGATTCGTTACTATTGTTAAGCTGTATGTTTCTGTATAAAAATATGTATCGAATTCTTTTAGCTTCGACTTTTTTTATTATTTAAGCTTTTTATTTAGAATTTCGAACTTTTATTGTGATAATGTTGATCAAAAGGAGGAAAATCACCTTAAGTTCCTCTATTAGCTAATATTTTAAAGCTGAAAATATTAGGAAAATAACAGAACTAATCATAAAGTGCTTATTTTTAAATTTAACTGTGATACGGAATATTATTCTTTTTGCATTACGATTTAATTTGATGTACATTGAATTAAAAAATTATAAAAATTATTTAATTCTTGCTGTGTTTTAAGCTCCCTTTAGCATTGATTTTTCATCAAAGAAAGTTCTCATTTTTAATGTTTTCTAACTAATCTTCATTGTATGGTCGTAAGCTGTATAATATTTTTCTTTTATGTTTCAGTAGGAAAATACAAAGTATATTAATAACATAAAAAGGGAAACTTCATATTGTAATGGGTATATTTAAATATATGTGTATAGTACTACAAATCATAAAAATATACAAAAAGCAACAAAACTAACAAAAACTATCTTGTCAGTTTTAATGATTGTATATTTTTATAGTTATGAAATACATCCCTAAATCTAACCATTTATAAAAGTAATCAGTTACTAAATCGTATCACATATATAAATAATAAATATTGCACATGAATTATGACAAGTGTTGAAATCTTTTGCAGGGATATGAAATACTACTTAAGAAATAAAAGATTATAATCATATAAAATATAGTAAAAATAAATACAATCACAAATGTTTATTTTCAATGATGAGTCTATTGGTACTGAGAGTTAGTTCTGGGCTAAGTATTCTTTTAATCAACATATATTCCTGGTAAAAGTTATCAACTTCAAGATATGTAAGATTGAAAGGTTTTTCAGCAATCACAATTCATAGGAAAATCTTAGGATTTTATTAAGTTTAAACTTTAGTACAGTATAACTATACAATAAAATTTCAATGTATATAGCACCATTCCAAGAGCAATAAACAAAAAATAATTTAAATTTCACCATCAATTGCGTTCAACGTCAAATTAATGTCAATAATTTCTTGTACTGTATAGAATAAATAATCATGTCTCAAATAGAATAAAAATCATGTCTCAAAGTGTTTGGAACAGGAATGAGCTGGTTGAACTCAAATGTTTACATAAAAAAGCAGCATTTCAAAGTAAACTACAAGGTAAACGAGAAATTTTTTGTATTTTTTTAAAGTCCCTTAAAGAACACGGCCTGCAGAAAGAGTAGACCATAGTTGATTCTCGAAGCAATCCCCACAGTCATTCAGCACCTTCGGCCAAAGTATCTCTAGCTTAGCAATCCATTTGAGGTAAAACTCGAGGGTTTTGGACGCAAAGAAGTCCCTGAGTACTTGGCGTAAGTCTGTTTTAGTGTTATTATTATTTTCCACAAAGATTGTCCAATTAATGGAGGAGGTGGTGATCTGATACTGCAAGGTCAGGTGAGCCAGGAGGAGGGAACAAAATCTTTGCATTGTATTCCTGGGCACCCGCGCAATGTGCAGCATCACGCTGTCTGTCAAGAACCCTTGCGATTGGCCAGTGCCGGCTACTTCTATCGCTATGTCTGTTGCAATTGCTGCGAGCACAGCTTTGCAGTGATAGTTCGGCCCGTTGGTAGCAACTCATAGTGAACCACTTGACGACTAGTCCACCAGCTTCACCACAAAGGGACAAATCTCCTGATCTGAATTTGTGAAACCAATGCCTTGGCGTACGTTCATTCGCCTCACTATCTCCAAACGCTTGACATATTCGATGACTTGATGCAGCAGCTGATAAACCTACTTTGAAGCAAAGCAAACAACACCGAATGAGTTCCTTCGGCACGTTCATTTCTCTTCGCTACTCTACGAGTTAGGATTGATGAATGTGCATGATAATAGACCTGCTTCTTTTATTTTGACTGATATTCTTACTCTCAATTCACCCTAACCACTTCATACACTAATTTGCATATTTATCCTCACTTCGTTCTTCGCGAAAACGGCAAAATATTTTCTTGTTTATCTTATAAATAAATGTTGAAAAAACTTAAATGTGTGCCTTTGAAGATTAAAAGTAATTTCTTCCAGAAAGCAACGACTTAATTATTTTCAAAACTTTGAAATAGTTCTAATGATTTGATTAGGAGTCTTCAACTAGCATATATTTGTGCATTAATTAAATGAAATATTGATAAAAAAAACTATTATTGTACCTACCTGGTTATTTGTTGCTATCTAGTAATATTTTCCATTACTCTTTTCTAAAAGTGATAATGTGTAACAAATTAAATTCAAAATTGTATTTAACTTCCTGGGTTATAAAATATTGATATTTTTAAGTTGAAATTCATGTTTCGAAAGAAGGGGGACATGCTTATTTTTAAAACCTGATTCATGTTCATTAAAGTTGTGTTGGTTGATTGAATTTAATGGCGCTATGTCTGGTCGACAAAAGCCTGCTATGCGAATAGTGGTTTAGCAACTAGTTTGTTCCAGTGTCAGAAATTAAGAAAACACCATGGATAATACTCCCCTCATTTTTAGCCATAGATAGTACTCCCTTCATATTTACACCATGGATGATATTCCTTTCATTTTTACACATTGGATAATACTTCCTTCATTTTTACACCATGGATGATACTCCTTTCAATTTTTTACACCATGAATGGTTATTCCTTTAATTTTACGCCATGGATAGTTATCCCTTTATTTTTAATTTCAATATAAGTGACATGAAATGAATGATAGGAATACGTGTGATCAAGTTCCTTTTTTGTAAAGAAGCATGCTGTCAATTTAGAGCACTTATTTGTTTCTGGTTATACATTTTAATTTCTACCTTTACTTTTCATCTTGTATATAATCAACAAATATTAAACTAATTATTTAATAAAGAATTGTGCTATGAACATCAAAGAAATTTACAATGAATGTATACTATTTGGTATGCGCAACATTGCACCAAAATTCACAATTAATGTATTTTATCATGTAAAACAATCATTAGGTATGCAGTAAAAATTCGAAGGATGCCCTTATTTGTTTCTGGTATCATTTTCAAACCAATATCATGTATGCAAAAATGTCTGTATTATTTTCTGTCGTACCCTTTAAAACAATGACTTTCTTGCATTAATCTTGATTAACTAACCAAAATATTTCATACGCGTTCATTTCCACCAGAAATCTCAATAAATCTGAAGTATATTATGCTTCTGAAATACAGCAAAACTATTAAAAACTAGCGTTGTACATGAATCACTAATAAATGGATAATGCGGCAAATGATAATAAAAAGCTTTCTTTATTTTAAATTATGTGTTAAAATGCATTTTTATAAAGAACTTTTCTATTTCATTTTGAAATTTTATTTCAGAATCAGTCATTAAAACTTTGCATAACCATCATCTGTACAAAATTATTCTGTTCATGCACGTTATTTCTGACAATTATTTTACATATTTTGGTCGTCATTTTAAATAATGTATTAAAAATTCATTTTTATATGAAGAATTTGTCCGTTTTATTTCGGAATTTTATTTGAGATTTCCGTTTATACCTTTACATAACGCTAATCTGCATAAAAGTAATCTGATACAGGATTTAATACACATTATTTCTCACAATTATTTTATATATTTTGGTTCCAGTATCCTTACTTTTGTAAAAAAGAAATCAAGGCGAGCCTTCAAAATATACTCAAAACAAATAATGACTTATAATTATTACGAAATTTATTGCTTAGTAATATTTTGTTTAATCTAATTTAAGTTTTTGAATACTATATAATAAATATGTTCGTAAATTTATATTTTATTATTGGGACAACTCTAGGACTTTGGAAAACAAATGTAGTTTTAACAAATATTAAATTGTGGCTCAAGTTTATTTTATAAAAGGTTAATAAAACTAGAAACATAAATGGATTATACAAATATCATTCAATTTAAAATATTACTTATTGCAATTAATGTAGGTCTTGATACGGTTCTTTCTCTCCCTGGGAATGAGGAAATTTGGATTTTGTCGGACAGCCGGAGCGCCATCCAGCATCTTACTAACTGGCACAAAGTCCGTGATAATACAGGAATAGCTATCTTCGACAAGCTTAGACGGCTCTCCTCATCTCGTGAGATTCACTTACAGTGGATCCCTTCCCATGTAGACCTTGCGGGTAACGAATTGGCTGATGCCCTAGCAAAAAGAGGTACTGACGAGCCTTTGCTTACTCCGGCGTCTCTTACCTATTCTGAACTATACTCTAGACAGAAAGGCCTTGTTCGGTCTGCATTTGCCATTCCCCCTGTGCACCATTGGTACCAGGGTAATAGTCCCGGCGGATCTTTATCCCTCCGGTGCAGCAGACTGGAACAAACTACAATAACTCGTTTTCGAAGTGGCCACCTAAGATCATTGGCATTTCACAACAAAGAAAAGGAATTTCCAATTTGCGCTAAGTGTTTCAAAAGCCAAGCCACTCCGGATCATATCCTTGAGTGCTTGGGACTCGATAAAGAAGATCTTCTGGAGCGACCATTATTGGTCATTGATTTCCTGAGAGTGTACAATGTCATAGACTTGGTCTAGCGCTGCTAGACAACAGGTATCAGCAACAACAACAACAACACAAATATCATTCACATACTTTTCTAATTTTATTAAATTTTTTTTCAGATAAAACAAGCAATTCAACTTGCGTAGCTCTAAGAAAATCTAATTTGACTTATTAGGTTAGAAACTTATAATTATTACAAAAAGGAAACACATTTATGATTTCATTTCTATGAATGAATTGTTATTAGAAAGATGTAAAGGATCCAGTTATCTTAAAAACTGCACATGCAAACACATTAGGAAATGTTTATTAATTATAAACATTAAAAGTAATTAATTATAAAAAGAGTGTACTGCATTAATTACTTAACAAAATTCATGTTTTTACTAAATATTTTCATCAGTTATTTGAATATATTAATACATATTTGAATAAAAAGTAATATCTTAAAAATGTTTAGTAAGATTGTTTTTATCGAACAGTATTTAACTATCTGAATATGCAATAGAATATTTATATAAAATCCAATCACCTCCAAGACAATAAAAAACAAATTTACTGAAGATTATTTTAAATAAAACTATTAATAAACATGTAGTAAATTAATGACATAAAAGAAACAAAGTACAGAATTAAAACAGAAAAAAATATTTTCCAATAGTAAAAGAATAATTTAAATATATTTTTAATCAATGTTGCACATTGATAAAAGTTAAGTTATTTTATTTTATTCACTTTAAAAGGAGTACATCAATAATATAAAATAATGCAATATTATGTAACAATTTCATAAAATATATATATTTTCCGTGCTAAATTATAAATAACTCTTTTAAACGTTGAAAATGTCTTTAAAGTAAATTATAAACACAAAGATTATGAAGTGCTAAAATTTCAATAATACATATAGATTCTCTGAGTAAAATTTTAATTACATACGAATAATTAAGACATATGGTTATAAAGTTCTAAAGAACTAAATATATTTAAATTAAAGGTAATTTCCAATATCTTTCGCAGCAAATATAACAAAGCATGTAAGATTAATTAAAGTATTCCTTATCCAAATCATCAAAAATATTTTCAACACGCATATCAATAGAGGCACATTTTTTATTATTTACAAATCTTAAACAAATAGTAATTATCGTTAACTATTAAGAGCTTCAATGAAAATTGCGCCTTTGAATGACAAATCTTTCATCCCAAAGTAAATTAATACAAATTGCGTGGATTTATTATCAAATAACTTATAAATACTCAAATAAGATAAAACAAATTATTTTTCATAATATTTAGTCATACTTTAAAATGGTCTGAGGATCCAATAAAAAATAAAATATCAGTTAATTCTTTGAATGAGTCGGACTGATCTATAAAATTTAAAATGCAAATTGAATACGATGTATCTTTATCTACTACATCCAAATAAAGCATTAGAAAAATTAAAATTTTACCCAAAATATAAATTTGTTTTGGATTAGATTAGATGGACTTAAAATGTGTTTGCTTTAGTAAAAACATTCTGTTATTATTTAGTCAAAAGTAATTGAAAATTAATTAAAAGGAAAACAATGAAATTTATCTATTGAGAAGGATCAATCACAAGCAATAAAAAGACATCAATACTCAAAGAAGAATCTTTTAAAAAGTTATTTCTATTTCGAGATATTTAGTAAAATATTGCTTTAAAAACAAAAATCAGCACTTAAAAATATAATACTAAATAATCGTTTATATATATTATAGTTTTAAATTAAAATGAAAAGTAAACAACGTAAAATATTTAAAGGATGTAAATTATTTATTTTATAATTATTTATTATTACAAAAATAATTATTTATTTATAAATAATTACAAATAACTTGAAATAAAGTAGTTTTTCGAAAGAAAAACACTAAGGAAAATGTTGCGGAATAAATATTGCTTTTTGTTTTGGATATAATAGGCATAATAATTTAATAACACATATCGCAACATGCACATGATAAAATTTAGACGAATAAATCTAATGCTTGCAGTAAGCACTGCGGGCCACAAGATTTTCGACAGTTTAGAAATTTATACAGACATTGATCTTATTAACGCGTTAATGTAATAAAAATACTGATTGAATTCATTTAGAGCACGTTATACACATTATTGTATATAATAAACTTTTTCCAGATCAGTTTATGGAAAACTAAGTACTACTCCCTGAAGAAAATCATTGATATATTAATATATAAAAAAATAAAATTAATTATAAAATGGTTGTAAATATATGTAATTTCTTTCTAGTTAATATTGAAGTAACTTATTTTAAATGAAAATTAACTTAAATAATCAATAATAATAAAATTCAATTGCACTAGGAAAATTTCAATTTAGTTTTAAGAATTTATTTTGAGACACTTTGTGTGTCCGTGTGGCCTAATGGATAAGGCGTCTGACTTCGAATCAGACGATTGCAGGTTCGAATCCTGTCACGGACGATGACAACAAAATTTTTCAGACTGCAGAACATTGATACTATTAATTTCCTTTAATAATATCTGCGTAAAATAGATAAATATAATTTTTAAATTTCTAATATCCTTCTAAAAATTCATATTTTATAAATTTTGAAAAGAATTTTCCAGTGTGCTACGTTTATTAAGGGGCACCATATTTTTGGGATAAAATTTAATTATATATATATATATAATTTGATGAAATATCCCATAAAACCAATTAAATATCTGTATCTTTTAGATCAATTTTAAGATTCTTTAACGGTTTATATATTTTGAATATTTTTTCACAGAGGGCACTAATTCTCACATAAAATTATTTGTAACACACGTATAAAAGAATTTAAATTAGCTACTTTATTTTGCAATGACAGAATTTTATTATGTTAAATTTTTTAAGAACTGTTGTTATTCTGTTGATAATTCTATCGTACACAATAAAATATTAGAATTTTTTTAAAAAGCGATATTCTTCAGCCAAGTACAGATAAATCAGTTTCAAATCAATGACTGTTGTAAATTCCTATCCTATAAATGCTGCTGCTTTACAGGTCATTAAAATTTAAGAACTGAATAAATTGAATGAATTTTCTAAATAGTTTTTGGAAGCAAATTACTTTCCGTGTAAGAAATCTGTTTTTAATAATATCGTAATATGTCACTGCAATTATTGTAGTTACTTCTTTTAAGTTACTCATTCGCGTTTAACTATCGTTACTGATAAAAATTTATTTTAATTTGTTTTCTATACGCATTTGTCTTTGAACAAACAATAATTATTTCTATTGGTTTTTAAAATAAATTACTTAATTATTGCTGACCTTTAAAAAATAAAAATATAAACCTTAAAATATTTAACTGTTATAGTTAAATTTACGAATTCAAGCTACTGTAGACGAAGAGCCTTTGTCGAAGAGAATTTGTAATTTATCAGACACAATTGTTAAATAAAAATATTTAATGTGAGTTTTGAGTGTGTGTTTCATATTAACTGCGGTACTGAAGATTCACGTTTTGTTGCTGAAGCATTTTTCAAAAAATTACAACAATGATGAGGCGTTTAAAACTCTCAAAATATTCTGCATTTTTGAGTTTGGAACAACAAGCATCTTATTCTCTAGAATATAATATGAGTGGTTTTATCTTTATTGTTACCTAAACTATAATAATGGTTTAATAATGTCACTCAACGATTTAAAAAAAATCGATTTATCAATGTGATAACAGTATCGTAATATATAAATGATATTTGATTGGATCTCAGCAACACATTAATAACAGGTAAGACATAAAATAGTGGTTAATATAATAATAGATACGTTTAAAACTATTTTAAAATGTTTTTGTTTATTTTTAAAGTTTTATTTTGGAGTAAACTCTAGACAAACTTCACAATTTCATACTTCCTTAAAAAATCACAGCATTAAATATAGCTTAGTATGCAAATGTTGTGGCTGTAAAGATTAATTTAATTGGCTACAATAAATGCTCTTCAGATTGTAAAGATTAATTTGATTAAGTAGATGTAAGGTTCTTTTGACCAACCACTAGATATTTGTGATTTGAAAGGTTTTTTGATGCAAATAATGTTCAGTTAAATAATCACCAGAAATAAGTGCACAAAATTCATTAATGCTACCATCTCCTGTTATTCAACAGCTGTGTATAACAAACTTGAATAAGATACTTTGAGGTAAGTATCCTAAGCACCAAAACCCTGAAAACCTCTTTGTATCTGTTGCCGATACATATGGGTACAGAATTCAGAAATTCTATTATCTCTTATTATCGGTTTAGGTCAAACTTGTATGAGAAATGTATGAGATACTTAGATGTAAATATCTTAAGCACCAAAACACTGAATATCTCTATGTATCTATTGCCGGTAGATAAGTGTACATAATAAAAAAATGCCACTATCTCCTGTTATTCAAAAGTGGTTTTGGTTGAACTTGAATCATCTAAATAGAAAAAATCCTATTCTTTTAAATGGGGATCTGATCTCTTTGAGAACGTAAAATGAAGTGGGTCTTATCTCTAACGGCTTTCGCAAATAGCATACTTTAACTAATATATTTATGTCATGTTTTTATCATAAACTTCATCAATACTGTTTTTTGTGTCTTTTCATACTCCTTGATACATTTTTGTGATAATGTTATATTTAAAAACAAAATTTTCCCTAGAGTTCATTACAAGCTTATATTTTACAAAATTGAAAATAATAGAGAAATGCCAGTACAAAATCTAATAATTTTAATTTCACAGTATTAATTCCAGTGGAATGTATAATACTTTTTACAGCATAATTTGATTTGGTTTATTTTGAATTAGAAAGAAATATTCAGATAATTATTTCCTTCTAATTGATGTCCCTTTTCACTGAGAAAAACTTTGAAAAATGTATGAGAAAAGTCCAATTAGTATTTGATTCACAAGGATTTTTTTTATTCCATTTTAATTCTAAAACTTCAACTTTCATTAAAATTAATTATAAAATTCCTTTCTGTAGTTGAAAGTGTTCCTTTGTGCATAGACTTTTTTTTAATCAAAGAGACACAATAAAAATCTTCGTTCGTTTTAAATGTATTAAGATTAATCATTATTATATGACCTCAAACGTTATTATAGAATTTCCCTTGGCGTATGTGAGTATAAAAATGGATTTTATAGAATTTTTCCATGTCGCACACCATATCAAACAAAACTATTAAAAATCATTGAAACTGATAAGAACGATCTTATAAACTTTAAAATTATTTTCATCATTATATATATTTTATTATTTTAGCAAACCATCATATATAGCTATAAGTAAATTATTAATTACTAAAATTAAAAATGTTGGTAGTAGCTTGCCTTAAATACAAATAGTTAATAAAATGATTTCTTTTCTTTAATCATTAAACTAACTAAAACATACATTATCATACAAAAAAGGTATTTATATTTGATGCACAGTAAAAATATAAAAATTACCACAATTTCTTGGTGTAAAACAAAGAGTTAAAAACTCTTCTCAACTCTTGATGTAATACAAAATTTAAGAATGATTTGAAAATTTAGAGAGCTTTAAATATTAACTTTTAAATTAGGAAAAAATTATAATTTTTTATTTGTTTCTATTTTACGTCAAAAATAGTAAAGATACTAACGACAATTAGTAAAACGCATTTAAATAATTACGATATTGACGTTTAAACTTTATCTTGAAAAATAATTTATAAAAACGAATTAATATAGATGCTTTATAAATAAAAACATAAGTATAAAATTATCAAATTATATCAATTACTCTTCCATTTTAGTTGTTATTTATCTATTATAATAAAATATGTTACTTTAATCAGAAATTCGAAGGACATTGCAAAAACGCGTTACTTTGAAATGCTCAGAATACAGCAGATATTTACTATAGACAGATTTTTCTCATGGAAAATTCATATTCTCTTAATACAGTAATAAAAGAGATGCAATGATGTTCTATTTAAGAAATCGAAAGCAATTAGAACACTTAAAATGTATTTTTTAAGCTTAAACTCTAATTAAAAATTGACAAATATTTTGAGATCTCGTTACAGTATCATTTCATTCTAAGCAAACATTTGTCTCATGGCAATAATATACCGTTGTAAAAACAGTAATACGATTGGATTTATCGCAACAATTTAATGCTTGAATAAAAAATCTTAGGGCGTGAGCATATTTCTGTAAATAAAATGAAGTCCTTTATTTAAATAGTTATATCTGATTGATGGAAGAAAGGGAAAAGGGAAATATTATTAATTAATGGGAAAATAAAAATTAATTCAAATATAATTGACTAATATTTGGTTGAATCAAAAGAATATGTACATTGCAATATTTTCATCATAACAATACTGTAATAACACAATTTGCTTATGAATCAACAGATAACTATGTCATGACCATGAAGAGATTATAAGGAAATGGCACTATAAATTAGAAAGAAAGCACAAAAAAGATTTATAATTTCTCCCACATGACAATATGAAGCATGTTCACATTTTGGTCTTAAAGCAGTAAATAATTTTAAAATAACAGTAGAAAGAAACTTATTGTTTATCAATTGCAATATTAGTTTCAGACTATTTTATCAATGCATTGTTATCAATAATTCTTCATAAAACAATTACAAGTAGAATTGCAGAATTATACATTAATAATATAATAGGAAAATTGAAGAAAAAGTGTTGTTTTAAAAGTGATATTTTTACAAATTTCTCCTCTACATATGATTATCAATTTAAAATTATTTATTTCATGTATTAATTTGATTTTTAGCGTATTCCTTAACTTGATAAATATATTTTTAATGAATACTTAATTTAATTTAAGTAAATCCTAAAAATTTGATGTAGTTGTATGAACTTTCTTATAATTTATTTCTTGTCAAATTAAAATAATATATTCTAACAATATCAGTAAATAGTCAAAGCTAAATCTTCAGCTTCTAGTGATATAACATCAATTTATATACGATTCATTTGATACATAACAAACATGCTTATAATTTACATCATACAATATAGTTATGATTTGATATCACTATGTATTTGTGCTGTGGCTATTTGAGAACATATAATGTTATTGAGGACATATAATTAACGATTATTGCACAAGGATTGAGCTGCACATTAATTTGTTTTCCCGAGATATAAAATAGTCTTAGGGAAAGACTATATTCATCGAAAAGGAAACAAGAAAAATGTAGACACAAATGCCCATTTGTAATAGCAAACATATTGGAGCTTGATGTTAATTTGCTGTTGCGTGTTCTTGAAGGCAATAACTTACGGGAAGCTTTTATTTTCTGAATACAGTTATTTATTAGAGAGAATGTTATATATTTCTTCAGAGATATTTTCATTAACAAATAACATTTATAAAATTTTTAACACAAATTGGTTGTTTCTTTCTTTACGTTTGAGATCCTGACGCCACTTTATTACGATTCTAATTGGTTTAAAGTATCCATAACGTCATCAACGTCAGATAACGTTTCATTCATATCACACCGTATTGAGAAGGCGTTGTAAATCTGACGTGTCGATGCATTTGCTGTCTGCCTTCAAATCACATTCTTCGAGAGACAGCAAACAAGGCGATGTTCACCACCCAATGTCTGAGAATATTTCTTAAGTTCAATTTGTTAATAAAATGATTTTTTATTTAAGGAGCAAAACATCGGTTTGAAAAGCCGTTTTCCATTGATTCACACCTTTAACATATGGACAATAGAAAAGCAGAAAAAACAAAACGAAACAAGACAAGACAAAACCACCACTTATGATTAGTTTAAATCGGCAAGGATGATTTAAATATTTTAAAAATTTCTTAAATTAATAGGATTTTTATTTATAACATTACATATATTCAGACTTGTATGCTTGATTCTTGAGATCCGCTTGTAAGTCTTCCTCGATATTAGGACAAATAGCACAATGACAGATGTACAACCACAGAAGGATAACGAAGAAAACGCCCAGGGCCATGGTGGGAATCGAACCCACACTCCTACGCTCTCAAGCGATTAGCAGTGATGCCTTTGACCACTCAGCCACGGAGCGCCCAATAAGATTTTATATTAATGATTGCAATACTTGTAAGCAATCTCTTTTCAATTTTAATAGTATTGTCTTGCTTACGCAAAATTAAAAATTTTCTTTTAATTAATATTGCTGAAATAATAAAAATCAGATTTACAAAACATAAGCTCAAAAAGCTCGTTGAATTTCTTAAAATTGCTTTTTTTTTAAACTTTATTTACATTAAAGTCCTTTTTCTAGTGTGCAATGATATCTATAGAATAACCTATAAAAAATAAGAACTTTCAACATTAGAAATCAGTTATTTTCCTGCTTCGCCACCATACAGAATTTTATTGCTTTTAATTAACTTTTGTATTTTTACATTATTGAAGGAGGGTTTCTTTCATTTTTATTTCCCTTTTCTCAAAATATTTCTATTGAGGAATGCTATAAAATCCAGCAACAGAAATCAATAGACATTTAAAAAACCTGGCGACAACTTAAGTCATATCTTTTCTATCAGCTTTAAAAGCGTCACCATGAAATAGTTTTATGATAGTTTCGAACAACTTTTTTGTTTCCCAAGAGAAGAGATTTCGTTCTACCAAAACCAGCGTATTAAAGACCATTCACAGTGAAAGAGTTTATAAGTTTTTGATAGAAAAGTAAACTTTTGCTTTACTTATAGCGTGAGCTTGTTACTTGACTGTACTTAAGTTAAGCCCCTATTACATTAGAGTTGCCCAGATTTCAGTTTGAGCAACTCCTGTAGACTTAACATTACGTGACGTCACAGCTAAAAATTTGAGCAACTCATTCTACCCGGCCAATAATATTACAGATTTTTTTCACAGCTGCGCAGTTGAAATTTGTAAATCATTTTGGTTTCGCCAAGTTTCATGCCAAATGAAAGTTATTGGCGTTATAAGCTGCCGAGAATGAGCAACTTTTTTGTGCATGCAGCAGCAACTCGAGCAATTCATATCGCCAATGATTTTAAACACGGATCATGTTTTGTCTTTTTTTCGCCAAGTGGAAGTAATAACATGGAAACAAGTGATTGGTTTTAATTATAGTATTTCATTTCAATCTGGCAGAATTGCCGGTATTATAAAAACAAACAAAAAGGAAATGCTCTTCAGTTAGAAATAATCAACTTAATAAACTCATTTGATGAAGATTAAAAATTTTTTTGTCTTTATTGTATACTTTTTCAATATTATAGATGAAACACAATAAATTTAATAGATAGTTAAAAACTCAGATAATTAAAATTGTTTTTAATTTTATCAGCAAAGTAGATGAGAAGTGTTCCAATTTCAATATTTATTAAATTTACTGAATTTTCAAACATTAATTTCATTTAAAGTTTTGTTAGTTATTCAATACATGAGACTATTTTGTCATTTTACAATGTTTACAGTTTGTGTTGAACTTACATTTGCATATCTAAACTGAAACTTCAGTCGAAATAAGTATGCCATATAAAAATATTTAGTATTAATTTTACTTTTATTTTTTCATTACATTAATTTCCTGTTTTTCTTTTTAGCAAATTAATGCATTATAATTAAATGTTTAAGGCAGAAGCATTTTGGTTTATTATTTACAAATACATATTTATTAAGATTTCATTATTATTCTTCATATAATTAAATTCTTTTATACATTTTTCCCTGGAACACACTTACATAATGTTCATTTACTCATCCAAAATATATTGTAATCTTACAACTAACTCCATTTACTTTTGACAGTATGTAAATTAGACTTAAAAATAAATTCCTATAATGATGAAAATACTAGAGTTTGCAAATAAAATAGTGAAATGATTTTAATGTAAGCAAAAATTTCTATTTAAATAAACATTAAAATATTATTCCTGTATATACTGTGTATTAAATTGTTATAAATACAAATAAAATTTTAATAATTTAAAGCCTTTTTCAATTGTTTTTATGATGAAGCATTTTTAACATATTATAGATTATAGTAAAACTAGTTAAAAATCAAATTTAAAAAAGGGCTGTGTTACAACTTTATGTGTTAAAAAGTTACAATTTTAATAATGAAATTTAATACAATATTTGATTAAAATAGAAGTCTTGTATTTGTTCCTATTTGCGATACAAATACAAATAATGTGAAAGTAAGTATAAAAAAATAGATGATTGCTATATTTGCAAAATAATTTAATTCACATCATGGTCAATATAGAGAGTATTTTGACTTTCAATGTAAAGCAATTAACTAATCATTGAAATGAACAATAAAGATTAATTGCAGTCACTACTGAACAATTAGAGATGAGTGTCATGTAGATGAGCTTTCTCCATACACGTCTATCATCGAGTGCTTGAGAGTTTTACAATGAGCAATAACAAGTGCAATAAATGAATATGACCCACAACTTATGTGAACTCTTTCTAAAAGAAAATTCACTGTAGATATTCAAATGCTTCACCACGACCTTCAATTGCAAGATTATCAGCTATGAGGCTAAATAGCACTTCATTCTTTTAGTTTCATACAAATTTCATAACATTTTTTTCAATTTGAAAATGTAATATGAAACAAACTATTCATATAATGTCATCACAAAATGCTATCAATTATTTCTTTTCTTCATTTTTTTCCCACAAAACTTAAATATATATATATATTCATTCAAAATATACTTGTCATTTTATTGCAGATTATAGTTTAAGAAACTGCATGTAAATAAAAATAGTGTAAAGAATCTCTGCTTTTATGTGGTGTTTGTTCAAATGTAATAAGTAATTAGTTTAAAAATGCATCTTATTTTAATATGCCACAATATTTACTTTAATAAAAAAGAGAAATAATTGATTTTTTCATTTTAAAAATAAATTATAAATTAAAATTTATAACTGATATATATATTTTTTAAAAAATATAATTTTTGTGCATTTCCTCAACTTTTAAAATAGCAATTAGAGTTTCTTTTTTTAATATATCAATAGTTAATCATTAATTTTTTATTAACATTGTTGTTAAGAAATTATTTTTGTATAGGAAAATCTTACAATACAATATATACAATTTTGTGTGGTGTTAGTAGAATTTTATGTTTAAATTGAAGCTTCAATCTGAAATTATTTTTTCTTTCAAATTCTTAGTCTTTTTATTTAAGAATAAATTATACACACAAAAATGCGTTACTTATGTTCTAGCATTGATTTTCACGTCGGCAAAGATTATCTTTCTCCATCTTAAAAGTAAAGGTTCACACGAAACAAGATGGCGTATAGTAAATAAAATTTGGCTACAAATTAAATTCCCAAATAAGAATTCATTGTGAAATGTGGACACCTTCTGAGTAAAATATGGCAACCTTAAAAATGCTAGCCAAAAAAGGGATCTATTATTAAATCTAGTAAAGCTGTTATTTTCTTACAGCAAACCTGAAAGCAATCTCAAGCATTGATTGGACGAAAAGAACGAGTTGCTCAAATTTTAAGCTGTGACGTCACGTAATGTTAAGTCTACGAGAGTTGCTCAAACTGAAATCTGGGCAACTCTAATGTAATAGGGGCTTTAATATACGTACTAAATAAAAACTCAAAAAATAATATGAAGTTGTTTTCAAGAAACATAGCTTCTTGTAAAGAGTGAAGAAAATTACGGATTTTCAACTTCTGAGGTGTGTATACGACTTAGTTTATAGTAATTTTTATTTAAATTAAGCTGATTGCTTATGTTAAAGAATTAATTAATAAAAATCAATAATAAATCTATAACGATTCGTCATTTATCCAAAAAATATGGTGATTTCTAATATTATAAACTTTATATTATTGATTAAAAATTATTCTGAGAGAAAAAGAGAGAACACTTTGTAATAAAATTCGATTGCCATTTATAAGAATTAAATTAAAAATTTTGAAGCTAAGATTTATCACTATTAAAAAGTTGGTGATAGGGAAAATTCATTTCCTTAAATTTTTATATCATTCAAGGTGGTGACGTAATCCATATGTTTTGAATTCCATATATGATAATCATTTATTTAATCTTAAATAAAACACATAATTTATTGTCTTCAGCAAATAACGGATCACAAATGATGTCTAAATCTAACAACATAGTCATTTTCGAATTTCTTTGAGGATATCATCGTATGCCCCTCATCTTGCCCAGTTTCTCCTTACAAAAAGCTGAGAGTTAAATCCTATCAAAAACTTTTTTCAACAGCAATCACAATGATCTGACCTTTTCGAGCTACTTAGTTTCCTAGGACCCTAAAAATTAGGTAACCAGTTATCTATGTTTGACCGATGTACTCGTGCTCAACAGAGGCGTTAGCGATAATAATGTAGTGTTATTAAGATTACTCAAGTTGAGTGGTTTTGAGTAATGCCTATTCCAATAATTCTAATTTCACAGGATTTTTTTTTTTTGGAATTTAATCAAATTATTAGGTTGTCAAGTATGAAATGGAGCAAAAAAATGCACATAATTGAATTCGATTTTTTCCACTGAGAATTTTTTATTTTTAATCAAAATATGCACCCATATTATCGATACACTTTCGTCATTTTAAAGGTAACTCATTTATTCCTTTGCTGTAAAAGCCTGGATCACAGGAGTCGATGAACTCTGGAAACGCCATTTTGATAGCCTGGGCGGAAAGCTGTTTAGATTTCGAAAGAAATGATTGTCCGTGGGGGCAATGTCTGCCGAGTACGGTAGGTGACAGAGAGTTTCCAACAACACCTGTAGCTTTGATGCGGTCATTCGTGCAGCATGTGGTCGAGCGTTATCGTGCAGGAGAATTGGAGTCATACGATTAACTATATATGGCTATTTAATCTCAGGATTTCTCATCATTTTGCCTAGTTGATAACAGTTGATCAATTCGCTAGGTTCTATAAAGCTGTGGTGAATGACACCTGAGCCAAACTACCAAACAATGACCATCACCTTTTTCTGGTGGATGTCTCGTTTCGAACAGTGCTTTGATGGTTCATCTTTGTCCAACCAATGTCATTTGTAGCCACTTGAATGCCGAACACACAATTCATATTGGCGACTTCCTGCCATGTTGTGGCTCCACGGGGAACTCATACTTCATCAACATACGAATTTCGCTGATTTCTATGGTCTCACTTAATCGCCTATACAAAAAAAAAACTGCAAATTGTTTTCAAACTGCAATATGCGTTAAAGGAAAAAAAGATGTACCTTTCATTCGAAACACAAATTAGGTCAAAATACGGCATCTGAATGAGGTTATGTACAATTGAAATAAATAACATGAACTTTCCTCCATTTCATACTTGACATCCAAATACTATTTTTTTCCTAAGTCACACATTAACTGTTGTTATTTGATGCAATGCTGTTAGTTAATTATGGTTAACAGCTCTATAGAGACGTCACTGGATGCTATCATTATGTCGATGTAGGAAGACACTGGGTCGTCCCTGGTGGTCTATATCGCGTGAAATTTTATATTCTCGAAAAACATTTGGCCCTATGTAGAGATGAATCTTATGTTCTTAATTAATTTTCTGAAATAGTATGTTCTATACAGCCATTTCAAAATTCCAGACCATTAATATAAATGTATTGTCATATTTATAGCATTAAATATTTCTTGTGAACCAACTGAATACAAATGAAAGCCCAGGTTAGCCAAGAAGCGTCTATTTTCTTATGAGAGGCCATCTGCTTGATTTATATTATTTTCAAATTTTTGTCATTTAAACTCCGACGAGCATTTTATCTTTTAGATGTTGTTAATTCTTCATATTTTTTAATTTATTACATAAAGATCTTTATTTTAGCAGAACCTAAGCATTAATAATTAAAAGACTTCTAAAAACATGAATGATATTTGCATACATATAGAAAACAGTTTGCTTGTTTTTTGATTCCTTTTATTTTCAGTTTTGGAATTATCCAATTTATATACGATTTTATATTTATTGAAAATATAAGATGTATAAAGTGTAGTTATTTTATCATAACCATCCTATATAACTTTATTTATTTATTTTACAGAATTATATACAGCATGGAATAAGAAATAAAAACAAATAAGGTAAAATAGTAAAATAAGTAAATTTTCTATAAATGAATAACAAATAATAATATTTATAAGACATTTATTATTGTGTGATAAAATTTCTAAATCAATGTCAAAGTTATTGTATGATAATAAATTTATAAAAATTCAAATTGATGTATCGAATATATTTTTGTACCAAGTCTTAACTTTGGAACTACATTAAGGTTGCATCAGAAAACAATTTAATATTTAATGAAACATCAAACATCAAAAAAAATTAATTAATTAATTAATTAAAAAAAATAAAAAATAAACTTTCTGATCAGTAAAATGCATTTCAATAATCTCTTTATTTTAGAAAAAGTAAACTGTTTTCTCTTTTCGTTGATTCAACAACTTTTTTTGTAAATTTTCAAGTAATTTTCAATTGAATCCCTTTTTTATGCAAAGTTAACCAGACATCCCTCACTCGTTTCATCAATCTTCATTCTTTTTAATCTTCTGTGTTCGAATGGATGCTATCTATTTAGGTTGAAAAGTTGACTCTTGCAGAAGTTAAATCTTTTTCTAGTAAAAAGTTTTATAATTTTGGTTAATGTGCTTTTCTTATACTGAATTCATCTTTTCTTTTCTTCTGGAAATACACCAAAATAATAAACAGAACCCAGTAGTGCTTACATTTAATATAATCTACAGAATAAAATGCAATGGATTTTTACTTATTCAAAAAGTAGTTTTATATTTCCTGATCTTGAAAAAATGGTCAGTTACATTATGATATAAATAATGTTTGATTTCAAACGTATTTAAATTTTATTTTCATAGCTCGTTTTATTTTTTTCTGCTGGAGTCTACTTACTACTCAATTGTTTTAAAATTTCATTGGAAATAATCCAGAAATCAGTAAAACAATAAAACTTGTTGTACTACCATGGTGTTAAAATACCTTAAGTCTTGAGGACTCCATAAACATTGAATTAATTGTAATAGACATCAAACAAAAAATTCATTCTAAAAATAATTTAAGTAATCAGATTCCATCCTAAGGAGTCCATCTAAAGAAATTTAAGTATGGTATGTATTTTTTATATTGTGTCAAACTTTAATCATTTCTTTAGAAATTAAAGCTATTTATAGGAAACCTTGTTCCTTGTTTATACTCCGAAAGATTGATTTGTGTAACAGAAAAATTAATCATTACAATAAATTAAATAAAAGATGTATAATTTGACCAACTGCAAGCAGAAAAATTAGATGTGCATGTCTTAGTAGTGATATATAACATTTGAATTCTTCATAAAAAATAGAACAAGAAACACAGTAGTTTAACTCTATTTTTCATAATGTGTACTAACTTCATAAAATGTGTGAGTGATTTAGACAATTTTCAGCAATAATAAACCACTAAATAAAAATGAATAAGTCAATTTTAATGAAATTAAGAAAGAGCTTTAAGAGGAATGTAAATATCGAGTAAGAGCTCAGAACATAAAATCCTATTCCAAAAGTACAATAAACGAAAATTAACTCAAATTGTCTCATTGCCTATTCAATTATATGTATAATATTGAAATTGGATAGTAATAAGCAATCGTTTCCAAAATCAAGATGAAGAATTTCAATTATTTTTATTGAGTAAAGAATCATGCTACAAAAAGTGACAGCTAGGTATGCATTGGCTAAATCTAAGCATTTACTAGGGAACAAAATAGTTCAAATTAAACTGAATCCATGCTGAAAAATTTAAGTATTTGTTCTTGAGTAGTCAAAATAACTAGTAAGAGAACTCTTCAAAAGAACAATGAATAAAGTTATTTTAAGAACTTGATTGATGATGATTGCTTAATCAATCAATTTCTTATGAATCTGTAAGCTAAAATGTAATCATAAATTAACCAAACACAATATTGATGAATATTATGCCATTAATATACTTGTTATATGAAGTATATTAATATATAGTACGCTATTTATTGTAGCTTAACATTTCCATTCATAAATTATTGCTCTAATTTACCAGTGATATTTTAGATCTAATTAAGTATAAAAGGTTATTTAATTCCTTTTAGAATAAGATATACAAATATTTTCAAATTGAAAATCATATTTTTTAGGTAAATGTTATGAAATATGCTCATTTTTTAAAAAAATTATGTATACTCATT